>JAVLUZ010000191.1:1346563-1518471 GCA_036768485.1 Mermis nigrescens
TTGGGTCTAACGGATACATTAGGTCAGACAAGAATTTTTCCTAGTAATATTAACAACACGAGCTGTCTATCCATGGATAATCGAGTAGTTTTAGAATAAAAATTTCAAATAAGATTTTGGAAAGTTCCTAAAATTTCGGAATTCTTGAGGGTCGTAAACTCTGCATCGCCTCCACGACAGGCTTGAGGACAGCATGATGAGAATGTCAATATTCACCTACTGAACCCTTTACTCTATATTGAATATATATATTGTCATGAAAAATCGTGATAGAATAATGTCCAATTCCTAAAGAGGATATAGCGCACGTCAGCATCCTTCTGAGCCTTCCACTACACCAATGAGAAATAGAGGATACCTTCCCTTTTCACGGTGTACGCAGAATATAGATAGTATGTCTACACGCAACTCGCGTTCCCTGAAGTTTGTCACTTTTAACCGCTTCAAAAAAGACTCAATACCCGCAAAAGTTCACGAATGTTTTTGTCAACTGTTTTCAACATCCTTTTACTTGCCTTGTTTCAGGACCAATTAAGTCCGGAAAACAAATTTTGTCCAAGCGATTCATCAAGAATAGAAAATGCCTGATTGACACTAAAATTAAATAGATTTGGTGGCGTTTTGCAGAAAATCAGCTTTGTTATAAAAAATTAAATCATGCTTTATTCATAGAAGGGCTTCCTGATTTTAATTACCCAAAACACTTGAGTCATTTGCAACAACTTTGATTCTCAATAATCTTATGCAACAGAGCAAGGGTAATGCCCAGATTGTGCAGCTTTTTACAAGGAGCTGTCATCATTGGAACATTGGCATTATACACATTGTTCAAAACGTTTTCTTTGATGGTTTAAGAACTTCATGCATCAACTCTGATTATATAGTTTTATCCAGACACCCTCCGATCAGCTACAGGCACAAATGCTTTCCAAACAGCTCTATCCTATCAACTCTGAATATTTCTAGAAGCTTATTCTAATGCTACTTCTCAGCCGTATGATTACCTTCTAATCAATCTAATTCCAAATGCATGAGATGAGCTCAGGCTTAAACAAATATTTTTAGCAGTCATCCAAGTATTTATGTGCTGAAATCTATAAAAACTAGTAGAGATATTGCAACAAGAAAATGAGTAATAAACTAGGGATGTTCCGGTTCCAGGTTTTTCATAAAATGGTTCCGGTTCCGATTCTTGGAAAACAAGAATTTCGGTTTCGGTTCCGGTTCCGGTTCTTCAACTAGAGAACCGTTGGTTCCGGTTCCAGTTCTGGTTCCCGTGTTAAAATATGTACGCTCTTGATAGCTTGACTTCACCGGAACATGTGACGATGTAATCGAAAGATAAATTATTCAGGAAGTCATTTCTATCTGGCAACTGCACGTTCAAATAAGTTTTACGTCTAGTTGACAATTTACTTATAAATCAATGAATATTATCTATGTGTTTCTTAATTGGAGGCTTAACCCTCCTGTTACCAAGGGGTCACGCACTCCTAGACTTACCAAGGTCTAGATCAAAAATCTAGTCATTGGGAGATAACAAAAATGAATAAAAATACATATTTCTGGTAGCCAACATCATGAGAATTTCAAAAATGTCATAATGTTTGCACAAAACTGAAAATAAATTGAGAAAAACGTATTTGAACATTCAAAAATGTATAAGAAATACGATCTGCAACACGCGTGACACATGTTATAAAATCATGAAATCAAGCTTTTCTAATGAAATATAGGTCAATACGTTTTCTGCTCAATAAAACATGAATTGCAGTAAAAAAGAGGTACTGAGACGCTTGCCACACAAGAATTTATGGCCCTACAGTAAACTGCAAAAACAGGCAACTATATCACGGATCTAGAGCTCGGTAAAAGTATGGTTAATACGAAATCGAAATTCTTAATTCATGATGAAAATCTGCTGCAATGGTGGAAGAGATTTCGATGAATTTGCCGATTCTCGCATTTATAGCTAAGCAGTATTTTGCAGCCAGTGGCGGATCTAGGATTTTCCTAAGGGAGCAGTATCCCAACTTTTCCGAAAACAGTCGAAAATAGGTCCAAAAATTTGCCCTTAACGCGCGAAACAGCGTTTTTTTTCGGCGTTTTACAATGTATGCTTTAACATTAAATCACTTTTGACGCAATATTTTTCTTAAAATTTTAAAATTTTCGACCATATGCAGTTTCTGCCATTAAAAGATAAATAGAGCACACAATCAGTCATTTCGACGCGAAACGCCGTAAATTTCTGCGAATTTCAGACCTTTTTAGTAATTTTTGGTCTCTAAAACTCTTCGTACATGTACAATAATGGTCCCGGAAAGTCCCTGCACATCGGGATAAATCTTTGCCGAATACAAAACAACCGTGGCGCGAAGTTCCGGAAATTTTGTGAGATTAAGACGGACAGACGTCCAAGAAGCATGATTTACAGCTTGATTTACTGTATTTATAGCATTTGATGCGAAACTCGAAATTTTTAATTGAAAATAGAAGAAAACTATGCAAAAATAGCTGTTCCTGCTGCTAGAATTGTTTTGAAACCTACATGAACGAAAAATGGCTTCCAGGTGGCCAAGAAAGTAAATAAATGTCAATAATAGGTATCATCCGGCGCGATAGTGCCGAAAAATTTGAGAAATTATGGTCACTGAGGACCAAAAAATAATTGCAAATTGTATATCCTTTCTCTATCTTGATGAATATTTTGGCAAATGGGGGGCGGCCCCCGGCCCCTTAGATTCAACCCTGCTTGCAGCGCCACCTAGAAGCGTTCCATTGGAACAGCTGTTCAGTTGCTCTGGAGTCATTTGCAACCTTCTCAGAAACAGGCTACATGGCGTAAAAGCAGAACGACTTTTATTTTTAAAACATAATTCACCCGGAACAATAGCTTAGTTTTAGTCTGTAAACTTTTGGGTAATAATAGGTTGAATTGCTGCTTCATGTCTTCACTAAATTTTATGAAATTCGATTTTAACTCTAATTTTAAAAACCGATAACCGACTCCAAAAAGGATCGGTTCCGGTTCCAATTCTTAGAAATTCAAAAAATCGGTTCCGGTTCCGATTCTCAGAATATCAAATAATCGGTTCTCGGTTCCATTTACGGTTCCAAAAAAGTCGGTTCCAGCTGGTATTGGTTCTTGGTTCCAGTTAACCGGCACATCCTATAAAGAAATATTAATACGCAATATTGGTTGTTTGCATCTCCTAAGTCAAGCTAAAAACCTCAATGGACCGCTATTATAAATACTGCTAGTGAAGATCAAATCCTTGAAGGCTTGTGATCTGTGACTGCAACTTTCTGAATAGTAATATTCCTTTTGATGAGAAGGATATTAATAATATTCGAATATATCAAAATCAAATAAGATATCTGACAAACAATAAGAAGGCAACTACAAAACAAAAGAAAGAATATAGGAAGGTGGTTTTCTTCCTCTACTCATTCTCTATACTTACTTGTAGCAAATTAAGCATACTGAAAACATTATTCACATACCAGCTGAAATCAGCATGCGGACTAAACCAATTGATCTTATGCTAGATTCCTTTGATAATGGATTGCAAAAAGTTTTGTATAGCAAAATCAGCTCCTGTCAATTAAAACTCATGAAAGTACAATCAGGTGCTTAACAGATGTAACGACTATAAGGAGAAAAGCAGCAGCAATATAGAGATAGTATAGCTGAGGATGCAAGGATTGCATTGAGTGATAAAGATATGCTTGTTTATATGCCAAAAAATCAGATTCCAAAGTCAAAACTACTTTTTCACTACATTTGTACTAACTCATTTATAGGAATTGAGCCCAATGGTGAGCTTGTGGTAGATGGCAATAAAATTGTAGGCTCAAACATTACAGATTTACTTAATGATCTTGCAAGTGAGCATAAGAAAACAAGCAGACATCCTGGCACAAAAGAATTGTTTAAAGTGTTTAATCGCACAAATGTTCAACTGGAAAAACGATTTTTGCTGCAGGTGGTGAATTCGACTGGGATTAAAATCTATACAATGCTTATCATATTCAATTTATTCAAAATTACAGAAATGCACCTTTAATTCAATCCTAATGATTACAACATTTGGTTGGACTAGTTAGTGTACAGGGCAGGCTACTCAAACAGGCTATGGGTTGGAAGGGTATAAAGACATCCCATACCAGCAAGGCGCTGGTCTTGGCAGCTTTTTCCGTACGCTTTTCAGAATGGCAGTCCCAGTTTTGCAGTCAATTGGTAAGCAACTTGGAAAATATGCTCTATTTGCAGCTATAAACATAGCATCTGATTTGGCCCAAGGAAAACCGATTTTGGAGTCTACCAAACAACACTTAAAGCAAGAAATGCTGCTTGATTATTTGATGAAGCCTCACATGCTTTTAGCAGCAGAGAGAGGTCTTGGTAGCCGTCCAAAGTCCATAAATACTAGCATGTTAGATACTTTTTTAAAACAAAAAAATGGCTCTGGTAAGGGCAAAACCATAACCAGTTCTATGACTGAACTTGATCTTTTTACAGTCCCTCCTACTGAAGTAGTGATAAAGCATAGTTTTTAGCATGAAATTCAACCTACAAATCCTATCACTAATGAAGGACCATATGAATTAAGAGTACCTCCTGATCCACATTATAATAAGCTCAATAAATACCACATTAAAATGCTAAATTCAGAAGTTGCTGCTGGAACAGCAGTGCCTGTCTATGCGCTAACAATCTTTCTGGCAAGACATTCTACAAATAAGTAAAATGTTTTTTTAGAAGGCAAATTAGTTTTTGGACGAAAGCTCTGATAAATATGCATACAGATTGTATTTTGAAACTGAATTAAATTATGGGTACAATGTAAAAGCAAATTTACACTCGCAATCTGCGCTGTACTTTCACAAAGGTGGAAGTGGTGTTAACACAGAAGACAATGAAGCATTCAAAAAACGTTCGAAAATACTCAAAGACAAAAACATTATGAAAGTTGAGGCCCCACTGCACATGAACATGTTCTTGCAAGACAGATACTTACTTAATTTTACCGATTTTCGCCTAGAATTACACAGAAATAATAACATTTTTTTGCAGTCCTTTGAGGATGTCAACCTTGACTTAAAAGTCTAACAAAAAAATTTTTTATCCGTAAAGTTGAGGATTTAGATACAGTGAATGTAGCCCCTGAGCAAACAATGCTTTTATATATAGCAAAATATCCCACTAGGCATGCAGCTTTGACTAATTTGCCATTTCAAATCCTGCTAGAGAAACGCCTAAGTATACATTGTTTACTGGTCAATCTGCCTAGGCGTATAGTGTTTGCCTGTGTTGAAGGCAGAGCTTATCAAGGCAACTTGGCAAAATTGCCTTTGAACTACAAACCGGTCAGCATAAGTGATGTAAAAGCAATGTGTGTAGGTATAATATATCCTGTTTTCCCACTCAGCATTTCATTTAAACACGACAGGTACTTACAAGTCTATACACAGACGATTTCCATGATTCAGATATTGAATATGTGTAGGTAATTTTATTAGCAGAGAAGATTTTAAAACAAGCTACTGTTTCTTTGTCTTTGATTTGACTCCTGATGCAGATGGTGGAGGACTATGGGACCTAGTTTGTGAAGGAACAATAAGCATGGCTGTTAGGTTTCCTATTGCTAAATTTGGTGATTTGATAATGAGTGATAAACACCAGAACAAGTATCTTTACAATGCACTCAAAATTCTTAGACATAATAATATATTTTCAGGCGTTTTCCCCATATATTGTCTGCCACCCATAAGAACCTATCCTACGGCTCTACTTGTAAATTTTGACCCCAGTAGAGAATCAGGTTAGCACTTTGTTGCAATTTATTTTCAAAATAAGAAGCATTGCAACCATTTGGACAGTTATAGGCTAGAACTAAATATGCAATTGCATCAATACATTTCTGATATTGTGCTCTCATTTACAAACAAAAATATCCAAGTACAATGGCTTTTTTTAATCAGCTGTGGACATATGTGTATCTTTTTTTGGTCTGCATGAGCAAAGACACAAGTTTCACAAACATTGTTCTATCTATGTTCAGTGAAAAAAATTATAAATATTTCAATAAAGTAAGGTTACAAAAAATGGATACAAAATAGTTTCACATAATGCTTCGGAGCATTTCACTAGAAACAAATACTGCAGCCACATTTGTTACCATTCCGCCAAGACAAATCGCATTAACTAGCAAGTGGTAGGTTGCGTTAGCTTAAATAATTTGTGCAAATACATGGCACAATGTTGCCAAGGAGCAGAATATGATACAATTTTATGACATTAAAAACGATGTGCGAGAAAAATTGCTTATTCCTTGTGCAAAATATTTAAATATACATGGCCTCATTCATGCAATGAGAAATGGAATAAAAAGGATTAGCCTGATAGATAAATTAGATTACACGCAATATTTTGGCATAAAGTATGATGAAAACAGAAAAGTTTGCCACTCAACAATCAATACTGAATATATTCGAAGTGTAAAGCTAAGAAAGCATTCAATGGATATCCTGGGATTTCTAAAAAGTTAGCTTAGCAATATAAATTATGCTTTTGTGCAAGAATTAAACATAGTTGAACACCAATAACCCAATTTGCTTGGTAGAATGCATAATTTTTACGTAGATTGTGATATAATAGAGCCTCAAATTATTGGAAGTGTTTTTGCACCGCTTTTGCAGGTTGTAAATGTATAGAAGGAGAATATATAGATATTCTTAATTACGCATTTATTAGTCCACATTATATACCTGTGCTCAAAAACTCATTCAATACTATTGAAGTGAACATTGAAAGTGATCAAGATAAACCTGTGCCTTTTGAATTCAACAAAACAATTGTTAATTGCATTTCAGTGTATCGGCTATGAATATCATTTTTAATCGCAAAATTTCATACACATATAAACATGGATCAAGGACAAAAAATATATAATCACTTATTATTACACCTGCTTCGCCTGAACATTGTATTCACCTTTGCCTTAGGCAAGTACTTCGGTCTTAGCTCAATGCTGAGTACAAACAAAGTTCAGTAGAAATTGATGCATTTCACTACTTGTGATTTGCCTACACTAGCCATCCATTGCTTCTTAAATGGGAGAAAATCATGCAGTGTAAAGTATCAGTAAGTGACCCCGGTGGCAGTAGTGATCACTGATAGCGGTCCCCTCTCTGACTTTGGGCCTATCCCCTTAATTTGACATGTGCAGACAATTTTTCTCTGGGAGAAAAAAATCAAACGAAATTGATCCTTAAACTGCTAAAAAATCAAGCAGTGTAAAGCGGCGGTAGTGGAACTTGGTAGTTGCTGTAAACCCTTCTCACTAGCTCCAACCATTGATTTCCTCCTTTGAAATTTCTTCTAGGAGTAGAGTTATTTCTACCATTGAAATTCCTCTATCCCCTGGCTCAGAGCCCCTAGCCATGGGCTGGATGTGCACCCTTATCTTTACCATACCATTGCCTATCCCTCATCATTACTCCCCGAGAAAAGCCAGGGATCAACCTCCACCCCACTCCGCCTCACTTCACCATTGTTATAACACATCATCATAATTGATTTATTGTTGGAAATTTCCACCAGAAAAATTTCCCTTTCCCTGGCCCAGGACCTCTGCCCTTGCTGGATGCGCCCCTTCCCTGGGCGAGGCTTGAGAGGCACTGACAGCCCCTCCGTTTGCTACAACACAGCTTATGTTACAATAATGCACCCTCGGGGAGTAACAAGCCCTCACCTTCTCTGCCTATGCTATAACATAGGCCATGTTTAGCTATAGGCTATAACACATGCGTCATAGGGCAGCACACTATATGTACTTCACTTGCGTGCTTTACTCATATTTGTGAGTCTTGTTACTAAAAATCGCAAAGTTATTTGACAATTATTATTGTACTGTACGCATGTCTATCATTTGCGATAAAAATGATTTATGAATAAAAACATATGCAAATAAGAATGTGTATATTGATATGCATGTGCAAGAAAATTTAATGAGAATTTACAGCTAGAATTATTTATGTGTGAGTGCATCGTAACAAAGCTAAAAAATCTGTTAAGAGCATCAACCTTTTTTTTACTAAAAGGTCAACTGCTGTAACCTTAGGACGATCTATGTCAAGGATCAAATTCTGCTCTCAATCAAGTCAAGTGACACACTTATCATACAAAGCACACTACAATCAAGGAAAAAAGGACATGATTTATCATTTTTACGCAACATTTTCTTTTTTAAGTATTCACTAGATTCACGAAATTAGCAAAGCTTGACATAATCTCATTTGTATATCCTCTGCAAATCAAATTCATTTTATTGTCATTATTGTCATTATTTTTTAATACATGTTGCTATAAAGTACGAGCATTGAACTAGAGAAAATGAACTAGGTCCAAATAACTACAGTAAGCTGATCGTTAGTGCTTAAAATTGTCAGTAAAAACGCAACACGTTATTTACAGTAATCCGATTGACACCAGATGCGCATGTTAGAGCCACATGGATTCCACGCATATAACAAAGAGACATAACAATTGAAAGGAACCGGTCCGAGCTCCGCGAGCCGGTCCGAGCTCAGCATGTAAAAACTGCTAAGTGAGGAGTCAGCGCTGATAGAGGCTATTGGATTCGCCCAATAGCACCGGTTTTGTATACATGTAGTATGTGCGTCAATATAATATATTTGCTACATGGCTCACATGAGACAACTCAGTCCGAGCTGGTAACTATCTAACAAAGCCAGGTCAGCCCTTAAGTGGGTAAAGTGTACAATGACCTAAACGTATAGTACCTTTTATTATTTTTATAGAGGGCTCGACAGATGTGCAAATAGACACGCGGGAGTAACCTAATATGAAAAAGTATGTTATATTATTACAATTATTATATATTGACCACTACGGGCGTGACAAAATTCATGATAATCTCTAGAGTAGCAACAAGTGTATGCATTGTGATTTTTGGAGGTTTATTTTCGTTAATTACTTGCCTGAGGATACCCGTGCGTGAAATCGGCCACCCCCTCATCAATCTTCAAGAGGTTATTTGCCATTCTGAACAAATTCTCGACTGAATGGTCGATAAACCTCTGACTAAAAATTTTGAGCTGTTGCGTAGTTCAACGTTATGATTAGTTTGATACTGATGTAAGTAGATCACACGGTGTTTTGGTGGTTAGCATGAATGCCGAATTAGAATGTGATGTATAGCGATAAAAATTTGATAATTATTCAAAAGCCATGTACCCCTCGAGCTTACACAGAATGCAGTAGCCAGATAGGCCCATTCAACCCCCCCTCCTTTCCCCCTAAAAAATTTCATTTTTGACAAGAGTTTCCGAGAAGAATGGATTATAATTTGTCAAAGTCTACTAATAGCACATAGATTCAAAGCAAGACCGATTTTAAACGATTCAAGACTTGTGCTTCCGGACCAAAAACGAAGCCAAAAACATGCTAAAACAGCGCTAAAACTGTTATTCCACAGTTTCTTGTCAAATTCATACATTTTGAGGAAGATTGTCGATTTTTTTTTTTTTTTTTTTTGAAAAAAAAAAAAAAAAATAGAAATTTTCACATTTATTTGTTTTGGAGTCCCCTTCACGTACCTATTGGGTCCAGAAATGCTCCTAGCACTCGTTTGATCTGATAAACTTAAAATTTTCCAGCGGCGCCAGAATCCTTATTTTCTATTTCATTTTTTTACTCCATCATAGAGCCCCGACCTTATTTAAAAATCTCGAATTTGTCAAAGTTTCCTGGCATGAGTATGTAAAAGTTTTCTGGCGTTTAGCGACAGCTAAATATCTGTACAGTTTCTAACTTAAAAATTGTGAAATAGTTTTAGCGGATTTCCCCCTCACCTCGCAGTACATGATCTTGGCCCCGAAAAAGTTTAAAATGCTCTCCCCAGAATTTGCGACTTACCTAAAAAATTGTAGGAAAGGTACTTAATGCTTCAATCGTTTCTAACTATCTGTTAGCTCGAAAATGTCACATTTTTGCCCGTCATATATTCATTTTTTGACTATATTTTATACAATTTGATTAAACTATTTTTCGAAATATTTTCTTGTTTTTACGTTCTAGAAATGTTGAGGATCATCAAAAATGCCCAAAAAAATTTTGTTTCGACACGTTTCTACCATTTTTTAGCCGGAAAAATGGTACTTTAGAATCCCCTCCTTAAATTCACATGCTTTGGACGCCTGTTCTTTAAAAGCTGAGTTGGGGCACACATAGGCATAGGGGGTGTTGGGAGTATAAACCCTACCTCAGTTTTCAAAAAAAAATCAAGTATTGTCCGGTGATTTTGAGATAACGAAAGGTGCGGCGGGACAACTCTTGAGACTATTGAAATAAAAAGACCGAAAATTCTAACTGAAAACGCTAAATGTATCCTAATTTTGTGAGAAATTGCTACGCGCCGTATTGATAAATTTTTGTATTTTTTATGGCATAAATTGGCGAAACTTCACGAAGATTAGTCGAAAAATCCATTTCGCGCTTATAATTTACTAGTGTACCACACTATACTAGTATTACCCTAGTCTGTTTTACGTAAGCTTACGCATTTACCGCTATGAACCATTGGCTTTACAAAGTCGGTCCTATTTACTCCGCTTTCTCATAGCGGCTAATTCGCTACTTTTTCAATTCTTTTTAATTTGTCCAATAGTTTCTTTCGATTTGAAGGATGCCGCAGAATATACTTTGTTTTTTGTGTTGCCTCGAGAAATGCTGAATTTATAAGATTTGGCGACTTTAGGCAAATACATAGGTAGCAAGTTTCCTATTCCCTCCTTTTACATCCTTGATACTCCGTAATTTCGAGTGTATTCGGTCTCTTTTTGTTCATTCGGAGCATTTTTCTTTGTCAAGTTATAGGCTGAGCGACTTAAACGTTGGCTAAGGTCATAGAGATTGAGATTCGATGCCGCAGTAACGCAATTTCTTTCCCTAATAACAAATTTGTAGTGATGCTTGTTTCCATCAGGAATATTTTTGCTCGACTAGAACCTCCATACTGTCTGAGATCTGCGCATTTTAGGATGCTCTGCATATCAATGCTTATCAGGAATTTATTGATTTGGCACAAAAAATTGCTCGCTTCGGAGATAAGCACGCATGCCGCTGGGCACGTGAATACAAGCTATACAGCTTTCGCTTGCTTAGGTCAAGAAGGCTCATGATTCTACCAATTGAAAAGATTATAAAATTGGATTAATACAAATATTAGTTATGTTGTACTTCGAAGAATGGTTTTTAAAATTGCTTTAATCGATTTCCGATTACATACAATCAATTGTGTTTGTCAATTTGCCTCACACTGGCAAACACCGTGTCTGTCTTTATTGCGCCATTTCCCATTGAATTTCAGTTCTTTGCTACTGCAAGGGTTTGCACAAAGTCGACTGGCAAAATCATTTTTTGGTATAAGATCTCTTATGTCAACTTCGACCGTCCCTCGACAATTGCAGATCAAATCCAACGACGGCGCCTTTTTCCAGCTGCCAGTCCATTTCAGGCCTTTTGATTCACACCCAGGCGTGCATTCGAGTTTAGCCTCATATTGACCGTCGACATAAACTTTCTTCATTAAAAAATCCTTAGCGCAATGCAAATCACGCAATTGGAAAACGAAACCGATAATAGCGATGAACAAAATGCTCAAAGCTGGCCGTGATGTTGTTCGCCCTGAATATAAAAAAGCCATTATGTTCAACCAGGAGCGACGCTGGATTTGCTGAGGTTAGAAGCTGACGAAAAATCAGCGCGGCTGGCTATATATTCTAGAATTTGTTCATCGGTAATCAAAATAGAGTGCTTTTTCAAGGTAAACAGAATAGAGTGCATCTTTTTACCTTTAGGAACGTGCTCCAAATCCATTCGGCCCATGAAAAATAAATTTTCCGGAAAAAAACTTCATTATTTTCTCTCAATAAAATGAAAAGCATGGGCGGATTTAAGGGGCGGGGGAGGAGCGCCTACCGAACACACATGGGCGTGGGGTTTAGGGGGAGTATGCACCCCCAAGTTGAAATACCCCCCCCAGAAATCAAAATACCCTGCCCCAGGAATCAAAATACCCCCCCCAGAAAAATTTTTTTTTGCTTTTTTAGCAATTTTTTGATGCCATTGGATAGAGCTTGATGAGAAACGTTGACGTCGAAAAAATGGTGTTTTTTTCGCCATACCACCATTTTTAAAGGCCATTTTTGACCTTTAAAAAATAATTTTTTCACCCCCCCAGAAATTTTTTTCACCCCACCCCCCCCCCCCCCCCAGAATTTTGGTGCTGCCCACTGGCGAGAGAAAGAAATGATTTTTAATTTGCAATTATTTTTGGTCGTGATTGGCCATAATTTCTGGACTTATGCCAAACAAAATTTATATGCTTTCTTAGCGATCCAAAAGCCATATTTTTGTTCCAGAGAATAGCTTTTCAAACGATTTCAAGAGCAGTAAACAGCTTTTTGCGACATAATTTCGTTCAATTTTCAAGCATAACTTTCCATGATTTTTGACATTCTACGTCAACCGCTAAAAATACAGGATATATAGGTCATTAAAGGTTCTCCCGCTTTAATTTCACAAATTCTGCGGTGCTTCGCCATAGATGTTTTGCTATAGAATAAAGAGAAACTTATTGAATTTTTCTGGAGCAAAATTGTTTAAAATTTTTTAACATTTTACGGAAAACGTTGCACCGAAAACGATTTCAAATAAAAATAGACAGCGTCAAACGCCGAAAAACTGCTTCATTTCGCGCGTTGAAGTTGCTAATTTTCGTTCCCGTTTCGCTTGTATTTGGAAAGGCTGGGGCGCCGGCCCCACCTCATGAAAATCCTTGATCCGCTACAGGTAAAAAGTGACGTTTTTTGCGCTTGAGACAACCGCACGGAAAATGATAATTCTACTCGCACCGAAAATTTTGAGATTTTCCAAAAAAGAGATGTCTGTTTGGATTACCTTCCCCATCATTATCTTTTCCTTCGTAAAAAGGTTTTTGGGTCTGGGAGGAGGCGGTCGACCCCATACGTGGGCAGCCAAATTCTGGGGGGGGGGGTGCAAGATTTTTTGAAAGTCAAAAAATGGCCCCTTTAAAAATGATGGGTAGGGCGATAAAAACACCATTTTTTGACGTTTCTCATCAAGCACTATCCATTGGCATTAAAAAATTGCGAAAAAAACGAGAAAAATTTTTAAAAATTGAATTCTGGGGGGTATTTTGATTTGTGGGGGGTATTTTGGTTTCTGGGGGTTGCATACCCCCCAATTCCCCCCACGCCCAGGTGTGGTCGACCCTTGCCGTAAGCCCACATGTTTTGCATCCTCATGTAGATGACGAAATGAAAACAAAACTATTTTCGACTACCTTTCAGCACAAAATTTTTTTCCGATTTTTTGAGCCATGTAGTTATCGTTATGTAATCTAGAAGTATCTTTGCTCCAGAGAAAGTGTCCCGTTTTGTTTTAGTGCCGTGCATACAATTATCATTTAAATTAAACCTCAACAATGCTCTTTGCTGTCCGAGACCACGCGTGGCCGGAGAAGTATGCATCCCCTGATGTTTGAATACTCCTCAGAATTTCATTTTTGAAATTTTTTATATTTTCCGCTATTTTTTGATGCCAATGTTAAAAATTGGTGTTTTTCGCCATAATACAATTTTAAAGATCATTTTGTACCTTTGAAAAATTTTGCTCACATCCCTTAGCCCCCCCTCAAGCTTAGAATTTTGGATATGCCCACCTATGGTCCGAACTGGAAGAATCTTTGGCGACAGCATTTTATTGCGAGCCCCAGTCTTCTGCTGGAAATGCGCGTACTGTAGAAATATTTTCGCATGTAATGCCAATGAAAATACAAGTTCGTCGACAAATAACATTTGCATTTTGAGTGGAGACCTTAGATTATAGAATCCACGGCAGCCCAGGTAAAATTGTTAAAATTGGGCCGAAAATCCAATTCTGGGGTCTATTCGATTTATAGGAGAGAGGGTCCGCCGGATTCTGGGAGGGTCCAGCTAGACTCCCCACTCCATATGTGGATACCAACACACGTGGGTGTGAATGGGGAGCGAGGTTTGTGAGTATGAACCCCAGAAGGCCGAATATCCCCCCCCAAAATTCAATTTTTTGATATTTCTTCATTTTTTTCTGCAATTTTTTGATGCCAATGTATAGTGCTCGATGAGAATAGTTGGAAAAAATGGTGTTTTTTCGTCATCCCACCATTTTTAAGGCCATTTTTTGACCATTGGAAAATCTTGCCCCCAGAATTTTGGTGCTGCCCACGTATGGTGCCTACCCCCTGGACCCACTCCCCCACGCCCTGGTGTTTTTTGGACCCCCAAGCCCCTCACACGTGCATGGATAGGCATGTTTTTGTTTCTGACAGAATAACGGCAAGATGCACAGCATGGCTGTGGAGTCAGCAGAGTCCAATGAGTCAATTACGCAGTGAGCTTTTTGGGTCCAAATGACGACAAACGTGATAAAATGCTTACAAGCATTAAAAAATGTTTAGCAACAGTTTTTGAGTCAAATTATAGCATTTTTTATAAGATCCTTCATTTTAGTTTTTGAAAAAAGAGCTTGCTAAAAATCCAAGAGAAATCCCTAAAGTTTAAGCCTGCTATTACATTATGAAGAGAATAACAAAAAAGATTTTAAACTTGAAGAAAATGAAAAAGGTGGAATGTTGGTAAATTAAAACAAAGTTAGAGGAAATGATGAAATCATATGCTTGAGAATGTGACGATCACGTGCTATGTATATCGACTCCTTCATTGAATATGATCAAAAGAGTTGGATGGATGCATCGACTAATAATAATCGTTGAAGCAATCTGATGCAATTAGATGATTGCTATTTAAAATATGTTTCTGAATAGCAGAAAAGCTATCACCCTGAATTGGCTCTCCTGTTGCAAATGAGATGCCAGTAAGCTCTGCAGTTCGACTCCCAAAATGTCGGCGAGGTTTCGCCAATCTGTATGGCTAGTTAAATAGGCGAAACTCGATGACATTTTGGGAGTTGAATTGCAGAACATACTGGCATCCATGCGTGGGCAGCAAGAAAATTCGGGGAGGGTGGGTGCAAGATTCTTCCAAGGTCAAAAAAATGCCCTAAAAATGGTGGTATGGCGATGAAAACACCATTTTTCGACGTTTCCTCATCAAGCACTATCCATTGGCATCAAAAAATTGCGAAAAAAACGAAAAAAATTTTTCGAAAATTGAATTTTGTGGGAGGGTATTTTGATTTCTGGAGGGGGTGCATAACACCTAACCCCCCCACGCCCCGGCGTGCTGGCATCTCATTTGCAGCAGGAAAGCCAATTCAGGAGTGATAGTTTATCCGCTATTCGCAAACATATCTCATATAGCAATAATCTAATTACATCAGATTGCTCTAAAAGGTTATCAGTCGAGCATCCAACTCTTTTGATCACTTTTAATCTAGGAGTCATTATACATAGCGCGTGATCGTCTTATTCTCTAAACTAATAATTTTTCATCATATCCTTTAAATTTGTTTTGATTTACCAACATCCACCTTTTTTATTTCTTTAAGTTTAAAATCTTTCATTATTCTCTTCATAATGTAACGGCAGGTTTTAAACTCTAAGTTTCTCTTGGTTTACACCT
The DNA here is from genome assembly GCA_036768485.1 of Mermis nigrescens. Taxonomy (NCBI): domain Eukaryota; kingdom Metazoa; phylum Nematoda; class Enoplea; order Mermithida; family Mermithidae; genus Mermis; species Mermis nigrescens. The sequence goes on from JAVLUZ010000191.1 coordinate 1,362,239, forward strand.
CTCGCTTAGCAAGCTCATTTTTCAAAACTTTCTCCATTTTGCCTGTGATAAATATTTGGAAAATCGTACACAATAATGGTACATCTTCATCTTAGAAGAGTATGTAGGAACTACATATTCAAAAATAAACATTCATTTACCTTTGGATCAAAATTGCAAATTTTAAAGTGGACAATACAAGCGGACAGACGGTGATTGAGAATTTAAAATGCTTCTAGAAGTCGTCAATTACGTTTGAAAGATACTGATATATAAAAGATGCTTATCTTTATGTTTACTGACCAATAAATACTGCAAATACTACATTTTTAGTGTCTTGAAGAAATGTTTTGTGCTTGCCCATGATGTTTTCATACATTTTGTTGAGGTGATACCTTTGCCTGGATGCACACGCGATTAGCAACCAATTCAAAAACTTTGGAAAAGCCCTTCTCATCAAATTGGTAAACGCATAGAGTTTTCGAACATGACGTATTACAAATAAATGAGATAAGATTTGTTTGTCCAAAACAAGGTCAACGGTTTCCAAATGCCCCCAAATAAGAGTCCAGTGTAAGCACGACTCATGGTCCGAGAAATCCAACAAACGTCATGAAATAACAGTCTGAACAAAATCGTCTTAAATGTCCAAACAATAAATTGAAATCAAATCGCAAGACTAAAGGTTTGATTGAAAATCCAAATAACAAATTCGGGTGTATGTCATAAAAAAAACTTGTTTATTATGTTTGTGCTGCAGATCGTGATTGATATTGATATATTGGTTTTGAATTCTTCTGTAATTTGCATTGTCCATTTTCGATTCATCTACATTAGTATTAACTTTGCGAATAAAGTGGTTTTGTCTATCCGTTGGCATGAGCAACTATAAGCAGGGTCTTGTTGACTTGCAGCGACCAAATTATGGGGATAATGAGGCGAAATTGTCAAAAATGGCACCAAAGATTCAATTCCACTGTCTATTGATTCAAAGGGGATTCGACAGATCCTCGGGAAGTCCAGACTAGGCAAGCACCTAGAGGAGGTTGAGGGTTTCTTAACCCCCAGAATGGAAAAATGGAAAATATTTTCCAGGAAAATGAGGCGAAATAAAGGCGCGCTTATACAAGTTTTTGGAGAGCATTTTGTCCCAACAAAGCTCAATTGTTGACCACTAGACTGGCTACGTTAAAAATTGTGTTTTTTCGTGATACCACTATTTTTAAGACCATTTTATAAAGTGCACCTTCCCTAGAATTATGGTGCTATCCATCTATGGTCCAGTGTAAGCACGATTCTTAACCCAAATAATCCGACTAACGTCGACAAATAACAGTCGAAACGCCGAATAATTGCCGATTGCAAAACAACATGATCAGTTACATTATTTACAGGCGCAAATAATTTTACATCATCAGCAAATAAAACACATTTTACTGCTTTGGGAATAACTTTTGGTAGGTCATTTATGTACATCAGGAATAAGAGCGGACCTAAAACAGATCCCTGTGGCACACCACCAATTACTGCTTTAGGGTGAGAAGAAAAATTTCCACGACTACCCTCTGTTCTCTACCCGACAGAAAAGCTTCAATCCAGGAAAATAAATCCCCTCGATTCCCAAAGCATTAATCTTCAGCAACAACTTATCATGGCATACTGTATCAAACGCTTTCGCATAATCAAAATATATAACATCAACGCATTCCTTTTTGTCTATATAACGCGACCACTCATTAACACAAAATAATAATTGCGAACACGTTGAAAGACCGGTGCAGAAGCCAAACTGAGATTTCGATAATAGGTAATTTTTTTCGAGAAACGCAGTAAGCTGTTTTTTTACTATCGATTCCATTACCTTGCAGCATATACAGGTGAGCGAAATGGGTCTATAATTTTTCACGAGACTTTTTGACCCTTTTTTGTGAATTGCCGTAACATTTGACTGCAACCAAACACGTGGCAATTTATGCGTTCTAAAAGAAACCTCGCAAAATGAATGCTAACGGGATGTGTATAACCTCCGCTAAATTTTTCAAAAAATAGGAGGATATCCATCAGGGCCCGAAGATAACTTTGGTTTCAGTTTTTTGAGCTCGAACAAAACTAGATCAGATGCAAAAATGCAGTTTTTGATTCTATTTATCGGCTGCGATTCAACTTTTTGGGATCATTTTATCATCAAAAGTAAAGACAGAAGCAAAATACTCACTGAAGAGTACGGATTTTTGAGCGAGATCAGTTACGGTTTGGTTACCTTCAACTAAAGATGGAATCTGTTCCTTCACCTTAAGCCTAGAATTTACGTAATCGAAAAAACTTTTGGTGTTCTTTTTAAGCGAATTTTTTTCAATGTTAATTTTCCTGGACTGCAAAAACTGCTTTATGTCACGAGTGCACTTGTTATACGTAGTACGGAGTACAGGATCGTCCGCCCGCTTAATTTTTTTCCATAATTTCTTTTTCGTGCGCAAAAGTTTTTCCAAAATTTTCGACGTCTTCTCAGCTTTTGGTTTAGTACCGCAGGTCGGAACAAAAACATCGATAACGTTATTCAAAATAACAGAAAATTTCTCCCAAAAATCGTCAATTGTTACGCAGGATGAAAATAACACGGGCCAATCTATTACGCTAAGATGCGCCTTAATCGCACTATAATCGGCCGCCTTATAATTTTTAACATTTTGACGAGAAAATCTGCTCGAAGGTATGCAAATTTCGCATTCAATAGAATTATGGTCCCTGTTAGAAAAGGCGGCTGGACGCAAAAAAATTTATCAGCTCCGGAGTAGAAGTAAAAAAAAGATCGAGAATGTGATTTGCACGTGTTGGTTGATCAGTAATCTGTTCCAAGCCGTTTTCAAAACTTGACTTAACAAGATGCGAATTAAACGGATCAGGATTTTTCCACTCAATGTCGGGCTCATTAAAATAGCCAAAAATAAACACGGAAAAATTTATGTCTTTACATATAACGTCAATACATTTATACAAATCGTTCCGCTTTTGCTCAGTAAAATGGGGAGGGAGGGTATATGCAGGCAAAACGGAATTTTTCATGCGAAATTTGCAAAGTAAAACAAATAATTTCAAAGTCTTCAAATTCCTGCGATTCAAACAAAAAATCGGTATTGGTTTTTTTACAAAACATGCAATGCCCTCACCGCGTTCGCCAGTTTTTCTATCACAGCGCAATAATTCATAATTCGGACCACAAAATAACGAGCTCGGGTGTCATTTATCAGCCAAGTTTCTGTAACAAAAAGCAAATCATACTTCGGTGTTTTGAGAATTTGTTCGATTTCGTTTATTTTGTTTCCCAAACTTCTAGCGTTGGAATAAAAACATTTTAATTTTGACAGGGGCCCGTCTCCTATTTTGTGGTTTGCAAATTGGTACGCGTAGTAACATTTTAGCTATTCGAGTAAGACGGTAATGGCTTTTTATTTTTTATTGGCTCTGACCTGATTATCTTTATAGTCAACAAAAAGATCCTGTTCTCCGGCTTTTCGTCGTTCCTCAAATTCGTGACGCAGCTTCCTGTTCGCCTCTCGCTGGGCATACGTGCGATCGGGTCAGGCGCGTAAATTTCCATATATCCGCCTTTGTCGCGTCGATTTTCAGGATGGTCAAAAATTTGTTTCGAGCAATGGACGTCGTGCAGCAAACTTTCAGGAAACGCGGCAGATCTTCGTCGTTTCGGTTATCCTTGACGACCGGCCCATCTCGAAAACAATACAAAATTGCGGTCGGAAGTAGGTCGGAATCGGCGACGATATTTCTCACCGCCTCCAAGTCGCCATTGCAATTTTTAACACCAAAAAGCGCCGCATATCGCTTTTTGGATTCGAATTCGAAGACTTCACGGACAGTATCGGCGGTTAGGGTAGGGTTAGTTTGAGGAATACGCGCTGAACCAACCATTTTATTAATATTTGCAGTTATCAAATCGATTTTCTGATCTAACGTCTCTAATTTTCGTTCGCAAAAATCAATACGTTGTTCAAGTTTTGAATACCGTTTGGCCGTAGGCGTGCACAAATCGCAAAAATGTAGTCGTGAAGCATCATCAAAAATTTTCATATCCGAATCCGAAAGACCAGTGTACGACTGGTGGACGCAATGATCACAAAAAGAACATTGGATATTAGGCTTAGACGAAGTTTTGGAACAAATTGGGCATACGGAGAACAATTTTGAAGGACCAGGGTTCAGTTCCACATCTCCAGCATTAAAGGATCAACGACGTAATCCAATGCGAAGCGATAGAGGTTGATTTCGAAATTTGAGGGCAAAAATTATTTCGTTTAAAGGTGGCTAGTACCCAACGTCGATATTTTATTACGAAAAAAATCGTTCGTTCCTTTCGAAGGGTACTTCAAAATTGCAAATATAACGTATGCAACCAATGTTAAACGAAAACGGGCGTTCATTGTATGAATATAAATGCGTCGATTTTCCGTGTACAAACTGTGTGTATGGCTAAATGTACGGACAAAACGAATAAACCGACCTAACTAAATAACAGTTTATTCTTTAAAAGAATTGATCAATCTAAATTGAGAAAAACGACAAATCATTTTCCTTATTAACCGCTCTTGCAATGGCATATTTACATAAGCAGAAAGAAAATTCTGAAACTGGGGAGGGGATGAAATCGCTAAAAAAATTGCCAAAAATATTACTAAAAGTAGAATTCTAGGGGTCCACAGTAATCTGCGGGGATTTTTTACTTTTTCGAAAGGGTGTACACCCCAGACGCCCCCACGCCCATGTGTGATGGCATAGAAGCGCGGCAAGGCACTAAACATGTGCGAACAGGTTTGCATTAAAAATTCAAGACAAGGCGCAAGAAGAGTGAGCGAGATGATCCACGCAAATAAATGCAATAGTGCATAATGATAGACCGCAAATTTAAATTGCTTATCGTAAAATGCCGAAGCATGAGAAACTTGTAAAAGTAGAGACATTATAAACAGCATGCAAATGTCATTTGAGCCCTAACTGAATATTGCTTACATATTGTCTTAAAAATGCGATACTGATCTCAAAGCAAATCCGGCCACTTAGCACAGGCCAAAGTTTCCCTCCAAACTCTTCACTGCACAGTGAGAAATGCTTTGGGAGGACACCTTCTGTTTTTAGAGGCCGCAGAATATACGTCGATTGCTCAGAGAAATCTGAATTTCAGCAGATTCAGTTGATTTTTTGTGCACATAGATGATTTTTTCCTAGACGCCTCCATAGGTAGACAGACATTAAAATTCCGGGAAGGGGTTCAAGATTTTTAAACGTTCCATTGTCATAAAAAATACGAAAAAAACCAAAAAAATTTAAAAATTAAATTCTGGGGAGGGGGTATTTTGGTTTCTGGGAGGCGGGAGTATTCGGTCTTCTGAGGGGTGCATACCCCACTAATCCCCACCTTACGCCCATGTATGGTCCCCTCCTTTTACGTCTTTAATAATACGCTATTCCAGGTACATTGGTCCTTTTTCTTCCATCGAAGCATTTTTCTTTGCTAAGCCTGATTTGAGTGAATCGATCAATAATCGCAGAGGTAACTTGCCGAATAAAAACTTAAAAACACAAAAACAGTCTTAATTTAAAGTTTAAACTTCACACAGCCGCTGAGTCACAAAGAAGCAAATTCAGATTCGTAAGCCTCGTTTTCCAGAAAACAGTTTGTAATAAAACTTAGCTCTTTCAACGTACAACCTCAAAGAAATGAAGTTAACCTGAAGCGAAAAGTTGACAAAACTAGAGGATGTAAAGAGATTGCCATCCATATTCCTGGAGAAATCCTTGTGTTTTGCAGAACGTTTTAAAAAAACTTGACCTTCGGCAATTGTGGCTAAAGTTAATTTTCAGTGTAAACTTAACACAACTGCTGAGTGTATAGAATGTTTGAAATCTAATTCGTAATCCTGATGTTCCGAATATCTTACAAAAAAATGACCCTCAACAATTCTTTGAGTTGTAGTACGTTTGTGTGTGGAAAACTTCAGTTCCACATCGTAATTGAGACATTGACCAGTCAAAAAAGGTGAGAACACATGTTTTCAACCCGTGTTACACCCCTGATTCCGAACTTTACATCAACATAAATAACTCAATATTGCTTTTCGAAAACGCAGCTTGCTGCGCTGTGTAACCTTTAAAAGGTACTTTATTTCTGATTTATTCAACTAATCCAGACTTATAAGCAGAAAGGTTAGCAGAGAAATCTTAGACGAAATCTGGTTTTTCACACTATCCACTACATTGTAAACTTTTAATCCCTGTATCTAACTCGCATTGAGTGTAGTCTAACTGCATTTCTATTTGAAAAACTTTTTTATACCCGTAACCGGAGTTGTAGGCAGACAGAAATAAGTAAAAACCGAGACCAAAACCTGTCTTTACTTCCGCATGTTTACTTCCTTTACACACCCGCTCGAAAAATAATACTAAATTCGAAAAACAAAAAATGCCATCTAAAGGAGTTTATCCTCTACAATTTTGTACCTTTAAATGGAGTAAGGCTTTCATGCTGAGTTGTGTAGTGAGCCAAATCAACAATATTTAATCTATATATTCTATGGCTATCAATCACAACCTCGGCCGATGCTTCAATGTCTATACTATGATTGTCATTAATACGCTGTAGTTTTGCGTTTGGCCGTAAGGTTTCTGGTTTACCAGGTATAATTTCTTTGTTTTAAATTGATTTTTGTAGACCTAGAATAATTAGCTCATATGGTTTCTTGCGCTGTTCCTGCAATCGGACAAACCTGCTCAAAATTTGCTTATATTTAATCATTTTTATGCATGATGATGATTGCTTGTCACATAAAATCTTGTACATCTCCTGATTGAGAGCGTTTAATACTTGATCCACTTGTTTTGCTTTGTCCAGCAATATCTTCTGAAACTAAAACTATTTCCTCTGTAACCTTTCCTCCCCACGCCCAGATAAGGTTTTGGACCTCCATGTCCTCCCGGGTGTGGCGAGGTCGGCGTAACCAATCACTATTTGAACACGTTTAAGCAAGGACCAGAAAGTGACGAGGGGCCAGGAAGTCATTCAAGACACTTTTCGATGCAACATAAGCAAGGAGACCAGGAAGTCAAAAGGGCGAGAAAGTGACAATGGGCCAGGAAGTCAAATTTATAATATTTTTGTCTCTTGGGAGGGGTCCTATCTTTTTCAACAGCGGTTTTTTCGCTTATTTTGTTAATAAATCGAATGAGTTTGATCTTATTGAAATGATCTATTCAGGATCGATAATCCTAACCAGACCATATTCCTATTACCCACACCTTCAAGCGGAACTTTGTGTGATTGAACACTTGCAGCAGATCTTTTGTGCCAGGATATCTGCTGATTTTTTTGCGCTCGCATACCAGATCATTAACTAAATCTCTAAATTTTGAGTCTTCAATTTTTCAACCATCTATTACAAGTTCGCCAACCGGCTCAATTTCAAGAAATGGATTAGTATGAATATGGTGAAGAAACAGCTTGGCCTTTGAAATTTGACTTTTGGGCATATCAGAGAATATTTTTTCATTGCTAATTGTATTCCTTGTATCCTTAACAATGCCAGCTTTATATGGTTGCTGTTTCTGTTCTAGCAATCGCTTAAATTTGACAAGTATCTGATTATATTTTAAGAGCTTTACATCACGTGGTACATCTTTGTTATTCAAAATTTTATGCATCTCATTATCCAAGAAATCGAGTAGAATGTCAACTGCTTTATAACGTTCGCTGATTTCAGCGGGTATTAAATTTTTTTAGTGTTTTATCATATACCTGTTATTGTGTCAGCTAGTAAACTGCCTGCAATTGTATGTATAGAAGTAAGTAAAAGTGGAAGAAAAATCAATGTCTTGTATTATGATATTTTTCTCTTTCTTTTGTACTTGCCTGTCTACTCTTCGTCCTCTTTGAGGTTTCTTTGTTTTACTTAGACATGTAGACATACAATATTGCGTTTTAATTGTTCTTTACCCATTTTTACATTATTGCATTATTGTTTTTCTTAGTATTTATAGATTTCTGCACATAAACACTTGGACGGGTGCTAAAAATATTTGTTTTTAGCCTAAGCTCGCCTCTAGAATTTTGAGTGAGATCAATCTAAAGGTAGTCATGCGGATGAGAAGTAGCATCGGAATAGGCTTCTAGAAAATATTTTGGATCGGTAGAGTAAAGCTGCTCTGGACAGCATTTGTGCTTGTAGCTGATCAGCAGGATTTTTAAATTAAACAATATAATCCGAGTTGGTACGCGATGTTCTGAGACTTTCGAAGAGAGCGTTTTGTACAATGTGAATGATGCCAATATTCCAATGATGACAACTCCTTGTGAATAGTTGTACAATTTGAGCATTACCTTCACTCTCTTGCATTAAATCATCAGTATCAAAAGTCGTGGTGTAGGGCTGAACTTCTTGAAGTGTCCAGAATAAGGAAGCCCCTCTATAAATAATACATGATCGATTATCGTATAAAGCGGCTGGTTCTCTGTGAAGCACCGCCAAATCTTTTTAATTTTGGTATCAATCAAACGTGCTCTGCTTCCAATCAGTCGCCTAACAAACGTTGTTTTGCCTGATTTTGTTTGCCCATGAGACAAGGCAGGTGAAAGGAGAGTTTTGAAACATCATTTTTGTTTATATAGAGGTATTTATAGAAAATGGTCGCAATACAGAACATTGTGCTAACTACAGCACTACCAAATACGCTAAATCTTGTTGATGTCTATCTAAAATTGCCAAATACTGCGCAATCCAATTGTCTAAAATTTCCAGGCATCATATCTTCGATTACCTCAGGCAACATTACTGATTTTCAGATCGGATAAAATTGTACGTGTTGGAGCTAAAACTATACATGAAGGCGAAAATACGATAAAGGCATTCATCCATGTACTAAAGACAGAGAATTTAATGTTGAAAATAAAGTCATGCTGTTTGTTGGCACGGCTAACTTGGGATTTCACTTTGATTCTTGTATAGGTTATAAGATGGTACATGGTAAATGCATGTACGAAGTAGAATTGTTTCCCGGTTTAGGATACAAATTTCGGACTGCGACCTTTTAACTATTTACAAGCTGAAAAATAATTCTCACAGGTGGAAAACACAAGCATGAGTTGCATATAGCAAATAAAATAGCTTCAACAATGCTTGAGCGATGCCAAATTAAAAGTGAATTTTCCAAACTTTACAAGGAATTTTCCAAACTTGACAAAAAATTTTCCAATTTTTACAAAAATTTTTCAAATTTCACGTAAAAATTTTCCAAACTCTGCAAAAATCCTATGCTTAAGCACGCAAAATTACTTCCAAACTATGCAAAAAATTTTCCGAACTATACAAAAAAAATTTCTAAACTTTACAAGGAAATTTCCAAACTCTGCAAAACTTTAATTTAAAACCTAAGACGTGGATGAGATTATGTACTCGTCTATATATGTTGTGTAAAGGTTTGCAAAGTAAAAACTTTGGCCTCGGGGCTGAAAAATTCCCATAATTTAAATAATGTGAAAATGTCGCCCTTTTCCAGGCGTTTCCTGATATACTTTGAGTAGCTCAAAATAGCATTCTCATCTAATTCGAGCAATATTCGCATCTATTGCTCGCTCACTTTTGGCCAAAAAAGAATCTCTAGTTGCTTCATCAGACGAGTAAGTGTATTGTGTCAAACGATGCAACATATGATTGAAAAAACATCGACTGATCTCTATTTTTGACATTAATCGGAGATACGGAATCACTTACTATTTATAACTTTATGAGGTTCGAGGACCAGGAATCAAAATTTTCAGGGTACCTCGCCAGCATACTAAATAATCAGTTTTATTGCCATTCTTACGCGTTTTCGAAATCTTTCCAATTACATACAAATCGTCGCTTTTTGTTTCAATTTTTTTGCAATTAAGGTTCATAACAAATACCCTCGACTTTTCCGCCCATTCGGTCTTCTCAAACGTAGACGGGTGGTGTGCGAGCATATCTTTCTTTAATTACGAAAAAGTCCTCTGTTCAATTAGGCCAAAATCCTTTTTCAAAAGTGGGCTTAAGTTGACTCAGCTGTACTTTATCGCCAGTAATAAATTTAAAGACAACGTTCTGTCTATCAATTTTAAATGCGCTGTTTAAAATTTCCATTTTATTTTTAATGGTTACATTAGCTGGCGATGTACCTATCGTACGATGCTTTTAGTGATTATAATTTATCATCAAGTCGGGTAATATATCAATATATTTAAACGAATTGCACTTGGTGAAGTACCGCCACATACGTTGTTTAAGCATGCGATTAAAACGTTTGACTACGCTAGTTTTGTTTTTCTTTTAGTCGTAAAAAAATCGAGACATTCAGATTTTAGAAATTTCCGGAACTCCTTGTTTTTAACTTCGGTCCCTGCGTCTGTTTGCAGCTTGTACGCTTTTCGATATTTCAATTTAAAATGCTTTGAAAAGTATTAAAGACCTTTTTGAAATTTTGAATTTCAGAGGGACAGATTACAAGTACTCTTTAAATATGCCTGAGCGATTCAAGAGATACTTAAAATTATCATTAAACTTACTTAAAGACTGCAAATCTACAATATCACGTTGATATTGCTCGTCAATGCGGCTTACTAACACTCTACTTCGAGAATACCGCTTGAGAGAGGGTTAGTGTAATGTGTAGGTGGGCTGCTATTCAAATCGCATGTGTACTCGTTCCTATTTAGCAGTTGGGCGAATCCTTTTGACACGTGTATAAAGTTGATTGACACCAGTATATTCACTTCGTGGTTCATTTTACAGTTTTTTCATTATTTTCTGCATTTTTAACCATTTTATTACAGTTTATCTATTTAGTAACATTATATAACGCAATAATTTGCTCCAAACGTACGTACACTTTTTCTCAAAGATGAAGCAGACAGCATGGTAGGCAATAGAATAGTGTAAAGTGGGGTAAAATGTAAAGTGGTGTACAGTGTAAAGTGGTATAAAGTGTAAAATGATATAAGGTGTAAAGTTGTGCAAAGTGTGAAGTTGTGTTAAATGTAAACCTTTCTAATAGCCTTTCTTATCCTATTCCTATCATAGACTTACCTTATACTGTATTGTGGTGTAAAGGAATCCCCATCTTGTCCTAAGGCCTTTTTTGTTACAAGTGTCAATGTGAAGAAGCTATAGTGGCGCTTCTGGACCTTAGTGGCGCTTGTGGACCCCCACAGGGACTGCTACCCCAGCACACACACATACTCACACACACACATACACACACACACACTGTTGATGTTGTTTTGGTACAAATTGTACCAAAACCATCTATTACTGTAGAACCCTCATTTAGGACCCCTTCCCAGCCAGGTTTACTGACAGGTTTGGGCACGTCTGGGCATGTTTATTAAAATTGATTTTTAATTATAAAAAATAAATCTCTCTGAGGATGCAGACCTTACTTTACATCCAATCTGTTTGACGCTATCATCTGAAAAAGCAGTGTAATCAAAATTGGCATACCGTAGGTCGCGCGCCAAAAATTTGTACGTATTGTACTTTACCTAACATACGCAGCAAGTTCGCGTCTAATCCCATCGTTCCTTCTGTAAAATGTAAGGAAGTGTAAACTATAATTGATATACTGCAGATAATGCGCCAAACTTTTGCACGTAGCACAACTAAGATGTATCCATAAAATTTCAACCCAATCCAACCGCTGGTTCTTAAGCTATACAAAAATTCTAACTGATGCTTCTATACTGTGGGTACTTCCTCAAAATTTTTATGATAGTTTGCAAATATGGTATTTATCCTACTCCTAACATTTCAGCCCAATTCGACTCTTCGGTTCTTGAGATAGGCTCTTCAATGATTTTCCCCTGGAAAATTTTCCACCACCCCTGTTCCTATGTGGGCAGAGTCCAAGCGAGCCTCCTACCCTCGACCCCGACTACCTTCCACTAGGTAGCATTGAACAGGCCCTACCCAGCCATTTGCCCTCTGCCGCGACATCGATTTTGGGCCAGGAAGCAGTTTCGCCTATCTTATAACACTACAACGCTATAATAGAAGGTCCGAGATTGGCAGGGTATACTAATCCTATGGAAGGTAATTCCAGCTGCACTTTGAGAAATTTATAAATAACACAAAACTTTATTTTTCATATGAAGTGAGCAATCTGAATCAAAAAAAGCTCAAATCATTTTGTTTACAAACCTTAAATGAACGCAAGTCCCACTGACCGCAGTTGCGATGGTTTAAGCGTGCGGCAAGGCACTAAGCATGCGAAAACAAAATAGCATCAAAGAATTTAGGACACGGCGCAAGAATAAGGAGCAAGATGACCGTACAAATAAATGCAACAGTGCTTTATGATAGGCGCCGAAAATTCAATACTTCCTTATATGTGGAATGCCGAAGCAGGAAACTTTGCTCGTTGCGATTTATAATCGGAGCAATTAAAAAACTAAAAGAAGGTACAACGCGTTCTTTTCGTTCACCACCTCAGCGTAGACTTTAAATCGTCAGAACTAACTCTGTATGTACGTTACACAAACTCAGTTAAATTCATTGTCTAGCCCATGGAGTGCAGTACTTTTCCATAAATAGGTTTTCGGGAGACTCTCAAACAAACTCAGTTAAATTCATTGTCTAGCCCATGGAGTGCAGTACTTTTCCATAAATAGGTTTTGGGAGACTCTCAAACAAAGAATTTAGCGGGCATAAACAAGTCGAAAACTCGACCAAAACGAGTTGTTTCAACCCCAGGATTTTCACACTCTCTAAACTCATACTCAACGAGCAGTGCTAAATTTCGAAAACATAAAAATCTGCATTTAGAGGATTTCATCTTCTACAATTCTCTTCCATGAATTGTTTGAGGCATTTACACTGAGTTGTGTGCAAGCTGCAGGAAAAAACAATCAAAAATCGCAATGTCATAACTTTACGCAGAAACTTTATACGCACATCACAATGTCACTATTGGTGGTAAACAAATGAGAAGGATCACATTCGGATTTTCAATTATCAATGTTCTAAGAAACCGCACCTCCGAGATGTTTCCCGTTTTAACTGCAGAGAAGGGAAGTTTCCAGTATCGCACATGAGTGCAGGAGGTCTGGGGTTCTCGGTGCTCACAAATCTTGTGGATCCGCTAATAATCGTTCGAGCTCAGAATTGAATTTTAGTTTTTTCGGCTATTTTTGTGCCACCGGATTCCTCCAAGGAATTGGTTGCTGCTCATTCGATTCATGAAACAGTTCATATCCCAGCTTATAAGCTCCTATGCCAATAAATAAACAAAACGGCTTTAATCGCAAATATAATACGAATGTCAACGACCCGAAAACAAATCATACGAATCAGTCAGTGGCGGATCTAGGATTTTTCTAAGGGGGAGGGCGGTACCACTAAGGAGGGGGGCGGAAACCTGACTTTGGCCGAAAAATTGGCCGTTTTAAGCCGAAAATCGCTAAAAATCGCTCAAAAATGCTTAATTTTGCGCTCTATTTTGGGCCTATGGGGAGGGGGCGGCCGCCCCCCCCCCCTTCCGCCAGCTCCCTCCTAAATCCACCCCTGGAATCAGTACATAAGTATTTTAGACCTATATAACAAACACAATTACAATCTACAGCACAAACATAATAAGAAAGAGATTTCCCATGACATATACTCGAAACTTCCTTTGTTGTCGGACTTTTCAGATTCAATTCGGATCTTTTATTTAATCATTGGATTTCATTCTGTTCTCTTAACTTTTTTGACGATCTTGTTTGGACTATTATTTGACGACATCGCTTGGATTATTTGGGTTATGACTCGTGCTTACTCTGGACCATAGGTGGGTAGCACTGAAATTCTAGGGAAGGTGCAGGTCATAAAATGGTCTTAAAAATAGTGATATTGCGGAAAACACCATTTTCAACGCAGCCGGCGGGGGTTAGGAATCAACAATTAAGCTTTATTGAGACAAAATGCTCTCCAAAACATAAATAAGTGCTAGGATAGCTAAGAAAATCTTTTTCAATTTTCATCCGATTTTCGCCTTTATTTCGCCTTGTTTTCCCAAAAATTTTTTTTTCTGTTTTTCCATTCTGGGGTCTAGAAACCCTCAACCTCCTCCACGTGCATGCCTCTCCTGGACTGCCCGAGAATCCGGCTCGAACAAATCTGTTTACGACAAAACTAAAATCGTTGTTGTACCATAAGCTATCATCTTGCCACATTTTTCTCAAAAAACTTCCCATTTGTCCATTCTGAGAATCTTGAGCATACGTGGGCAGCTGGAAAATTCTGGGGGTGCAAGATTTTTCGAAGGTCAAAAATGGCCTCAAAAGTGGTGGTATGGCAAAAAAACACAATTTTTCGACGTTTCTCATCAAGCACTTTGGCCACAAAAAACTGCGAAAAAAACGAAAAATGTCTAGAAATTGAATTTCAAGGGGTGGAGTATTTTTCATTTCTAAGGGGGTATTCTGTTTTCTCGTGTGATGCATACCCCCCAACCCCCATGCCCAGGTGTGGTTTAGAGACCTCTTGACCACACATAGTGGTCGAGTTCACACGCTTCGCTATTCTGACTAAAAGGAATATAGCTTCAATGGCGTTGCTATTGCCGTTAATCGAAAGCTAGACAGTGGAATTGTATCTTTTTTACTATTTTTGGCAATTTAGCCTCATCACCATCATCAATTTGGTTGCTGCCTACACTTATGATTCAGTCAAGACTTGGCTTATATTTGCTCATCCCAACGGATAGACAAAACCAGATTATTCGCAAAGTTAATCTGTTGTAAATGAATCGATAAATAAACAATACAAATCATAAATAAGTATTTTAAACGAATATAACAAACACAGCAATGATCTGCAGCACAAACTTAATAAGCAAGTATTCTGATGACATAGACCCAAAGTTGTTATTTGGACTGCTAATAAAACTTTTTATTTCGTGATTTGATTTCAATTTATTGTTTGAACTTTTAAGACGATCTTGAGACTTTTATTTGTTGATGTTGGTTGAATTTTTCGAACCATGACTCGTGCTTACACTGGACTCTCATTTATGGTGTTTGGACTATGTTGACCTTGTTTTGCACACATAAATCTTATCTCATCTATTTCTATGTCACGTTCGAAAATTCAATGCGTTTGCCAATTTGATCAGAAGGGCTTTTCCAAAGTTTTTGAATCGGCTACTAATTGTGTGTGCATCCAGGTAAAGGTATCACCTGAACAAATGTATGAAAACATCATGGGCAAGCACAAAACATTTATTTTACAATATTGACACTAAAAATGTAGTATTTGCAGTATTTATTGAGCAGTAACATAAAGATAAGCTTCTTTTATATAACAGAACTCAACCAGTATCTTTAAACGTAATTGACATTTTCAGAAGCATTTTAGATTGTCAATCACCTCCTGTCCGCTTGCATTTGTTCAATTAAAAATTTGCAATTCCGATTCAAAGGTAACTTAATGCTTATTTTCAAATATGAACGTCCTACATATTCTTCTAAGATGTGGGTGTACCATTCTTAGGTAAATTTTCTTAATATTCATCAACAGTAAAACTAAGATTCTTTAAAAAATGCTTCAATTTGTTCAAAATCTGTCGTTAAACATTTTTTAAAGCTATTTGGCATTTTTATCACTTTTTGTCGTCGTTTGGACTCGAAAACCTCACTATGTAATTGACTCATTAGACCATATGTGGGGCGCACCAAAGTTCTGCGGGGTGGAAGATTTTTTCAAAGGTCAAAAAATGGCCTTAATATGGTGGTGTGGCGGAAAAAGCACCATTTTTAACGTTTCTTATAGAGCACTATCCATTGGCATCCAAAAAATTGCGAAAAACCAAAAAAAATTTCAAAAATTGAATGCTTGCGGTATTTTGGTTGCTGTGGGGTGCATACTCCAAACCACCCCCCTCCCCGCTCAGGTATGTATGAGACTTGCTGACTCCACAGCCATGCTGTGCATATTGCCGTCATTCTACCAGCAATAAGAGCATGACCAGACATGCACGTGAGGGATTTTTGGGTCTCTAGACCATATGTGTTCTTGGGAGGGTTTGGGTGAGGGATTTGACCCCCTGAATAGAAACAGACAACCGACCCCAAAAAATGGCTGCGACCCCCAGAATTGTCGAATTCTTTTGTAAAAGTTGATAAAAGTTGAAAAAAGTGTGCCTTTAAGGCGTTATTAGCTCATTTTTAGCTCAAAAATTTCAACTTTTCGGCGCTTCGCGCCGAATGCACGTTGTTTGACTTCTTTCAAATTTTTTCTAAAATTTTTTTCGCGTTTTTATGTTCAAGAAAGATCGAGCATAACCTGTACCCATCGTTTTTTACCCCAAAAACGCACATTCTACAAAAAATTTTTGAGCCTGACCCCCCCAGAATTCCATTGCTGTACCTATATGGTCCAGACTATTCTAGAATATAAATATGAAAAATTTTCTCTTGAAAATGAGTGAAAGGCAGGCAAAATACAGATAAACATTAGCATTTTCTGCAAAATTATCAGAAATTGACCAGAAAATGCGCAACAATGCAGTTTTAACGCTATTTCAGGGCTTATACCAGTTTCTGAGGTCATTTTCGCCCAAAAAGCTCATGTTCTGACCGCCTCCCTCAGGTCGGCTGAGCCTGAAACCAGATGACAATCCTGTGCATCTATGGGCATGACCCTTTCAGATGATCCAGTAATACCCGGTTGATTTGTCGATTTAAAACTATACATAGGCCGCAACCAAATTCTGGAGTAAAACGCGATTCACGAAATGCAGCTCGCTACAGTATACAAAAATATTTCGATCACGACCTATTCGCTGCAGCCTGACCTTACGTAATAAAAAAAATTGATAGTCCTATCCACACGTGGGTGTGGGGTTATGCATCTCCCAGAAACCAAAACACACCCTTCCTACAATTTTGGTGCTGCCCACCTATGGTCCAATCGCGATTAGTTGTAAGGATGTAGCCATTGTTGTGAAATTTAAATCAGATAGTATCTTGGTGAGAGAAATACAAGTATATGTTGCATTATCAGCAAAGAAGAATAATTGCTGCTCATTTTTCAACGTTTCTCATCAAGCACTATTCATTGGCATCAAAAAATGGAAAAAAATTTTAAAAATAGAATCCATGGGTTGGAAGGGATATTTTGGTTTTTTGGGGCGGGGGAATTTTGGTATCTGGGGAGGTGCATGCCCCCCAAATACCGCATGCCTAGGTTTGCTCACAACCAAAAATTATTGCAAATTAATAATCCTTTCTTTACCTCGTCAATTATTTTTTGACAATTAAGAGGCGCCCTCAACCCCGCCCCCTTAAATCTGCCCATGCTTTTCATATCCGATTAAGAGAAAATCGAGTTCTTCCCGGAAAATTTGAATTTCATGAGCTCTGTTTACCTGAGAAATTCACTCTATTTTATTTACCGATGAGACAAATTTCAAAATATAGATCCAGCCGCAGCATGTTTTGGACGGGGTTGAACGTAGTGGCTTTTTATATTTAGGGCGAGCAGCATCATGGCCTTTTCGAGCATTTTGTTCATCGTCATTATCAGTTTCGTTTTCCAATTGCGTGATTCGCATTGCGCTCAGGATTTTACAATGAAGAGACAGTATGTCACCAGTCAAGAAGGGGCTACTTCCACATGCACGGATGGGTGCAAAGAGAGGCCTAAAATGGACCGGGAACTGGAAAAGGTCGTCGACATTGGAGTTGATCTGCAATTGTACGTAATCGGAAATCGATTACGCAATTTTAAAAACCTGTTTTTTCGAAGTACCTACTAATACTGTATTGATCCATTTTTATTGTCTTTTCAGGCGGTTGAATATGGGCCTTCGCGATCAAAGCAAGTTAGAGCCATCTCGCTTATATTCATGTGCTTGGCATGCGTGCTTATCTTCAAAGCGATGAATTTTTTGTGTTAAATCAATAAATGGGATAAGTGTTGATATGTAGAGCATCTAAATGCCCAGATCTCAGACAGCACTGAGTTTCTAGTCGGGCAAAAGATTTCTGATGGAAACAAATACCAGTTAATACTTGGTTTTTCAGGGAAAGAATTTACATTGTTGTGGCATCGAATTTTAATCTCTATCACACCTGGGCGTATGAAGGTTTGGGGGTATGCAGCTCCCCCCCGAAAAGCCAAAATACCCCTCCCCAGAATTCAATTTTTGAAAATTTTTTTCGTTTTTTCTTCGTAATTTTTTGATGCCAATGGATAGTGCGGGAGGAGAAGCGTCGAAAGATTGTGTTTTTTAGCCATACCACCATTTTAGGCCATTTTTCACTTCTGAAAAATCTCGCATCCCCCAGAATTTTCTCGCTTCCCACGTCCTTAGTGAACGTTAGCGCGCTCAGCCATTTATGTGACAAATAAAAATGCTTCGAATGAACATAAAAGATGAATATACTTGGGATTACGGCTTATTAAGGATGTAACAGGGGACTAGGAAAACGCTACCTATATATTTACCTAAAATCGCCATATTTTTCAAAATCAGACTTTCTCCAGGCAACGCAAAAAATCGAAGTATATTCTGCTGCCTGCAGATTGAAATAAAGTATTGAACCAAAAAACGATTGAAAAGTAGCAAATTAGCTACGCAGTAGCTATGGCAAAGTCAATGGAGGAAACTAGGAGCGACTTTGTAAGCCAATTAAATGAATCAGAACATCAGCATTATCTTTTCTAAACAGCGCAACTTCACTTTATTTAAGCAGATGAGATTCTTTCAGTGTTCGCTTCAAGCAACTAATATGTGTAAAAAAGAATTACATTAAAATTTATTATCTGAGTTTTAGAAGAAAATTTTGAAAAATTATACTTCTGCAACGCTCTGGAACTAAAGTTAACTCTCAGTGTAAACTTAGCATAAGTGCTGCGTGTAAAGAAAGTTAATTCACCAGGTTCTGTAATTCTGACGTTATAGAGGATATTTTGAAGCAAATTAAGCTTCTACAACGCCTAAAACTGAAATTCATTTTAGTATAAAGTTTACACAACTACTGCACGTAAGGAAATCTTGTTGTCAAATTTTTGTAATGCTGAAATTAGGAAGAAGATTTTAAAAGAAAATGCATTTCTTGCAATGCTCTGGAACCAAATTTAGTCTTTTTTGTAAGCCTTAGACATTTAATAAGTGTAAAGAATTTGTGGAATCAAAGTTAATTCTCGAGTGTAAACCTTGCACAACTAATGGGTGTATCGTGATCCCTGACTTTACGGAGGAAATTTTGAAAAAAATTAATGTTCTCCTATGGTCATGATCTTTAATATATCTTCTGCGTAGCCGCCAATCTCTTCAATAAGTGAATAGTGTAAACTTCACACAACTACAGGAGTATGAAGAAAATATGCAGTCAGCTCCGTAAACCTGACGTTAAGGAGAACATTTAAAAAAATTATATTTTGCAATGCTCCGAAAGTTAAATAAATTTTTAGTGTAATCTTCACACCTCTACAATAACTGAGTTGTGTACACTTAACACAAGTAATACGTATTAAAAACAGTGGTCACATTCGGGAATCCTGACAATACAGGGAACATTTTGGAAAAAAAATTACGTTTTGCAAAACTCTGGAATTAAAATAATTTTTTTAGTCTAAGATACCACAATATTTGGTGTATGTAATCGCAGGGATGTGTATGCGCGATCCTTATCGCGTAGCACATTTTCATAATTAAGATCATGTCCTAATTAATATAGGGAGAAGTTAACACACAAAAATCTGCCAAAAATGTCTGTTATCATCCCAAAGTTGGAGTTTCACACCTCCAAAATTTACTGATTATTTAGAATAAAGAAAACCGTCGAACTGCGACGTGTAGTACTTTTCCATGGATAGGTTTTTAGGGGACTTTACACAAAGAATTTAGCGGGCATAAATGACTCTAAAACTCAATAAAAATGTGTTATTTCAAGCCCAGATTTTAACACTCTTTACACTCTTATTAAAGGAGCAATGCTAAATTCTGAAACCAAAAAATGTATCTTTAGAGAATTTAATCGTCTACAATTCTATTAATAAATCGTTTGAGGCAGGTTACACTAAATTTTATACCTACAAGCTGCGGAGCAATCAAAAAAACGCAATATGTTATAACATTACACCGAAATTTTACACGCTCATTGCAATGTCGCTATTGAGTGTTACCAAATTAAAAAGCACATCCGGATGCTTAATTATCTATCATTCGAAAAAGTGCACCTTCGAGATATTTCACGTTGGAGCTTTAGAGGAGGAGGTACATATGTCGCGGGTGTCCAGTACCGCACATGAGCGCAAGAGGTCTGGAGTCTGGTTGTCCCGAAAATCTGGTGGACCCTGTAATAATCGACAGACCTCAAAATTAAAAAAAATTTAATAATGATGTCAATGAACCGAAAATGAATATATACGAATCAGTGTATATAACAAACATGATTACAGCACAAAATTAATAAAAAAGGAATTTCCATGACATGTACTCGAAACTTCCTTTGTTACTTGGACTTTTTTAGATTCAATTCGGATCTTTTATTTCGTCATTTTCTTTTGTTTTATTTTTTTAACTTTTCAGACGATCTTTTTTGGTCTATTATTTGTTGAGATTGGTTGCTTTATTTGGGTTAAAAAATGTGCTAAAACTGGACCATAGATAGGTATCAACAAAATTCAGGGGAAGGTGCAGGTCAGAAAATGGTCTTAGAAAAGGAGGTATTGCGGAAAAACACCATTTTAACATAGCCGGTCTGGGGGTCAACAATTTACTTTTATTCGGACAAATTGCTCTCAAAAATTTGTATAAGCTCTTAAATAGCCAACAGAATTTTCTATAAATTTTATCCGTTTTTCGCCTTTATTTTGACTTATTTTGTTCAGGAAAAGTTTTTAATTTTACATTCTCGAAGTCAAGAAATCCTAAATCCCGTTCAACGTGCATGTTCGGTCTAGACTTCCCCAGAATATGACGGATCCCCTTTTGAATCAATAGAAAGCGGAATTGAATCTTTGGTGCTATTTTTGGCAATTTTGCCTCGTTACCCCATATTTGGCCGCCGCTCACCTATGATTCAGTCAAGACCGTGCTTATTGTTGCTCATGTTAACGGATAGACAAAACCACTCTATTCGCAAAGTTAATAGTATCTTAAAGCAATATAACAATATCGATTACTATCTGCAGCACAAACATAATAAACAAGTTTTTTATGACATAGACCCGAATTTCTTATTCGGACTTTTAATCAAACCTTTTATCTTGCGATTTGATTTTAATTTATTGTTTGTACTTCGAAGACAATTTTGTTCAAAGTGTTAATTCTTGACCTTGGTCGGATTCGTGCTTACACTGCACTGCTTATTTGGGGTGTTCGGAAACTGCTGACCTCGTTTTGCACAATGATATGTTATCTCATCTATTTGCAATACGTCACCTTCGAAAATTCTATGCGTTTACCAATTTCATGAGAAAAGCTTTTCCACATTTTTGTATCGCTTGCGAATCGCATGTACGTCCAGGTATAAGAATCACCTGATCAAATGTAGAAATACGTCATGCGCAAGCACGAAATATTTCTTTACAAATACTGACACTAAAAATGTAGTATTTGCAGTATTTATTGATCAGTAAACAGAAAAGATATGCAGCTTTTATATAATCGAAAGCAACTGTATCTTTAAATGTAATTAACAAGTTCAGAATCATTTTAAATTGTCAGTTACGTTCTGTCCGTTCGCATTTCTTCAATTAAAGTTTGGAATTTTGATTCAAAGGTAAGAGAATGTTTATCTTTTAAATATGTACGTCCTACATATTCTTATAAGATGTAGATGTACCATTCTTAGATATATTTTCCTCTAATATTTATCATATATGTAGGTGGAACGAATAAGTTTTAAAAATTCTTTAATTTGATCAAAAACTGTCGTTAACCATTTTTAAATGCCATTTAGCATTTTTATCAGATTTTGCCGTCGTTTAAACCCAAAAAGCTCACTATGTAATTGACACATTAGACTAGCTGACACCACAGCCATGCTGTGCATCTTGCCGTCACTCTGCCAGCCATAAAGGCATGACCAGACGTGCACGTGAGGGGTTTAGGGGGTCCAAACCATATAAGTTCTTTGGAGGGGTTTGGGATAGGATTTTGACGCCCCATGAATAGCAACTGACAAATGAACCCCGCTAAATGGCTGAGCCCACCTGAATTGTCAATCATTTTTGGTAAAAGTTATAAAAAAGTATGCTTTTTTAGGCGTTATTAGCTCATTTTTAGCTCTAAAATCTCAACTTTTCGGCGCTTCCCGTCATATGCACATTTTGTGACTACATTTTATTCAATGAAGTCAATTTTTCTGAGATTTCTTTTACGTCTTTTTGTTCTAGAAAGATGAAGCATTGTCTAAAACGTGAAAAAACAGTATTCTTGAAGTGCACTCCATCCTTCTTTATCCCAAAAAAACACATTTTAAAAAAATTTATGAGCCTTGCCCCCACTACAGAATTCTATTGCTGTACGGATATGGTCTTAGACCATCTAGAATGGAAATATGAAAAACTTCCTCTGGAAGATGAGGCAGAATAAAGGTGAAAAATTTCGCGATCAAGCAAGCCCCACATATGTATTTAGGAAACACGTACCTTGCGAACTATTTTGCTCTCTCCTTGGAATTAAAAAACAGGGCGAGTTTCCTTTACAGCTTGGGCTACGTCATCATCGATTGAGCGTGTCTTTAGTACACACACACACACACACACACACACACACACACACACACACACACACACACACACACACACACACACACACACACACACACACACACACACACACACACACACACACACACACACACACACACACACACACACACACACACACGGGCTTTTGTGGGTCCAGAATCCGAATGGTCACCTTAGTCGTTAACCTTTTTTTGGATATTTTGACTAGGCATTTTTTGAAATTAAAAATTAATTAGCAGATTTTCGCTGATTTCCCTCCACTGCAGTCGAAGCTTACCATGGCATAACACCGTTCTATTCAAACTGCACTCGCTTCACATACTCTGGCAATTACTATTTTAATTTTGTGCGATTTTCATGTTCTTTCTGAATATTTACATTTCTCACGAAAATTGTTTCTTAAGGAGTTACGATTAAAAAACTAATATACAATGCATAAGAATAAACACCTAGTATACACATTAATGCCAAAAGAGAACAAGTACATTTCTGCTGTGTTAAAAATAATCAGGAGATGCCAATGTACATTTAAAAAGGTAGACCACTAAGTTTTTTATTAGAACCCTTGTTTTCTCAGTTGACATTTCAAGAAAACAACAATTGTTAGGTAGGAAATTAATTGAATCAAAGTTGATATTAATCGAATGAGATCACTAACCTTATCCAAATGAAATCCAGCTGACAATCAACGCAATATGAACAAACACGGAAAAATATTTGAGTCGCGTAGACAGCGCATTAATAAGAGAAATTTTATTATTTTCAGTAATTTGCATGTAATCAAGTATTGTTCTTTTTATGTGATGATACGCGCGTATTACAAAAGTACACTACATAAAATACTGAGCATAAAATCAAGTATTGAACCTTATCTGCACTTTCACAAAACGATCAAATTAAGAAACCTGTTGCTTATTTGAAAGGACTTGACCAGTCGGAGGCAGCGCAGTGCACCGCATGTTTTGTTTGCTTATTTCAGTCTACCAAATAAAAGGTTTCAGGCGAGTTTCACAGACTAAACAGAATGCAAAACAGAATGAGAATTGTCGTGTGAAGAACAAAATTTAAAAATCCTATGCTATGTTATACCGTTACAGTAAAACTTTGCACGCTCCGTGCGCACAAGGTAGACGTATTGGGATCTAGTATACAATTTACCCGCCACCGTTTTTTAGCCGATTCAAATAAGCCAAACACGTTCTGACTCGCATCAATAAGAATAGTGATCTACAGTGTTGGTCACACACATGGGCGTGGAAGGGGGTTTGGGGGGTATGCACCCCCAGAAGTTGAAATACCCCCCCCAGAAATCAAAATACCCCCCAGAAAAAAAATTTTTTTGCTTTTTTTGCAATTTTTTGATGCCGAGAAACGTCGAAAAATGGTGTTTTTGCCATACAATCACTTTTAAGACCATTTTTTGACCTTTAAAAATTTTTTCACCCCCTTCCCAGAAATTTTTTCACCCCCCCCTAGAATTTTGGTGCTGCCCACCTATGGTTGGTCACTGAAGCTTATTTGAATCGGCTAAAAAACGGTGGCGGGTAAATTGTATACTAGATCCGAAGTATGAATGAATTAAAATGATGGCCTCATCGAATTTTTTCATTATCTATCTTTTACGGCACAATACAGAAGTTTTTAAGTATTGCTGTAGGCGGAAACTCTCTTTTGGGGGTCCAAGTAAATTAGAGGCTTGCACTAACGCACTACCTATGATAATAACCAGGACAACACTCGTAAGAATCTTAATTTTAGAAAACCAAGCACAGATACATGTTTTTATGTTTCTGTCAACTAAGTTATTGTTATTTTGTGTGAAATTTGGTTCAGAAGGGTAGTAAAAATGTTATTATCATAGAAAAACATAAAAACTACAAAAATTGAAAATTTAGTCCTAATAGATGAAAATCAATTGAAAACGCCTACCGAAAGTCATTTTTCTTGGATGAAATTTTAAAAAAACGAAAGCTCTATATGAAAATAAATCGAAAAAGACTAGTTTCAATCTATTTGTATCTTGCCCCTACAATGCATTGCCAAAAAACTAAACAATTGATAGAAATTTCAATAATTGGCAGATTTCTGCCGTGTAACAAATTTGACAGCGAATCTATCACAATCGTCGCAGAACAAAGTTTTCTGACTCTATTTCGAGCTAAAATTATTAGACAAGAAATAGACAGTGTTGCCAACCTCCAGCCATAAAAAAATCAAAAACTCACAACTTACAAAAATCTAAAATATGTCAATCAAAAGTTTAATTAATAAAAAATTGTTTTCTTTCTAAAAATAATTTTTTTAGACGTCGAGGCAAAAATTTCCGCTTTCAACAGACAATTAGCAACTCAAATCTCGATTTTAGGCAGGCAATTGCAAGCAATGCAAATTAATGTCCGTTATTTAACGTGGCACTGACGTTGTATGATCGATACCTCGATTTTTTGCGTTTTTTGACCGTGTTTAGGTGATTTTTAGACTTTTTGGTCAAGAAGCCTCTATAATTGCATAAACTTAAAGCTCACTTCTGGCGAAAAATCTCAAATTCAGAAAAATTTAAAAAACTCATATAAAAAGCATCTGAAAGTAAACTCAAAGCTAAAATAAAAACTCACATTTTGAGAAAAAAACTCAAGGCATATTTGCTGCAGCCTGACCTTACGTAAAAAAATTGGTTGTCCTATGCACATGTGGGCGTGGGGTATGCATGCACCTCAGAAACCAGAATACCCCCTCCCCCCTAGAATTTTGATGCTGTTCACCTATGGTCCAATCTCGATTAGTTGTAAATAGTTATACAGGCAATTTCGTGAAATTGAAATACGATAGTATCATGGTGAGAGAAATAAAAATTTGCATTGTGTTATCAGCAAAGAAGAATAATATAAATGCCTAAAGGTAGATTAGATAGCATTTAAAAGGCAGTGGTGGGTAGCAACGAAATTTGAGGGAAATTGCAAGATATTTTAAAGTCAAAAAATGGTCGCAAATTGGTATATAGTACGGCGAAAAAAACACCAATTTTACTATCCATTGGCATTAGAAATTGCGAAAAAAACAAATATAATTTCAAAAATTGAATTCATAGGGTATTCGGCCTTCTGGGCTTGCATACCCCAACTTCCAACACTTCCCTTCGCACCCATGTGTGGTGGTATCGACATATGGCGTGGGGAGTCTGGCTGGACCCTTCCAGGATCCGGCGGACAACCTCCCTCAAATCGGTAGACACTAGAATTGAATTTTTGGTGTTATCTCAACAATTTCACCTTGGCTGTAGTGGAATCTATAATCTAACATCTCCACACGGAGTGCAAAACGATGATATTTGTCGGCAAACTTGTATTTGCATTGCATTACTTAGGTATTTTTATTAGTAGTTTATTATACAGTATTATGCATTATCATTTTAAATCCTCCATAACGCAACTTTCAATTTTTAATCTTTAACGTTATTCCTCGAACTACAAATCTCTGAAATCGACTAGAGAACTTTCTTTTTGAGCCAAATACCTCATGCTTTTCTAAAATCAAGCGAAATGGGTACGAAAATTAGCCCTTCACGTGCGAAATAGCGTTTTTTCGACGTTTCACGCTGTTATACTCAGGCACGTAGCTGGCCCTCCTATTTTGGAGGGGACCAACACTAATTTTGGGAGGGTCTAAGCCAAAAATAGCACGAAATAACGTGTAAAAAAGTCCTATTTTTCCGGTTTTTTTTATGAATTTTGGGGGTGGACCCTCGAGTCCCCCCACAGCTACGTGCCTCTTTATACTTTTATCTGAAATCGCTTTTGGTGCGACGTTTTCCGTGAAATGTCAAAATTCTAAGCAATTTTGCTGTAAAAAATCGATGAATTCCCTCGATTTTAGCAAACATCTATGACGAAGGAGAGCAGAATTTGTGAAATTGAAGCGGAAGAACCTTTAATGACCTCGATCTCCTGGTATTTTTAGCGTTTGACGTAGGACGTCAAAAATTATGGAAAGTTATTCTTGAAAATAGAAGAAAACTATGTTGAAAAAAGCTCTGCTTACCGTTCTTGAAATCGTCTGAAACCTATTTATTCACTGGAACAAAAATATGGCTTCCGGACCGCCAAGAAAGTAAATGAATTTTGTTTGGTCAGAAATTATGATTAATCACGACTAAAAATAATTTCAAATCAATGATCCTTTATTTATCTCGCCAATTATTTTTTGACAATAGGAAGGCGCCCCTGCCCTGCCCCCCTTAAATCCGCTCATGCTTTTCACATCCTATTCAGAGAAAATAAGAGTTTTTTCTGGAACATTCAAATTTTATGAGCCTAATGGATATAGAGCGTGTTTCAAAGGGTCAAAAAATGCACTCTATTGTGTTTACCTAAAAATTCACTCTATTTACTTTGCCGATGATTAAATTCAAAAGTATATTGCCAGCCGCGCTGATTTTCGGGGCGCTTCTTACCTCAACAAATCCACTGTCGCCCCTGGTTGAACGTAGTGGCTTTATCACTTTCGTTTTCCAATTGCGTGATTTGCATGGCGCTAAGGATTTTAAAATGAAGGATGTGTACGTCAGAAATCCATCCCAGGTTAAGTTCAAATGCACGCCAGGGTGTGAATCGAGGGGCCTGAAATGGACCGGGAGCTGGAAAAGAGCGCCTTTACTGGATTTGATCTGCAATTGTCGAGGGACGGTCGACGTCGACATTAGAGATCGTACCAGACAATAACCTTGCCGGTCGACTTTGCGGAAATCCTTGCCTTAGCAAAGAACTGGAATTTAATGGGCATTGGCGCAATAAAGAAGGACACGGTGTTTGTCAATGTGAGGCGAATTGACAAACACAATTGATTGTATGTAAACCGATTTGGCAATTTTAAAAACTCGTCACCGAAGTTCTTACTTATATCATATTAATCAGTGGCATATTTAGGATTTCCCTATGGGGAGTGATATCTTAACTTTCCGAAAACAGTCAAAATAGGTCTTTTTTCAGGTGTTTTGCATTGTATACTTTTACATAAAATCAGTTTCAAAGCAATTTTTTCCTAAAAATTCTAATACTTGCGACAACTTTTGTGCGAAAAATTCTTAAATTTCTTGAAAATTTACGAAATCAAGGCGGGTAGACGTCTAGAAACATAATTTACTGGTCGATTTCCCGTATTTATAGCATTTGATGCAAACGATATTTTTAATTGAAAACAGAAGAAAACTTTGTAAAAAATAGCTGTTTCTGCTTTTAAAATTGTTTTAAAACTTATGCACATGAACACAATATGGCTTCTAGATCGCAAGAATGTAAATAAATGTCATTAATAGGTGTCATCCGTGCGCCGGAAAAAATAGAGAAATTATGGTCACTGACGGCCAAAAATCATTGCAAATTACAAATCAATTCTTTATTTGGCCAAATATTATTGGCTAACGGGAGGGCGGCCGCCCCTCCCTGCCCTCCCTTAAATCCGCCCTGGTATTAATCAATTTTTTTAAATCTTTTTTAGCGAAAGAAGTATGGGCCTTCGCGTCTAAGCCAGCGAAAGCTATCTCGCTTGTGCTTTTGTGCTAGGAATGCGTGCTTATTTTCGAAGCGAGCAATTTTATTTTTTGAAAATCTGATAAGTATTTATATGTAGAGCATCCTGAATACGCAGACCTCAGACAGCGTAGGCAAAGAAATTGTACCATAGCGGGATCAAATCTGAGTCTCTACGACCTTTGCCAACGTTATAGCGGCTAAGCCTATTACTTGACGAAGAAAAATGCTCCAAATGAACAAAAAATGACGAATATACTTAAGATTACGGATTGTTTAAGGATGTAAGAGGAGGGACTTGGAAAAGGCTACATATGTATTTGCCCAATAACGCCAAATCTTTTAAAATCAGACTTTCTCTAGGTAACGCGAAAAATCGAAGTATGTATATTCTGCGGCCGGCAGATTGAAATAAACTATTGAACCCGAAAAACGATTGAAAAAGTAGCAAATTAGCTATGCAGTAGCTATATATGGGAAAGTAGATGGAGTAAACTAGGAGCGACTTTGTAAGCCAATTGAATGAAAAAGTGAACACACGTGCATTCGAGACAATCAAAGAAATTGTTGGTTTGAGCAGTAAGAAATGCGTAAGCTTACGCGAAACAGACTAGGGTAATACGAGCATACGTTGACAGCTGCAAAATTCTAGGGGCGCAAGATTTTTCGAACGTCAAAAAATGAAAAAATGTGATACGGCGGGAACACAATTTTTTAACGTTTCTCATCGAACACTATTGACATCAAAATATTGCGAAAAAAGAAAAATTAAAAAATTGAACTCTGGGGCTTATGTCGGTTTCTAAGGCATAGGTGGGCAGCACCAAAATTCTGGGGGGAGGGTGAAAAATTTCTGGGGACGGGGTGAAAAAATTTTTAAAGGTCAAAAAATGGCCTTAAAAATGGTGGTATGGCGAAAAAACACCATTTTTTGACATTTTTCATCGAGCACTATCCATTGGTATCAAAAATTGCTAAAAAAGCAAAAAAAAATTTCCTGGAGGGGGTATTTCGATTCCTGTGAGGGGGTATTTTACCTTCTGGAGGGGGTGCATACCCCCAACTCCCCCCCACCCAACGCCCACGTGTGTTCTTGTGGTATTTGGTCTTCTAGGGGGTGCATACTCCCATAACCCTTCTCACGCCCAGGTGTGAATACGAGTATAGTATGCTACAGTAGCACATTATACGCGGCTAGCTGGATTTCTCGACTCTTCTCCATAAAGTTTCGCCAATTTATGCAATAAAAATACAAAAGTTTATCAAAACGGCGCGAAGCGCCAGACGGTTACTTTTACCCTTTTCAGGAAGAATGTTTGATATTTTACCACAATAATCTCAAAAATTGTCCTGCCGCACCTTTCGTTATCTCAAAATCGCCGAACACTACCTGAGGCCAAAATATGTGGTCGGGTTAATACCTTCTAACACTTCTATGCCCATGTGTGCCTCAACTGAGCTTTTATAGGGCAGACGTCCACAGCATGTGAATTCTAGGGAGGAGGGAAACCTAAAGTGCCATTTTTCGGCTAAAAAAATGGTAAATACGCGTCAAAATTAAATGTTTCGGGCGTTTTCGACGATGCTCAATATTTTTAGGATGTACAAACATGAAAATATTTCAGAGAAAAATAAAAAAGTCGGATAGATTGTACAAAAGAGTCATAAAATGAACATATGGCGGCCGAAAATGTGACATTTTTGAGCAAAGTTAGGACCGATTTTGAAGCATTGTGTACCTTTTCTACAAATTTTTAGGTAAATTGCGAATTCTGGCGAGGGGTTAAACCTTTTTTTGGGGCCAAGACCATGTACGGTGAAGGGGGATTTCCGCTACAACTATTCCACAATATTCAACTAACAAACTACAGATTCTGATTAATAAATCGGCGCTTAACGCCAGAAAACTTTGACATATAAAAGATTTTTAAATAAGGTCAGGGTTTCTCTACGATGGAATGGAAAATGAAATAGAAAACAAGAATTACGGCGCTAGCGCTAGAAAATTTCAAGTTTATTAGCTCAAACGTGTGCTAGAAGCCTATCTGGACCGACCCGACACATATGTGGGGGAACTCCCAGAATGAATAAATGTAAAAATTCCTAAGGAAAATGATGTGAAATGAGGACCAAATCAAAAATTTTCTTCAAAATGCATGTAATTGACTATAAACTATGGAATAACATTTTGAGCACAGTTTTAGTATGCACTTATACCAGTTTTTTAGGGTCGTTTTGGTCCATAAGCATAAGTTCTGACTAGTGATCTAAAAGATCCAGAATTCTACCCAGATCCAGATTCAGATGTGTTCAGATTTTCTGGCAGATCCAGATCCAGATCAGATAACCAGATCAGAAAATAAGCAGATGCAGATCCAGATCGTTTTGCCAGATCAAAATTTAAAAAGATCCAGATGCAGATCCAGATCCAGATAAAAATATTTTTTGTGCAGCAATTTGTATTGCTAAAAGGAGGGCGCAAAGCGCCCGAGCCCGCATGGATTGGGGGGTCTTTGATGGCAGGACTAATATAACAGCCCCCAGAGGGTCTGGGGCAGCGCCGAGGGAAGTTTGCATTTTAGAGCTTTTACGTAACAATGATATCAGTAAAAATTGTCTTAAAAGGAAAATCTCACAAGTTTAGACTTTTACCGTGGGCTTGAAATCGAGGCATGAAAAATGTAAAAATTATTACAAGAGCTTTAATTGACAACTTTGTAAACAAAACGGCAATAAATATTCACAGGAACGTGAGATGTCTGGAATTTGGCAGCATTGTGGTCAAACAGGAGAATCAAATGCTTCTTTTGATCGCTTGTTAGAAAGAAAATGTGTATTATTTTAGAGGGATATCACTGTCAAAAAATACAAACGATACATTACCTAACAACACAAAATGCAATACTATGAAGAAACCTGCTTAATTTCAATTCAACAAAGAAAAACGCTGTTAAAATCCATGAAACATGACAGGTGCACCAATTAAAACTATATATGTAAAGCATAGAAATTCTGGGAGGGTCAAAATCAAATTTTTTTCTCAAACATCAAAAAAGCGATAAAAATGGCCCATGGGCATTAAAACCATTAATTTTAGGCGTTTCTCGATGTCGCGCATCCATTGAAACACTCTTTCAACAAAAATTTTTCGAAAAAAATCAAAATTTTCCCACTTTTAGGCAAAAAAGTCTCTCAAAGGTCAATTCTGCAGAGCTTCAAAAATTTTCTGAAACAAAAAATTTATGGGGGGTCAGCGGCACTTTTGGCTATTCTGGAGGGTCAGTATATGGTCTTAAAAGTGGTCGTAAGGCGAAAAAAACACCATTTTTTCTACGTTTCTCATCGAGCACTATCAATGGCATCAAAAAATCGCCAAAAAAGCAAAAAATTTCAAAATTTGAATTCTGGGGGGTATTTGGATTTGTGGGGGGGGGGTATTTCAACTTCTGGTGGGGGGTGCATACCCCCAACCCCCCCCCGCCCCCCACGCCCACGTGTGGTCAGCACAGATCTGGGGGTGTCCAAACCCCCAGCAGACTCCTCCGTCAGCCCCGCGTGCATGGGTAATGTCTCAACAGCCCCACCAGTCCCAACCGCCCCACCGTCCCAACAGCCCCACCGTTTCAACAGCCTCACCAAAAATCCCAACAGCCCCACCAGCCCCACCGTTCCAACAGCCCCACCAATAATCCTAAAAGCCCCACCAATCCCAACAGACCCACCAATTCCAACAGCCCCATCGTTCCAATAGCCCTACCGTTCCAGCAGCCCCAATAGTAATCCCAGCAGCCTCACCATTACAGCAATCGCTATTATACGATATAATAAAATCGGGCAAAATTAATTTTTTTATGAAAGATATTTTTTGACTATTTTTCGAATTCGTTTATTTCATTAAGACCATAAACGAGTGTGCAGGTTTACATTTCCAGAATAAATCTACCTATGAAACTAGTAGACCTGTCAGAATTGAAGCTTCAGCATTTGTGCACATTCCGGGATTTTGCCTCATTCGAGTCATCTCGCAAGATCGGATCCCTGCTCATTATGGTCTACTCTACAATGCCAGCAAAAAATGAAAAATGTTCTAGTGAAAAAAGGAAAGACAAGTGTTAAAATAAAAGGAAAATCAAAACTTTCTACGCTAATCTGATTTGATATAGCCAGAAAATGTGGATTAGTGCAGTTTTTATTGCTATTTTAACATTCATACCAGTTTTGAGGTCAATTTTTGGCTCAAAACGTGTTCTGCAGACCGGTCGTTCTGTGCATCTATGATTATTGAAGCGAACAAATTCTGTGGGTCTGGTGGATTAAAGTGACCGAGAAATGTGCTAAAAATAGAATTCTGGGGTCTAACATAATTTGGGGGATTTCCAGAATTTTGGGTTAGGGGTTAAACTCGTGTGCTTAGGACAGTTCGACTCTTGGAAAGGTAGGACTGCTGGAACGGTGGAATTGCGAGGCATTGGTGGGGCTCTTGGGATTGGTGATGCTGTTGGGATTATTGGTGGGGTTGTTAAGACGGTTGGGCTGTTGGAACGGTGAGACTGTTGGGACTGCTAGGGCTGTTGGGATTGGTGGAGCTGTTGGGATTGGTGAGGCTGTTGGGATTGGTGTGGCTATTGGTATTATTGGTTGGGCTGTTGGGACGGTGAGGCTGTTGGGACGGGTGGGACTGTTGGGATTTTGGTGGGGCTGTTCGGATGGTGGGGCTGTTGGGACGGTGAGGCTGTTGGGACTGGCGAGGCTGTTGGGACGGGTGGGACTATTGGGATTTTGGTGGGGCTGTTCGGATGGTGGGGCTGTTGGGACGGTGGGGCTGTTGGGACTAGAGAGGCTGTTGTCACACAATCCGTGCATCCGTGCATGTTAGGCTACAACTAATTAGACAACCTAAGCTAGAGTAAATCGTAAAACAGAAAGAATACCATAGTGCAAAAATAACTTTCTGATCTGTTTAACCAGATATTAGTTGGCTAAACAGATCCAGATCCAGATAAAGATCGGGTTCTGATTTCCTGGCAGATCCAGATCCAGATCAGATAACCAGATCAGAAAATAACCAGATCCAGATACAGATGATCTGGATCTGGATCTGAATCTGGATAAAAAGATCAGATCCAGATGATCTTTTACATCAATAGTTCTGACCCTTTAAAAATCGGTCATGCTTTGAATACTGTGCGATCACTATCAGTTGACTTTGACAATTCATAATTTATTCTTCCGGGGAACTCTTGTCAAGAATAGTATTTTTCAAGCAGGAGGAGGCAGAACAGGCCTACCTGGCCACATGCACGTAGCTAGCCGTCCTATTTTGGGCGAAGGGGGAGCAAACACCAATTTTGAGGGAGCTAAGCCCAAAAAAGGCCAAAAATAGCACAAAATGACGTTTAAAAAGTCCTATCTTCTGATTTTTCTGAATTTTGCAGGATCCGGGCCTAAGGCATTGGTAATCCCACTTATACTTTAGAGCGCCGGCATTAGAGCGCCGATATTAAAGCGCAGTGGGTATTTTTCAGTCTTTAATTTGTGGCGACAGCAATTGCTTGTGGATTCAGATTGGTGCCTGACATGGGCTAAGCCTAAGACATAAATGGAGCAAAAATTGCTCCGCTCGCTTCGCTTGCTCCGCAATTTTCGCTCAATTTATCTCAGGCTTAGCCCATGTGCTGGCACCAATGTGAATGCACATAACTAAGCCTAAGCCTAAGACATTGGTAATCCCACTTAGTCACAGTCCCAAGACGCTTCGGAGACTGATCCAAAACATTCCCAAAGGCAGGCTTACTTTTACTCATGCTTAAACATATGAACTTCAGCAGCCTGTAACTCGGTCAAAAATGTCGACCGTTACCTAATTCTTTCAAATGTAAACTGCCCACCCCAAACTCAG
Source organism: Mermis nigrescens (assembly GCA_036768485.1). Classification (NCBI taxonomy): domain Eukaryota; kingdom Metazoa; phylum Nematoda; class Enoplea; order Mermithida; family Mermithidae; genus Mermis; species Mermis nigrescens. The sequence continues at coordinate 1,396,402 of JAVLUZ010000191.1, forward strand.
TTAGAAAATGTCCTTTGCGTAATTTTATGAGACTTTCAAATCTCCTCTACTTTAGTCATCAGAATTCAGAAGTCTGTCCATTGTTTTACAAAACAAAGGAAACTGCATGCATTTATTACTACCTGATACCGAGATATTCATGTGTAGGTAGTTAACTTTGCTCCGTTAGCATAAAAGTCTTGTAAAGTTGCGTGAAAAAATTCTATTATGGCTGTGCTCTGATGTCGCGCATTCTAATGTCGGCGCTGTAATGTCGTGCGCTCATAGTGTCGGCTTACCCCAGCTGGCCAACATTCATTTAGGATTTAATCGATTATGGTCATTGCCGACCACAAGCATATCATGTTTAAATTCGGCATTCATAGTAACTACCAAAACACCGTGTGATCTAGATACTAGTATCAAACTAAACACCAAGTTGAACTATGCAGTGGCTCAAAATTTTTGCTTGGAGAGTAATCGATCATTCGTTGAGATTTATTTAAAGATGGCGAAAAAGCACCTAAGAATAGCCTGAAAGGCAGTTTTCTTGCAAAATAAAAATTGAAAAATATTTAAAAATCATTCTTAAAAAGATCTTAACATCTTGAAGAATTGATGAGGGGCGGCCAAAGCACGGGTAACCCAAGGCAAGCAATAATGAAAATAAACTTGCAAATCACAATGCATACACTCGCAAATATGAGTAAAGCATGCAAAGTAAGTCAAAAATTAGTTTGCTTCTGCTGATGTGCATTATCATTTTAAAAAAAGCATCGAAAACATACCACCTAATGCAATTTTTGGACTCAAAAGTATGAATTTATTCATTTTTTAAGTACATTCTCAATTTTTGGAAAATTTTTTCACAGATTCTAAATAAATTCTATATCCTAAACGAATAAAAATCGGAAACTACAACAATGATTCTGAGACAAAGGTCAAAGAATCAATTACCTACTATACTGTCAGACGATTTTTATGATTTCAAATGCCATGTGAATTTTCGCCAACTTTTTTATTTCTAAAATCACTCGGAAATCGATCGAAATTTATCTTATGTGCATGTTATTATCAAATTGTCCAGATTCCGCCCCTCCCTGGCACGTTTTTTTGTATTCGGCAAAAATTTTTGCTAATGTACAAAGATTCTTCGGGACCGTCTTTGTACATGTACAAAGATTTTTGAAAAGACATAAAACTGTCAAAAAGGTGTAAAATTCCCTAAAATTTTCGGCGCTCCGCGCCAAAATGAGTAATTGTCAGACTTATATATCTTTGTAACGGCAGAATTACTATTTAGAATGAAAAAATGTTTCGGCACTTCGCGCGGTTTTGATATAATCATCAGAAACCCAGAAATTAGATACGATGCTCTATCAAAGGTCGAAAAACCCCGTCTTACTTCAATAAAATCGCTACTGTACTAGTGATGTAAAAGATCATCTGGATCTGATCTTTTTATCCAGATTCAGATCCAGATCCAGATCATCTGGATCTGGATCTGGTTATTTTCTGATCTGGTTATCTGATCTGGATCTGGATCTGCCAGAAAATCAGAACCCAATCTTTATCTGGATCTGGATCTGTTTAGTCAAGTTATATCTGGTTAAACAGATCAGAAAGTTATTTTTGCACAATCGTACTCTTTCTGTTTTACGATTTACTGTAGGCAGGTCATCTAATTAGTTGTAACCTTAGATGCACTAATTGTATCTCAACAGCCCCACAAGTCTCCAACAGCCCCACCGTTCCAGAAGCCCCACCATCCCAACAGCCATACCAATAATCCCGACAGCCCCACCAGTCCCAACATCCCAACAGTCGAACCAATAATCCCAACAGCCACACCAATCCCAACAGCCCCACCAATCCCAACAGCCCTACCAATCCCAACAGTCCCACCGTCCCAACAACCCCACCGTTCCAACAGCCCCAGCCTTTTAACAGCCCCACCAATAATCCCAACAGCCCCTTCAGTCCCACGAGCCCCATCAATTCCTAGCAGTTCCACCGTTCCAGCAGTCCTACCGTTCCAACAGTCGCACTGTCCTAAGCACACATAAGCGTGGGGGAGGGGTCTTTAGAGTTTAACCTTAACCCGAAATTCTGGAATTCCCCCAAATTATGTTATACCACCAGAATTCTATTTTTATCACATTTTTGGTCATTTTAACCCACCAGACCCACAGAATTTGTTCGCTGCCAATGTTGTTTCCAACTGCCTCACTGTTATAATCATAGATGCACAGCACGACCGGTCTGGAGTATGAGTTTTGAGCCAAAAATTGACCTCAAAACTGGTATGAATGTTTAAATAGCGTTAAAACTACGATAATCCACATTTTCTGGCTATTTTGAAGCAGATTAGCATGAAACTTTTGATTTTCATTTAATTTTAACACTTATCTTTCCTTTTTTCACTAGAATCTTTTTCATTTTTTTGGCAGTGTAGAGTAGACCATAATGAGCAGGAATCCAATCTTGTGAGTTGATTTGAATGAGGCAAAATCCTGAATTGCGCACAAATGCTGAGGCTCCAATTCTGGCAGGTCTACCAGTTTCTCAGGCAGACTTATTCTGAAAATGTAAACCTGCACACTCGTTTATGGTCTTGATGGAATATACGAATTCGGAAAATAGTCAAACATATCTTTCATAAAAAATTAATATTGCCTGATTATATTATATTATATAATAGCAATTGCAGTAATGGTGAGGCTGCTGGGATTACTGGTGGGGCTGCTGGGAAGGTGGGGCTCTTGGGATTCGTGGGGCTATTGGGATTAATGGTGGGGTTGTTGGAAGAGTAGGGCTGTTGGGACTGGTGGGGCTGTTGGGACGGGTGGGACTGTTGGCATTTTTGGTGGGGCTGTTGAAACCGTGGGGCTGTTGGGACTGGTGGGGCTGTTGGGATTAATGGTGGAGTTGTTGGAACAGTAGGGCTGTTGGGACTGCTGGGGCTATTGGGACGGGTGGGACTGTTGGGATTTTTGGTGGGGCTGTTGAAACGGTGGGGTTTTTGGGACTGGTGGGGCTGTTGAGACATCACCATACGTGGGCAGCAAGAAAATTCTGGGGGAGGTGCAATATTTTTCAAAGGTCAAAAAATTGCCTTAAAAATGGTGGTATGGCGAAAAAACACCATTTTTCGACGTTTCGCATCGAGCACTATCCATTGGCCACAAAAAATTGCGAAAAAAACGAAATAAAATTTAAAAATTGAATTCTGGGCGGTTATTTTGATTTCTGGGTGGGGGTATTTTGGTTTCTCGAGGGGGTGCATACCCCCCAAACCCCCCCCCCCGCCCAGGTGTGGACATCACCCATGCACGCGGGGGTGGCGGGAGGGGTCTGCTGGGGATTTCGACCCCCCCTAGATCCGTGCTGACCCCCCACCTTAGAATGGCCAAGAAGTGCCGCTGACCCCCCATGATTTTTTTGGTTTCAGAAAAAATTTTTTTAAAGCTCTGAGCTTTGCAGAAAAGCAACTTAAGTGATAAAAATGTATTGAACGTTGTTTTTTTCACATAAATTATCATCAGAATTGACCTTTGAGAGACTTTTTTGCCTACAAATGGGAAAATTTTGACATTTTTCGAAAAATTTTTGTTATAAAAGTTGTTTCAGTGGATGCGCGACATCGAGGAACGTCTAAAAACAATGTTTTCAGTGCCCATGGGCCATTGTATCGCTTCTTCTGATGTTTGAAAAAAATTTGACCTTGACCCCCCAGAATTTCTATGCTGTGCATGTATAGTTTTAGTAGGTGCATCTATCATTTTTCATGAATTTTAACAGCGATTTTCTTTGTTGAATTGAAATTAAGCAGGTTTCTTCATAGTATTACATTTTGTGTTGTTAGGTAATGTATCGTTTGTTACTTGACAGTGATATCCCTCTGAAATAATACATCCTTTCTTTCTTACAAGCAATCGAAAGAAGCTTTTGTTTCTCCTCTTAAACAATGTTGCCAACTTCCAGGCATCTCGCGTTCTGTGAAAAGTTAATGCCGTTTTGTTTATAAAGTTTTCAATTAAAGCTGTTGTAATAATTTTTACATTTTTTATACCTCAATTTCATGCCCATTGGTAAACGTTAAACTTGTGAGTTTTTACTTTTTAAGCTATTTTTACTGATATCATTTCTATGTAAATGCTCTATAATGCAAATTTTCCTCGGCTCTGCCCCAGACCCCTCTGGGGGCTGTTATATTAGTCCTGCCACCCGAGGCCTCCCCAATCCATGTGTGCTTGGGCGCTTTATGCCCTGCTTTTTTAGCAATACAAATTGCTGCACAAAAACTATTTTTATCTGGATCTGGATCTGTATCTGGATCTTTTTAAATTTTGATCTGGCAAAACGATCTGGATCTGGATTTGGTTATTTTCTGATCTGGTTATCTGATCTGGATCTTGATCTGCCAGAAAATCTGAACCCGATCTTTATCTGGATCTGGATCTGGGTAAAAATCTGGATCTTTTACATCACTATACTGTACCATATTGTAGTGCACAAAAATTTGCAGATACAACATGTACAAAGACTTTTGGGGACCATCTTTGTGCATGGACAAAGGGACCTTATACAAGAGAAACACTGCCTGATCAGAAATTTTGAATTTAATCCCTTCCTGACAACCCCGAGCCTGTGCCTCTATACATCAACATTCCAAACAAAGTCAAGAACATAAGTGCAAAAGCCCTACTGTTAGAGCAAAACAGCGTTTTCCGATGCATAAAGCCATCCGCCAAAAACAGCAGATTCACCCTGGTGTAAAAATATCATGCATATGGCGCTAAAATCCCATTAGATAACATTGTATGCCTAAATAGTGCGTAAAGAGCATTTTCATTCCTTTAGGCACACCTAGCGAATGTTACAATGCTCGTACATACGAGTAAACGATAATTTGGCGAAAAATTTGTGAATTTTTGCCAAAACAAATTTGGAAGCGGTTAACACTCAAGAAATATCCGAGATACAATCTTAAATGCGCGCAAAAATTACGGTTTAATCAACAAAAACGTGGCTTTCAGCCGCCAAAAAAATAATAAACGCTATTTACTTGACAAAAACTGGAAAATCATATATAAAAATGTATCCTGAAAATCAGGAATTATGCACATACATTATCACATCGTCAGCCATGTTGAGTCGATAACCCTCCGTTTACCATCACGTCTTTGAAGTCGAAGTGCACCATCATTGCAAAAACTCCTAGGTCATATTAAGCTATACCTTTTTTACATGCTGTGAGAGAGTTATTACTATCATTTTGTGTAAATTTTTAATGCTCTTTCTAAATACACATGTGATTTTGTGTGAAAATTATTTTTGACAGAGGAACAACTAAAAAACTATTGCAATGCGTAAGAATAGGTGCCTAGTGGATAAAGGCACGGTGAACGGAGGGATAAAGACGACCCCTTGGAACATATTTCAATTATACAACAGTTTTCATTGTTCACAATAAATGAGCCATCTAATGCTTCGGTTTCGCGATCGATTAAATTAAGCAAAACACGACAATTCAACTATAGACCCCCATAATATGGTCGCTGCGCATTCCGCAAGAGACAATTCAACCGAATTAAGTTTAAAGGGCAAGTTTAGAATGTCTCATACTCAAGATGGTGTGACCTCGAAGACAGTGGCGGATATAGAGTTTTCCTAAGCAGGAGGGGCGGTACTCCAACTATTTCCTTACCACTCGAAAATAGATACAAAAATTTGTCCTTCAGGTACAAAATAACCTTTTTCGGCATTTTACATTGCCTAGGCAATGTAAAATGCCGAAAAAGGTTATTTTGTACCTGAAGGACAAAATAACCTTTTTCGGCATTTTACATTGCCTGATTTAAAATCACTTTTGTGCAACATTTTTTGGAAAATTTCTAGATTTTACTTGTTGCTTGTAAATAGAAGAAATCTATGCTGAAATAGTTATTTCTACTTCTGCTATTGTTTTTGAACCCAGTCCATGACTTCAAAAAGGACTTCCGGATCTCCAGGAATGGAATAAAAGTCATTTATATATCATAAAAAAGGGGCATAGCAGCCCCCTTGGCTCAAGATAGTTGACCAGATAAAGAATGGGGTGGTTTCTTGTATTGATTTTTGACCACCAATTTCTAAATTTTTTGGGCATTTCTATACTTTTTGGTGGCCTGGAAGTTCCTATTCCACCACAATCACTTATTTTCCCGCCCGACACAAATTTTTGATGACTGGTAGACCTATAGAGGACAAAGGACTCTATCAGAACAGTATCCTATCATTTCTGGCATAGGTTCTAATAAATTACGACGCTTCGCGTCAATTGTTAGAATCGGCAGTTATGTAATGACTCCAAGAGGACGATTTCAGGAAATGGAGCAGTAATTCAATCTCTTACGATCCATCTACCTGAATTTCACAAATTTTATAGCGCTTCGTGACGGATTATTCAAATAAATTCAGGCATATTCTGCACGAAACTGCCTAAAATTGTGAAATATATGCACTTTCTGAGATTTGCACTGAAAAATATCGAATTAAATGAATATTGGGGGTCAGGCCATGCACATTTGAGTGCTATCGGTATCTTTGAGCGATTTCGAAGTTAAAAATTCCGAAAACGCAACTTACTGCAGGAAAAATCCTGGAATTGACCATTTCCGGGCCAAACCTTACCTTGTGCATCTATGTCAGGCCCGTGGGCCGAGGGGAAAGGGTAAGCGGACTCAACATAAGCTTGTCTACATTTTGGAAAATCTGTCACAACAGCTTCAGCCAAAAGTTTGGAAAATACTTCACATCTGGTGCACAGCGCTGAAAACTTAAAAATTTCAAGTCAAAACTTTCAAAATTTTTTCCGGTCAAGGGGAGAGCCGTCCCCCTCCCCGCCCTTTCAAATACGGCCCTCTTGGGGTTCACATTTAAACATAGGTCAGTTGTAATTTCTTTGACTAACTTCTTATTCATTAGGCTCAAAGAATTAGTTGGAATAAATGAGGTAGCTTAGGTACAATGACGGGAGGAAGGCATGTTATTTATTTCTGAAAGCATTGTATAGGAATACCTAAAATATTTCCAGCAAGCAGGAATATAGGAGATTATATTCCAAAAGAATTAAATGAACTGAACGAAATATAACCAAAAGATAAATAATTGGCGCGAAGCGCCAAAGTTAGAACCTTTCAGGCAAACAAAGGGCAAAAAATACTTAAAACAGCACCTTCCCTATTACTTTTTGAAAATTTGAGAAATCGATAATTCCGGAGGGAGTAAAAAAACTTCTGGGGTTGAAGATGTTTCTGGGAGGGCAGAATGTACAGGGCGTAATCAGAGAGAGCAAAACTTTTGAGGTCCTGTATACTATGTTTCGAACTGGTCTACTCCCTATAACAAAACATACTTCTATACTAGATACAAAAAATTAGATATATCATCCTGTAGAGAATTTAATTCTGCGTTCAGTGATTTCTTTCTAATGCTTCTTTTTGCAATGTGGCGTAAACCTTGAAAACGTTTTCAAAATATATTTTGTCTTCGATTCTTGTCTACCGAAATGATTTTTCATTCAGAAAACCCTAAATTTCTTGAAACTAAGACTATTCAATTTCAGAGCAATGATTGAGGCCTGGTAACAGTCCTAACTCGAACCGAACAGAGGACCTGGGTAAAATTCTTATGGACAGGGTTGAGACACATTCATGCACAAGGAAGCCGCCTAAAGACATTTCCAAATTAAACCGTGTACAAAAAATAAATAAGTAAAATCATCTTGCCTGCATTATAATCTGATGGAGGTTTGTTCCAAACTTACAGCGTTCCATGCTACAAAAATTAAGTCGGGTTACGAATGGCAATGATGATGGAAATAATAATTAAATTTACGAAATTATTGAATTTTTTTATTTGGTTTTGTGCAATATAACAATACTAGTTGAGCTGCCCGGCGTTGCCCGGGCTGAACTTAGGCCTGATAGCTATATGGAATTAATATGTCTCTTGTATTTTTTATTTTTCAAGACTTTTGATGTTTTTGGGATATTTTTAAAAAAATTGTTGGTACGAACCATATTTTATTTTTGGATTTGTTTAAAATGTCTTTTGTCAACCATTTTTTTGATCAAATCCATATTTTTGACGTTACAGAATGGTTTTGAAAATTGTTTAGCCATAATCATATTTTTGATGTTCTGGGGTGTTCTGGAAATTTTTTTAATAAAACCCATATTGTTGATGTTTTGGGATGTTTTGGAAAATTTTTTCGTCAAACCATATTTTTGATGTTTTAGGATGTTTTGGAAAATTGTTTTAATCAAACCCATATTTTTGATGTTTTGGGATGTTTTGGAAAATTTTTTTCGTCAAACCATATTTTTGATGTTTTAGGATGTTTTGAAAAATTTTTTCGGTCAAACCATATTTTTGATGTTTTAAAAATTTTTTGTTTGTTGTAGCGAAGGGTGTCATATATCACGTGATATGTTATAGCTGATGGTATCTCCTATCTTATATCACTGCATGTTATGGCACAGACAGGGTATCTATACCAAACCTATCTTATAGCATTGCCTATCTCGTAGCACAGGGTATCTTATAATATCCCAAACTATCTTATAACATTGCCTATCTTGCAGCTCGGGGTATCTTATATCACTTCCTATCTTATAGCTTTGCCTATCTTGTAGCACGGGGTATCTTTTATAACGTTCTATCTTATAGCATTGCCTATCTTGTAGCACGGGGTGTCTTATATCACGTCCTATCTTATAGTATTGCCTATCCTGTAGCACAGAGTATCCTATATCACGTCCTATCTTATAGCATTGCTTATCTTGTTGCACATAGTATCTCATACCATGCCTATCTTATAAAATTGCCTATGTTATAGCATCATTTGCTTAAACCTGTATTTTGATGTTTCACAGTGTCGACCAATGCTCGCCAGGCATGCTCCTCTTGGCCGGGGTATCCCTATACAAACGGTATAAACTAATTTTTGAAAAAAATAGCAAAAAATCGGCCCATCTCCCGAAATCGTGGAGGCTTATAGCACAGGGGCCAAACCCTGCTCCCCCCTGCCCAGGGCCAATGGGTGCGTTTGTCGAAATTTCAAGATCGCTACGGCTCCTTCCCCCATTGGACCGACCTCGGCCCAAAATATCAGCCCACCAAATTTCATTGGGCCGGAGCAAACCCGGCACAAACATACGAACATACAAACAAACAAACTTTCAAAAATATATAGTAGATGTATAGATCGTAGTGTACATATTGAAGCTTACATCATCAAACGTAGAATTAAATTCTCTACAAGATAATATATTTAATTTTTTGTTTTAAACTTAGAAAAATGTTCTGTAAGAGAGCAGATAATTTTGAAACATCCTATAGTTCGAGAACCATAATGAAAAACTATCAAATAATGGCATTTTTGAGCGTTTTCTGGACGGAATCCACAATACTATAAAAAATTTTAAGAAAATTAAGGAAGTTTAATTTCGAACTTGGCAAATTTTTCAATGTCCAGGTAGAGCCCAACTCCGAAACATTTCAAACTTATTCTGTTTGCATTTAATTTTGGATTTTTTCGTAGAAGAATACGACACATTTACCATATTTTAAGTCAAGTTTGGATTTCTAAGATGATAAATATAATAGAAAACTAGCAAAGAAAAATGTTCCGATAGAACCAAAAGGACAAAAAGAGGGACTAGGAAAAGTCACCTATGCGCGCGAAAAATCGTGAGAATCTGCTAAGAATCAGGCTTTCTCTCAACAACACAAAAAAACGAAATATGTTCTGGCCTATGAGTAGTATACCCTGCCATGCCACCCTAGGACCTTATCTTATGGCGTCGTAGTGTTATAAGTTGAGCGGATCTGCTCCCTGGCCCAAAATCGAGGTCGCATAAGGGAACAAACGGGTGGATAAAGCGTGTTCAAACCTGCCCAGTGGAAGGTAATTGGGGTCGAGGTTACTGAGGCCTGCCTTGACCCGCTCAGCTCAGGGGCAGATGGTAGGGGTAAAATTTCTCAGGGGAAATTTTTGAAGAAACCTATCCCAAGAACCAATAGTCGGATCGTTGAAATACCCTCAGAAGTTGAATTCCCCCCCCCCCAAGAATCAAAATACCCCCCCAGAAAAATTTTTTTACGCTTTTTTAGTAATTTTTTGATGCCATTGGATAGTGCTCGACGAGAAACGTCGAAAAATGGTGCTTTTTTGCCATGCCACCAGTTTTTAGGCCATTTTTTACCTTTAAAAATTTTTTCAACCCCCAGAAATTTTTTTAACCCCCCCCAGAATTTTGGTGCTGCCCACCGATGGTCGCCGTCAGTACAATTTGCCTAGGCAAGCTAGTTACAAAAATGGCGCAGTATTGGTTTCCTGTGAATTGCTTGGAAGTGTTATGTAAACCTGTTTAGAATTTATGTTTATAATTCTAAGTCATCAAAGTATTCTATAAATTTTCTCATTTAACATGGATAGTACAATATTTACAAATGAAATACCTCTACTCCTGCAGACAATGAAATAGACACACATATGACTGCAGCTCATTGTTAAAAGTCCTTGTACTTGTGCATTATTCTATGTATATGCAAGTGCATTATTTGAAATGTAATTCCTTAACTATTTAAGTAGTTTTCGCTCAAAACTGTCAAAATAGTCACAATTCTTCTTGCTCTGAAAATATGTGGCTACCCAGTGTGAAGCAGGTTTGCTGCTTGTGTCAAAGTTTACCACTAGCGCTGCGGGATACGCTTTTATAGGTGATAAGCGATCAAAAGAAAAAAGTCCTAAAAATAAGTCATTTTTAATATTGCATTTGAGAATTTTAAATATTACACTAGTGTTCATATTTATGCATTTTAATTATGAAACGTGTTCCGGTCTTGGATCTAATATACGATTTACCCGCTACCGTTTTTAGCCGATTCAAATAAGCTACAGTGACCAAACTTTACACAAAAATTATCAAACACGTTCTGACTCGCATCAATAAAAATAGTGATCTACAGTGTTGGTCACTGTAGCTTATTTGAATCGGCTAAAAAAACGGTGGCGGGTAAATTGTATACTAGATCCCCGGTCTTTGTCAATCATTATTAAATTATCAAATTCAGCATATATAATAATTTCTACACCAGAATCGGGCAAATTATTGGCAAATCTTACAGATATGCTTGTTGTTCCTTCGCGCACTAGATCCCTATGCCCTCCATCATCTGCATTAGGTGTCAAATCAAATGAAAGAACAGTGACTAATTCTAAACTCATGTCTGCTAATGAAATTACCTTCACGCTCTATATCTAAAGCATCAATTATTTGATTATACACTTGCAAGTACTTATCATGCATAAATGAAATGTTGCGTGGGTAAGCGTGATATGTTATGCCACAGCTTGTAACTTTTACATTGTATATATATGCTGAATGGTTTAAAATTAAATGGTGATTTTGCTAGATTGACTCAATAAGCACTGCCTTCAACACAAGAAAATACTGTACGCCTAGGCAGCTGACCAGTGAACAATGTATAACTGGGTGTTTCTCTAGCAGGATTTGAAATGTGCAAATTACTCATAGCTATGCCTCTAATAGGATATTTTGCCGTGTATGAAAGCATTGTTTGCTCAAGGGCTAAATTTGCAGTGTCTAATACCTCACCTTTTCGAATAAAAATTTCATTTGCGAGACTTTCAAGTCTAAGATTACATCCTTATAGCACTGAAATGAAAACGTAACGCTATTTCTATGCAATTCTAAACAAAAATCGGTGAAATTAATTAGATACCTGTCTTGCAAGAAAACGTCAACGTGCAGGGGAGTGACTTCCACAATATTTTCATCTTCAAACATTTTTAAACGTTTTTTGAATGCTTCATTTTCTTTTGTGTCAACATCACCTCCACCTTCGTGAAAATACTGTGCTGATTGCAAGTGTGAATGCTTGGCATCATTACTACAATTTAATTCTCTTTCAAAGTAAGATCTGTACGCATATTTATCAGAGCTGTGAAAAACTAATTTGCCTCCTAAAAAAGCATTTTACCTGCTTGCGGAAAGTTTCACAAATAAGGTTTATAGGTGCATAGTCGGGTACTACTGCTCCAGCAGCAAGTGTCGGTTTTTTTATTTGTAGTAATGTATAAATGTAATTTCTATTCAGCTGTAGATACTGGTGGTCCAGGGAGTATTCTGAATTCATGAGGTTCCTTATTGGTAATTGGATGGGTAGGCTGGATTTCATGCCAAAAGCCTTGCTTTCAAACAACTTGTGTAGGAGGGACCGTGAAAAGGTCAAATTCAGTTATAGTACTTGAGATAGATTTTACATCTATGTGCACCATTGATTTCTGAAAAAGCATCTATCATGCTAGTATTTATAGTCTTTGGACGACTACCGAGATCCTCTCCTTGCTGCTGCTGTAGAGTTTTAGAGGCCTCATCAAAGAATTGAGCAGCTCCCTGCTCTGAATAATACTTAGCAGACTCAAAAAGCGGTTTTCCCTGGGCCAAATCAGATGCTATATTTGAACCTGCAACTAGAGCATGCTCTCCAACTCGCTCACCAATAGATTGCAAAACAGGGGCGGCCATTCTAAAAAGGGAACGGAAAAAGCTGCCAAGGCCAACATCCTGCTGGTATGGTCTGCCTTCTGAACTCCTCTAAACCATGGCCAGTTTGGGCAGCCTTCTCAATATTATATTCCTATCAAATGCTTAAACCGTCAAGAGTAAATTGAACGTGCATTTTTGTAATTTTATTTGACTAAATTTAATACGATTAGTATTTATAGACTTTCATCCAAGTCAAATTCATCGCCTGCAGCAAAACTCTCCCTAGTTTGCCTATTACTCACAGTTTCAAGCAAAACATTTGTGCGATTGAGCACTTTCAGCAGTTCTTTTGTGCCAGGATATCTGCTGATTTTTTTGTGCTTGCATAACAGATCATTATCTTAATCTCTAATATTTTAGTCTTCAATTTTTCGACCATCTATTACAAGTTCGCCACCCGGCTCAATTTTAAGAAATGGATTAGTACGAATATGGTGAAGAAACAGCTTTGCCTTTGAAATTTGACTTTTTGGCATACCAGAGAATATTTCTTCATTGCTAATTGTATTCCTTGCATCTTCAACAATGCCAGCTTTATATGGTTCCTGTTTCTGTTCTTGCAATTGCTTAAATTTGAAAAGTATCTGATTATATTCAAAGAGCTTTACATCACATGTTACATTTTTGTTATTAAAAATTTTTTGCATCTCATTATCCAAGGAATTGAGTAGAATGTCAACTGGCTTATAACGTTTGCTGATTTCAGCGGGTATTAAATCATTTTTTCAGTGTTTCCTCGTCTACCTGCTATTTTGTCAGCTAGCAAATTGCCTGCAATTGTAAGTAGAAGTAAGTAAAAGTTGAAGAAAACCACTATCTTGTATTTTGATATTTTTTCTTTTTTTGTACTTGCCTATCTACTGTTTGCCATGTTTCTTATTTGATTCTGGTATCTTCAAAGTTTGTTAATATCTTTATCAGAAAAATGAATATTACTGTTCAGGAAATTGCTTGCACATTTGCAGAGACAAAGGATTTGATCTTTAGTTGCATTATTTATAATTGCATCTCTTTGAGGTTTCTTTGTTTTGCGTAAGAGATGTACTCATAGACATACAATATTGTGTTTCAATCACTTTTTACACACTTTTATATTATTTCATTATTGTTTTTATTTGTATTTATAGATTTCTGCACATAAACAGTTGGACGGGTGCTTAAAATATTTGTTTTTAGCCTAGGATCATCTCTAGAATTTTGAGTGAGATCAATCAGAAGGTAGTCATGCTGATGAGAAGTAGCATCAAATAGGCTTCTAGAAAATATTTTGGATTGGTAGGGTAAAGCTGCCTGGACAGCATTTGTGCTTGTAGCTGATCAGCAGGATTTTTAAATTAAACAATATAATCCGAGTTTATACCCTATGTTCTGAGACCTTCAAAGAGAGCGTTTTGTACAATGTGAATCATGCTAATATTCCAATGATGACAACTCCTCGTGAATCGTTGTACAATTCGAGCATTACCTTTGCTCTCTTGTATCAAATCACCAGTATCAAAAGTTGTGGTGTAGGGCTGAACTTCTTAAAGTGTCTAAAATAAGGAAGCCCCTCTATAAATGATACATGATCGATATTTGTATAAAGCGGCTGGTTATCTGTGAAGCACCGCCAAATATTTTTAATTTTGGTATCAATCAAATGTTCTCTGTTTTAGGTATTTATAGAAAATGGTCACAATACAGAACATTGCGCTATCTACAGCACTATTAAATATGCTAAATCTAGCTGATGTCTATCTGAAATTGCCAAATACTGTGCAATCCAATTGCATAAAATTTCCAGGCATCATATTTCGATTACTCAGGCAATATTACTGATTTCCAGATTGGGTAAGATTGATACGTGTTGGAGCTAAAAGTATACTAGAAGGCAAAAATACAATGAAGGCTTTTATCCATGTACTAAAGACGGAGTATTTAATGTTGAAAATAAAGCCATGCTGTTTATTGGCTTGGCTAACTTGGGATTTCACATTGATTTTTGTAAAGTTTATGAGATGGTTAATGGTAAATGCATGTACAAAGTAGAATTGTTTCCTGGTTTAGTATACAAATTTCGAACTGTGACTTTTTGACTATTTACAAGCTGAAAAATTATTCTCGCAGGTGCAAAGCACAAGCATGAGTTACATTTAGCATATAAAATAGCTTCAGCAATGCTTGAGCAATGCCAAATTAAACAGTGAATTTTCCAAACTTTACAGGGAATTATCCGAACTTGACAGTAGTAAAGCATGTGACCCTAGGGAGCAACACAAAGTATATATGGCTATGTTTTGTGTTATAGGCCCCGCCCGCTATATCGCAGAGAAGCAGCCTCTCCTGTGTTATAGCACAGGCAGAGGAGTGCCCTGCTTGCGCCCTGGCCTTTTCTCTCAGGGCACAATGATGAGGGATAGGCAATGACAAGGCATGGGGGCAGGGAAGTGCAAGCCAAGGAATGAACATACATATTGTACAGGCTAGCTGGCTGGGCCGTTTAATGCATAAACAGCTTGTGTGTGACGTCATTGTAATATTGCGCATTGGCGAAGCGACAGTGTGTAATAATAGACTGAAACATCAAGAATAAATTATCGCGCGTTGGCAGCCTGTCTGGCATTTATAATAAGCGCATTTGCAAAGCATTTTTTGCAGCTGGTAATATTGCGCATTGGCAGCCTGTTTAGAATTTTTAACAAGCGCATCTTTTATGATCAACGCATTTGCTCAAATATGCAATGACTATACTGCTATTTTGACTGCCATATCATACTTTAAAATATCATTATTAATGAAGTGAATAATGTAGAAGATAGTTAGAGTGCATAACATTGCAATACAACTCAAAATCTCACTTGAAATGATATACAAATCTTCATTATGTCTGCATTTTATATCGCTTTCCAAACACCTGCCTTCAATTTTTATTCCATTAAGATGCTCATTAATTTTCAAACAGCTTTTACATTTGAGCACAAATTTCATAGACTCAAGTTTTGGTAAGCATGTTGTCAAATTTTCTTCAATCAGAAACTTAGAAATCACAGCTGTCTTACAAAATCATGTTTTGGACTGATCTTGGAAGCCTACTATAGTCTGCTAAATTATGACACACTACCGTACACACCTGGGCATGGGGGGTTTGTGGCGTATGCACCCCCAGAAACCAAAATACCCTCCCCCCACCAGAAATCAAAATAACTCCCCCAGAATTCAATTTTTGAATATTTTTTTCGTTTTTTCGAAATTTTTTGATGCCAATGGATAGTGCTTGATGAGAAATGTCAAAAAATGGTGTTTTTATTATCATACCACCATTTTTAAGGCCATTTTTGACCTTCAAAATATCTTGCACCCCCAGATTTTTCTTGCTGTCCACGTATGCTACCATAGACTCATTCGCATAATGATCACAGTATGTGTCAACCCCATATGTAAAATGTAAAACCACTAGCAAGAAAATCATTTTTATATTTTCTGATCACTGGTTTGTATTTATAACCTACTGTCATCTAAAATGCAATTTTTACTATAGTCTTACCAAATTCAAAAGGTACAGGTTCATCTTGATCACTTTTAATGTCCACTCAAAATGGTATTGAATGATTTTTTGAGCACAGTTATATAATGTAGACTAATATATGCATGATTAACAATATCCATATATTTTCCTTCTATATTCACAACCTGCAGGAGCGGTGCAAAAACAATTCCAACAATACACGTAAGAATTATGCATTCTTTCCCGCATATCAGGAGAATGATGGGCAGCTATGATTAATTCTTGTGCGACAGTATAATTTATATCACTAAGCTGACTTTCTAGAAATCCTAGCATATACATTAAATGCTTTGTCAGCTTTACACTTCGAATATATTTAGTATTGATTGTTAAGTGACAAAATTTTCTATTTTCATCATACTTTATACCAAAATATTGCATGTATTTAAATTTTTTCTTTCAAACTCACCGTTTTTATTCCCTTACTGGTCGTTTAGCAAGATCATGTATATTTAGATATCTTGCTCGAGGAATAAGCAATTTTATTTGCAGATTGTTTTTGATGTCATAAAATTGTATCATATTCTGCTAATTGGCAACATTGTGCCAAGTGATTGCATAAATTATTTCAGCTAACCCGACATCCCAGTCACCAGTTAATGCAATTTGTCTCAACAGATTGGTAACAAATGTGACTGCAGTATTTGTTTCTTGTGAATTGCTTAGAAGCATTACGTAAAACTATTTTGGTATTATGTTTATAATTCTAGTTTATTGAAGTATTCATTAATCTTTTACTGAGCATAGACAGAACAATGTTTGTGAAACTTATGCCTTGGCTCATGCAGACCAAAAAGTATATACACATATGACCGCAGCTAATTGAAAAAGCCCTTGTACTTGCATATTATTGTATGTAAATGAGAGCACATTATCAGAAATGTATTAATGTAATTGCATATTTGGTTCTAGCCCATAGCTGTCAAAATAGTCGCAATGATTCTTATTCTGGAAATAAATTGCGACCTAGTGCGACCAATCTGGTTCCTTAATGGAGTCTAAATTTACAACCAGAGACACAGGGTAATTTTTTATAGGTGGCAGAAGACCTATGGAGGAAACGCCTGCAAATATATTATTTTGGCTTAGAATTTCAAATATTTTAATGTGTTCATCTTTATGCATCATAGTCATGAAAATTGTTTCGATTTTTATCAATAATTATTAAGTTATCAAATTCAGCATATATAATGATTTCAATGAAAGAGTGTCCTCCATCATCTGCATCAGGGGTCAAATCGAACACAAAGAAGCAGTGACTTGTTTTAAAATCTTCTCTGCTAATAAAATTACCTTTGTATCCAATATCTAATGCATCGAACATCTGAGTATAGGCTTGCAAGTACCTATCACGTTTCAATGAAATGCTGAGTGTGTAAGCAGGATATGTTACACCTCCATACGTTACTTTTACATCATTTATGCTAAATGGTTTGATAGTGAAAGGCGATTTTGCCAAGTTGCCTCAATAAGCACTACCTTCAACACAAGCAAATACTATATGCCTAGGCAGCTGACCAGTGAACAATGTATAATTAGGTGTTTCTCTAGCAGAATTTTAACTGTGCAAATTACTCATAGCTAAGCGTCTAATGGGATATTTTGACGTCTATGAAAGCATTGTTTGCTCAAGAGCTAAATTTACAGTGTCTAATACCTCACCTTTTGGAATAAAAATTTGATTTGCGAGACTTTCAAGTCTAAGATGACATCCATATAGCACTGCAATGAAAACGCATCGCTATTTCTATGCAGTTCTAAATGAAAATCGGTGAAATTGATGAGATACCTGTCTTGCAAGAACACGTCAACGTGCAGAGCAGCCATGACTTCCACAACATTTTCATCTTCAAACATTTTTTAACGTTTTTTTGAATGCTTCATTCTTTTTTATGTCAACATCACCTCCACCTTCAGGAAAAACAGAAACAGCGCATATTGCAATTGTGAATGTTTGGCATTGTACCCATAATTCAATTCAGTTTTAAAAAATGATCTATATGCATATTTATCAGAGCTGTCAAAAATTTATTTGCCTCTTAAAAAGCATTTTACTTGCTTGAAGAAAGTCTTACCAATAAGATTTATAGGCGCATAGTCAGGCACTGCTGCTCGAGCAGCAACTACTGGTTTTTTGATCCTCAGTAGCAAATAAATGTAGTTTTTATTGAGCTGAATATAGTGTAAAGAAGCTGTTTTATTTCTTTAATTAGTTTTATTATTAGCGAAACTACAAAGTGCAAAATTCGCAACTTATTCATTTGTCTTATGATTAATCAAAACATGGCAAGTCACGCGTTATCCTATGAGTGTCCATCCCATGATTTGAATCTTGAGTTTTTGTCATGTTTGTCATGGGTTAGCTAATGTGCGTCAATCTTTATCTGAGAATCTCCGAAACGAATATCGGCCGTAACCACCCAAATTTATGAACCCATGACTCGTATTATATTAACCTTATGCTATGTGTAAAAGTTTATTCGGCATATTCGACTTTCGACTCGTTGGTAGTTGTTTTGTATCCGGGCTTGTTATCGCAAGTTTTATATTATGTGATCGTGCATAATCATTTTGCAATACCCGCAAAGTTCAATAGTATTTTGCCTAATAATAATATATCCCCACGACAGTGTATTAATAAGAGCAACTGTTCCACAACGCAAAGCTTTGTCACAATTTCTGGTGCGTTAGCCCAAATCGACGTCAAATTAACGATTCGTTTTAACGAAAATTGAAAAAAATCCCAAACGAATAGAAGAAAGTCTCTCGGACGAATTCCGTCGAATAGCTGAATTAGCAAATTCAGAAGCAAAATCAGGTAAATCTGTCCGTAAAACTCGAAAAAGTGCCATTAGCCCTGATTTGCTTTTTGAACCTTTAAATCTCGATTTGCTTTGTGATCAAAATAATTGTACGGACCAAGGTGAATCTAGTGCTGAGGTTGGAATAAAAAAATTAAATAAATAAGTTCGAATTCAACCTGTTTTACAAAAAGTCGATAATAAAAATAACGCTGAAAATTCAAATAAAAATTTAATTTCTAAAAATATGGATGCCCAGGCTGTAGTCCTTTTACAGCAAACAGTGCAGCATATTCAAGATCTGTATGAGCAAAGACCCGTTTTGTTCGTAGCTAGCCCCCGCTCTCTGCTTTCAGTGGGGATGGTGATCAAAACTGGGGCGAATGAGAGAAACAATTTAATAATTTCGCTATTTTAGCAGGAGCAAACCATTTTGATCGTAAAATAGCTTTACTCTCTACTTATCTTGAAGGCGGTGCTTTGACTTTCTTTCAAGATTTAAATCAACGTCAACAACCTCTCACAACCTGGGACGAATATAATCAACATTTTAGACTAAGATTCCCCGAAAATCAACACATTGATATTAAACGCGATCATTTAGTTGCTAGGTACCAATTACCAAATGAACCCATATTGCAATATGCTTCAGATATCAGGAGGCTAGCGAAACGAGCGCAACCGGGATGGACGGGTCACGATGAAAATTATTTCATAAAAAGCCACTTTGTCTCTAAACTTCTTCCTCATTTACGATTGTGGGTTCGGAATGCATCCCCGAAAACTTTTGAAGGAGCTGTTTCTGAAGCTTACAAGCAAGAAGTGAACCAATCGTACGATAATCCTGAAAATTTTTCGAAATATTCATTTATGAGCCCAGCGAAGCCTGAAAACATTTCATTTTCGAACACATTTGATAGCATGAACCCTGTACGGCATAACACCATTAATTCGTTCGGAAAAGATGCTTGTTTCAACGAGTTAAGTACAAGGATGAGTAATTTAAGTATGACTGAAGCGTCCAACCCTCCCTCAAAAAGACGATTTTATGACCAGAATTTTGAGAAACCATCTTATAATATGAAAAATCAAGGCCATGTAGGTGGTGCCTCAAGACCTGTCAATATTATTTGTTATTTTTGTGGCAGGAGAGGACATAAGCAGGCTCAATGTAGGTTTAAATCACGTTATAATGATTATGCACAGTCATCTCGTTTTAACAATTTGTTTCGGTCAAATCAAAATCGAGAGTCACCTAGAAATTTCAGAAATGACCAGAGGTCAAACTTTTCGAATAACGAATCTAAAAAACAAGCACTATCTTGAATGCATCAATCTCGTTTGAGCAGCCCAAATTTTGGAAATTTTGTGCGAACAGCCCAAGCGGGAGATGAGAGACAGACTCAACAGAACACTGAGTTTGAGTCCCGAGTTGAATACGATCCATTGATTTTCATGGATCCGGACTTCTTTAGGGCGTATTCGCAGTCTCTTGAACATCCTCCTATGAGGGTTCTGTGTACAACAGTGCCCGGCCTGACTAACGATGATCTATTTTCAGTCTCAGTAGTTGAAAATGAAAAATTGAAAAATTTGAATGATTGGATTCCTGCCAAAATGATAGAGGTGGAAGACGGGAATCGTGATCATAGTGCTTTTAAAGTAATTGGTGACGCAGGATGCCTCATACCCAATAAGGAATGGGAGGAAACCACGATCTCGTTGGATGCCGTTAGTAGGTTAAAAAGTGCCGAAAATTGTTGTCATCATAAAATTGGTCAAAATTTGGCAGAACACGTGAAATGGTTAAACTTAACCAAAATGTATAAAAATGCTTGCTTTTGTATTTTATTATTTTTGAGTCTGTTAGCTTGTGTTTCGACAGAAGCGCAAAAACCTTATTTTGTGTGTCAAGCTCATAAATACGGACA
Source organism: Mermis nigrescens (assembly GCA_036768485.1). Classification (NCBI taxonomy): domain Eukaryota; kingdom Metazoa; phylum Nematoda; class Enoplea; order Mermithida; family Mermithidae; genus Mermis; species Mermis nigrescens. The sequence goes on from JAVLUZ010000191.1 coordinate 1,417,280, forward strand.
TGCTTTATCAATCTCAAAAAAAGTTCATTGTGTTTTGCCCAAAACATACGACACAATTGCGAAAGAAATTTGTTTGAATATTTGGGCACCTAAAAATAAACCTCTTGAAACAGTAGCCGTAAAATGTTATAGAAAACAACGTAGCATATGCACTAATTTTGGATTTTTTGGTTCAAAAAGGATTGTGAGTGATAGTACCCAACAGAGTCCTTCTAGTGTGATTGAATGTCAGCATGCGTGGGAGACAAAAATGATAAATGACTCCCCTCTTCATGAATTAAACTCAAATTTTTGGTCGACTAATAATTCGTTAAACGTCTCTTTTGTTTGGTGTTGCCATGATGAGTGCTTCTCTCAGACAAATTTTATCATGGAAGTAGGTACTGTATCTTCTTATGATGGACACAAATTGTTAAGCGACCTTGGAGACGTAGGAGGTTGTACTGCTCCCACAGGCTATTGTCGCAACTCATTAAACACAATTGTATGGAATAAAAATGATTTTAGATCTTTATGTCCCCTAGTAAAAAGTGAAATTTTTGATGCTCGGATTGTTTCAAAATATGTCACTGCAGAAAAAGTGCAAGGAGCTCTTACTATCACTCGTACTGCTAACCAATATAATATATCTTACACGTATGAAACTGCTCAAGGTGTTATTCTTCAATTTGATAATAATAGATCCGAAATCTTATTTTTAAATCGTAATGTAACCCCTAAGTCATCTGATGATATAGACCCTGTAAATTCGAAATTGCAATTTTTGAATACTAAAATAAAAAACTTTGAATTTCAACTATTCCGCAATGTTTGGTTAGAGCTGTGCAGATCAGCAGATCGACATTTACAATTAATTCATCAAATATTACAATTAGATGCTACTCTAGGAGCCCGAGCGCTTTTGGGACAGTATGGGACTGTTCTCCAATTTTGCCTGAAATAATTTTTTGGAATTACACGGTTAATAGAAAATGTTACTAATTTTTGCCAATTTATTATAATAACACTTTATTATTTGTAATACCTGGAAGTTTAGACGTTGTACCTCATTCTCCTGAAACGTCTTGTACTCAAATACCCTGTAGGCATTTTTCATACAAAAAAAGGATGGCATACTATGCATGGAGCAGCTTACGTGACACATATTCCTTTAGAAATAGCTTGGCAACCTAATTGGTCAATGTACACTTTTGACTCACCTCCAATTTTCCATGATACTTTTTTCGTTGAAGAGTTTCAATCGGTTGGACTGATTAAAAGTTATACGTTCAAAACGACTATCCTTGAATCTCAAATCAATCGATTAATAAATTATACTGCAGATTTATCATTAAATCCCAATGTGATTTCAGAATTTATTGAAGGTACGGGTGCATTTCTGTTTGAAGGTTCTCGTGAATTAGGACATTCTCTTGAGCATATTATCGTAAATGGCACTCATAGCATTTTAGGAACCGCTGATAAGCTATCAACTGGCCCATTCCAGCTTATACTAAATATACTTATCGTAGGTGGAATTGTAGTATTTTGTTTTTATATTATTATAAATTGTCGTGCTTTAAAACTATTTAAAATACCTTGTATACGTAGGCGAATCACAAGCGGTAATAAGACAGTGAAACCTCGAATGTCGGAAAAAGAAGATAATAAACCGGTCGAAATCGAACCACAAAATCCCGATAGGACGATTAATGATGAGACAGTTGAATCACGAAATTTAATTGTTGATAGCCAGGATGAGGAAGACCCCAATTCATCTTATTTTATTCAAGTGTTGACTAGAGCGCTCCGAACCGTTTCTCGTAAATAGTGCTATTCATAGAAATCATGAAATCCCTCGAGTTAGGTTCTCTTATAATTCAACTAAGGAAAGAGGCCCTATTGTAGTTTTGAGTTTTCTACTTATATATGCGATGGGATGATCGTTTCCATCATGTATTTGGGAAAGAATAGCTCCTATTCCCTTCCCGGATGCGTCTGTTTAAATGTAAAATTGCTTCTCATAATCGGGATATACTAAAACGGGTGCTGTTACAAGAGAATGCTTAAGAGCCGTAAATGCATTTTCACAAGAGTTTGACCACAAAAATTTTACATTTTTCCGCAACAGAGCATAAAGAGGTTCAGCTATTTGAGAAAATTCTTTAATAAAACGTCTATAATGATCGGCTAAGCCGAGAAAACTCTTTACTTTCTCAACAGAAGTGGGAGTAGCGAACTCTTTTACTGCTTTTATCTTAATTGGATCGGAATTAATACCAGTTCCTGAAATTATTTAACCAAGATAGGCAGTTTCTCTATGAGCAAATTTACATTTTTCTAATCTTAATTTTAAACCTGCGGATGATAGTTTTTCCAAAATTATTTTGATTCGCTCTAGATGTTCTTCGAATATTTTACTAAAAATGAGTATATCATCGAGATAAACTAAACAGATTTGCCATTGGAGTCCTGCTAAAAGTAGATCCATAAGACGTTGAAAAGTGGCGGGTGCATTACACAAACCAAAGTGCAAAACACTAAATTCAAAAAGACCATTATACTTGATAAAAGCGGTTTTTTCTTTATTATTTTCGTCTACTGGGATTTGTTCTAATGTGGTGAAATAAGCGCTACTATTTAAAGTATCTAAAATATCGTTGATATGGGGTAAGGGATATCGATCTTTTTTTGTGACATTATTTAATTTACGATAATCAACACAAAATCGAAAACCACCAGTTTTCTTCGAACCATAACTACGGGGCTAGCCCGAGGACTATGAGAGTGTTCGATTATATTATTATAAAGCATTTTACTTATTTCAGCATCAATGATTTCACGTTGCTTATTTGGGACTCGATACGGTGGACTTCTTATCGGACTGCTATCTTCTGTGTTAATCGTATGCTTAATGAGTGTAGTTCTTCCAAGGTCGTTATCATCTTCTACAAAAATATAATTATATTGGTTCAAAAGTTTAAGGAGTTTTGCCTCCTCGCCTGTATTTAATAACGGTTTGCCTGGGATTTCTTTTATTTCATTAAGATCTGGCTTACATTTAATTTCTGTGACGTCTAAGATCTTACTTTGTTCTACAAAAGCACGTACTTCACCAATTTTCGTGCCAGCATATAAAACAATGGATTTTTTTTTGTGTATTCAAGATAGATGTAGTGATTAAATTTTCTTGAGGACTGACTAATGCACTACTTACGTGTGCGGGATATTTTTTAAGCATTCTGAATATGGTTCAAATATTACACTTTTTAACTTACTGTACGGTGGCCCAACTTTTAAGTTTATGTAAGAAAAAATTTTAGGCGAAATAGTAGTAGTCTCACAGAGTGTAGCTATTCCTCGGTAATCTTCGGGTAGCAAAAGTGGTTCTGTTAGATTTAAAATAAAATTTTCGAATCTAACTTTTTCCGTTCTTCCACGAAATCGATAATTCATTAAATCGACATAAATAATCAGTGCCAATAATAAAATCTCCAGGGCGATTTGAGATAACTTGGGTTTGCAAAAATTCAGGTTCGGAGCATTTAGAACCAGAAATATATCTTACACAGATCCATGCAGTACCGAGTAATTTACTTTCATGGCCTCCTGCTTGTTTTATACACGATGCTATAGGTGGTAATAAATCTAGCGTTAAAATATCTTTCATCTTTTCACTTAAGAGAGTAATTTCTGAGCCTGTGTCGAAAAGTGCTGTAGTGTTCACAAATTTAGTCATATCAAATCAATTTGAAGTTTGAACATTTACAATAGGGCCTCTATCCTTAGTTGAATTATAAGAGAACCTAACTCGAGGTATTTCATGATTTCTATGAATAGCACTGTTTACGAGAAACGGTTCGAGCGCTCTAGTCAACACTTGAATAAAATAAGATGAATTGGGGTCTACCTCATCCTGGCTATCAACAGTTAAATTTCATGATTCAACTGTCTCATCATTAATCGTCCTATCGAGATTTTGTGGTTCGATTTCGACCGGTTTATTATCTTCTTTTTCCGACATTCGGGGTTTCACTGTCTTATTACCGCTTGTGATTCGCCTACGTATACAAGGTATTTTAAATAGTTTTAAAGCACGACAATTTATAATAATATAAAAACAAAATACTACAGTTCCACCTACGATAAGTATATTTAGTATAAGTTGGAATGGGCCAGATAATAGCTTATCAGCGGTTCCTAAAATACTATGAGTAATGTCCTAATTCACGAGAACCTTCAAACAGAAATGCACCCGTACCTTCAATAAATTCTGAAATAACATTGGGATTTAATGATAAATCTGCAGTATAATTTATTAATCGATTGATTTGAGATTCAAGGACAGTCGTTTTGAACATATAACTTTTAATCAGTCCAACCGATTGAAACTCTTCAACGAAAAAAGTATCATGGAAAATTGGAGGTGAGTCAAAAGTGTACATTGACCAATTAGGTTGCCAAGCTATTTCTAAAGGAATATGTGTCACGTGAGCTGCTCCATGCATAGTATGCATACGTGGGCAGCAAGAAAAACTCTGGGGGGTGCAAGATTTTTTTGAAGGTCGAAAAATGGCCTTAAAAATGCTGGTATGGCGATAAAAACACCATTTTTCGACGTTTCTCATCGAGCACTATCCATTGGCATCAAAAAATTGCGAAAAAAACGAAAAAAAATTTCAAAAATTGAATTCTGGGGGGAATATTTTGATTTCTGGGGGGGTATTTTGGTTTCTGGGGGGTGCATACCCCCAAACCCCCCACGCCCAGGTGTGATAGTATGCCATCCTTTTCTGTATGAAAAATGCCTACGGGTATTTGAGTACAAGACGTTTCAGGAGAATGAGGTACAACGTCTAAACTTCCAGGTATTACAAATAATAAAGTGTTATTATAATAAATTGGCAAAAATTTGTAACATTTTCTATTAACCGTGTAATTCCAAAAAAATTATTTCAGGCAAAATTGGAGAACAGTCCCATACTGTCCCAAAAGCGCTCGGGCTCCTAGAGTAGCATCTAATTGTAATACTTGATGAATTAATTGTAAATGTCAATCTGCTGATCTGCACAGCTCTAACCAAACATTGCGGAATAGTTGAAATTCAAAGTTTTTTATTTTAGTATACAAAAATTGCAATTTCGAATTTACAGGGTCTATATCATCAGATGACTTAGAGGTTACATTACGATTTAAAAATAAGATTTCGGATCTATTATTATCAAATTGAAGTATAACACCTTGAGCAGTTTCATACGCGTAAGATATTTAACATTGGTTAGCAGTACGAGTGATAGTAAAAGCTCCTTGCACTTTTTCTACAGTGACATATTTTGAAACAATCCGAGCATCAAAAATTTCACTTTTTACTAGGGGACATAAAGATCTAAAATCATATTTATTCCATACAATTGTGTTTAATGAGTTGCGACAATAGCCTGTGGGGGCAGTACAACCTCCTGTATCTCCAAGGTCGCTTAACAATTTGTGTCCATCATAAGAAGATACAGTACCTACTTCCATAAGCAAAGATAAGTGTTAAAATTAAATGAAAATCAAAACTTTCATGCTAATCTGCTTCAAAATAGCCATAAAATGTGGATTAGCGTAGTTTTAACGCTATTTAAACATACATATCAGTTTTGAGGTCAATTTTGGCTCAAAACTCATTTTCCAGACCGGTCGTGCTGTGCATCTAGGATTATAACAGTGAGGCACTTGGAAAAAACATTGGCAGCGAACAAATTCTGTGGGTCTGGTGGGTTAAAGTGACTAAAAATGTGCTAAAAATAAAATTCTGGGGAACATAATTTGGGGGATTCCCAGAATTTGGAATTGGGGGTTCAAACTCTAAACCTCCCTTCCCCCACGCTTATGTATATGTGCTTTGGAAAGTGCGACTATTGGAACGGTAGGACTACTGGAACGGTGAAACTGCTAGGAATTGATGGGGCTCGAAGGACTGGTGGGGCTGTTGGGATTATTGGTGAGGCTGTTGGAAAGGTGGGGCCGTTGGGACTGGTGGGACTGTTGGGACTTCTGGTGGGGTTGTTGGGACGGTGGGGCTGTTGGGACTGGTGGGGCTGATGAGACATTAACCATACATGCAAGTGTGAGGGAGGGGTCTGCTGCGGGTTTTGATTCCCCGAGATCCATGCTGACCCCCAGAATGGCTAAAAAGTGCCGCTGACCCCCATGAATTTATTGTTTTAGGAAAATTTTTGAAGCTCTGCAAAAAAGTAAGTGATAAAAATGTATTGGAGAAATGTTTTTTCACATAAATTATCATCAGAATTGACCTTTGAGAGACTTTTCTGCCTAAAAGTGGGAAAATTTCATATTTATTTCAAAAAATTTCTGTTGATGAAGTTGTTTCAATGGATGCGCGACATCGATAAACGTCTAAAAACATTGTTCTTAGTGCCCATGAGCCATTTTTATCGTTTTTTCATGTTTGAAAAAATTTGACCTTGATCCCCCAGAATTTCTATGCTGTACATGTATAGTTTTAGTAGGTGCATCTGTCATTTTTTATTAATTTTAAAAGCGTTGGTCCTTGCTGAATTGGAATTAAGCAGGTTTTTTCATAATATCGCATTTTGGTTGTTAGGTAATGTATCGTTTGTATTATTTGACAGTGGTATCCCTTTTAAATAATACACCCTTTCTTTCTTACAAGCGATCGAAAAAGCATTTGTTTCTCCTGTTTACCCGTAACATTGCCAAATTCCAGACATCTCACGTTCCTGTGAATATTTAATGCCGTTTTATTTACAAAGTTGTCAATTAAAGCTGTTGTAATAATTTTTACATTTTTCATGCCTCAAAATCATGCCCATTGGTAAAAGTCTAAGCTTGTGAGTTTTTACTCTTCAGACAATTTTTACTGGTATCATTTTTATTTAAAAGCTCTAAAATGCAAATTTTCCACAGCTCTGCCCCGGACTCCTCTGGGGGCTGTCATATTAGTCCTGCCATCAAAGACCCCTAATCCATGTGGGTATGGGCGCTTTACGCCCTCCTTTTTAGCAATACAAATCGCTGCACAAAAAATATCTTTCATCTGGATCTGGATCTGCGGATCTTTTTAAATTTTGATCTGGCAAAACGATATGGATCTGGATCTCTTTCTGATCTGGTTATCTGATCTGGATCTGGATCTGCCAGAAAATCTGAACCGGATCTTTATCTGGATCTGGGTAAAAATCTGGATTTTTTACATCACTAGTTGGCACACATTTCTTTCGTTACTCTTTTATCACTGCTAACTCGTGCATTTTATCGGAATATACTCGTAGAACAGTGTCTGGATCCGCCAATTTCGTCGTTTTCAGAATTTTTTCCTTTTCTTTCTCAATTTCCGCTTGGGCGTCCAGAAGAAGATCGTTAGCGATATAGGCTTTGCGAAAAACTGGGTCGTACAGCTCCACAGGTACTACATACATTTTCTTAATTATTTGTTTCTAATATTTCTAATGGAGTTTTGATTAAATCTGGCGATTCTCTTCTTAAAATCAGCTGTTTATCTTCAATTCGTCTTTCGGGTAATGATATTAGATAAAACGCACTTTTATATTTTTTATAAAAGGCATTATTTGTTTTTACAAAATGTACTTTTCAGTAAATGTCTCGAAATTTGAGTTAAAACCCAGTAAAATTCAGAGGGAGCGTTTAAAATTAAAGTATTCCCCACTTTTTTATCTATACTTTTATCGTCAATTAATTGGAAATATGGGCGACTTTTGTCGATTTTGGATCTGGATCTGCCAGAAAATCTGGATCTGGATCTGCCAGAAAATTAATTGGATCGCTGCACAAAAAATCGCTGCCCAAAAAATATCTTTCATCTGGATCTGGATCTGCGGATCTTTTTAAATTTTGATCTCGTCATTAAACACATCTATCAGTAAATAATTATAAGGGTTTTCCTTCACACATTGCATGTAGACGGATTTTAAGGGCCCCGTTCCCCCATATAATTGAGTCTTTAGGGTATCTAGAACTTTTAGATAAGGAGTTTTAGTAAATATGAAATAATGGGTGTTTCTGTTTATTGTTGTGCTCAGGGGTCCTTTAAAAAAATATTTTGGGTTATGAAAAAAGTTGAAATATTTTCATGGTGAATATATACTGTAAACAGTCTAGCAAACTGATCACTGCGCACCGCCAAATCGGCTGAATCATCAACAATTACCATGTGTACTTCATCTTTCTCAGCCGTCGACTCGTTTTCAATTTCATCAAGACATAAACCTTGAACAAATGTCATCTTTGGAAATTTTTTGATAAATTCTTCAAATAAACTTTGCCAAACAATAAAAAAAGAAAATCGTTTTTCCTTTTTTTGGTTTGAAAGGCCATCGTCTAGTAATTTTAGGAGCCAATAAGTTTTTCCAGATCCCGTTGCTCCCGAAATTAAGCAATTCGCAGGTGCTCTAAGAATATTTAGATAGCTGTCAACCTGTTACGGGTACACACCTCTAGAGGATTGTTTAGTTGCGGAATTCAATTTTGATATAATGTAGAGTTGATTGGAATACATTTTCTTAAGGAATGAAATCGAGAAAAATGTTTTACTATTATCTATACTTATTAAATTATCCCAAAGCAAGGATGAAAGTAGAGTATAATTTTCGTCTAAAGAAATAGGTTCCCAGCTAGCTGATAAATTGACTACCCCCTTCTTTTTATGCGTGTAACCTGATGTTTTGTACAGATTCAGATCAAATGCTAAAACTTGAAAATCATTCTTTAAAAAATCATCAAAACTGATATCATCATTATTTGAGTATGCATACTGCTTGTGGACGATTCTCAGTAAATTTAAGTATGGTTCAATAATGCAGGTTTCTAGGGTATACGGAAGAGGGAGTACACTTGTTCATTAATTTCAATTTGAGCCGAAAGACATGATTTTAGTGAGAAATTGTACGGGTTTCGCGAATATGTACTGCAAAAACTGATAGAAGTAAGTGAGGTAAGAATAACGAGTCGCGGTAATCGCCCATTATGCAGAACTAAGTTAGAAATGTAAGAAAGTCCCGTCGCAATGTGCGCCGTTTAGTGATGTGAAAGATCATCTGGATCTGATCAGTTTATCCAGATTCATATCCAGATCCAGATCATCTGGATCTGGATCTGGTTATTTTCTGATATGGTTATCTGATCTGGATCTGGATCTGCCAGAAAATCAGAACCCATTCTTTATCTGGATCTGGATCTGTTTAATCAAGTTATATCTGGTTAAACAGATAAGAAAGTTATTTTTGCACGATGGTACTCTTTCTGTTTTACGATTTACTGTAGGCAGGTCATCTAATTAGTTGTAGCCTTACATGCACGGATTGTATCTCAACAGCGCCACCAGTCTCCAACAGCCCCACCATCCCAACAGCCCCACCAATAATCCCGACAGCCCCACCAGTCCTACCAGCCCCACCATCCCAACAGCCCAATCAATAATCCCAACAGCCAAACCAATCCCAACAGCCCCTCCAATCCCAACAGCCCAACCAATCCCAACAGCTCAACCAATCCCAACAGTCCCACCGTCCCAAGAACCCCACCGTTCCAACAGCTACACCGTCTTAACAGCCCCACCAATAATCCCAACAGCCTCACCAGTCCCAAGAGCCCCATCAATTCCTTGCAGTTCCACCGTTCCAGCAGTCCTACCGTTCCAACAGTCGCACTGTTCTAAGCACACATAAGCGTGGGGGAAGGGATGTTTAGAGTTGAACCCCCCAACCCGAAATTCTGGAAATCCCCCAAATTATGTTACACCCCCAGAACTCTATTTTTAGCACATTTTTTGGTCACTTTAACCCACCAGACCAACAGAATTTGTTCGCTGCCAATGTTGTTTCCAACTGCCTCACTGTTATAATCATTGATGCACAGCACGACCGGTCTGGAGAATGAGTTTTGAGCCAAAAATTGACCTCAAAACTGATATGAATGTTAAAATAGCGTTAAAAATACGCTAATCCACATTTTCTGGCTATTTTGAAGCAGATTAGCATGAAAGTTTTGATTTTCATTCAATTTTAACACTTATCTTTCCCTTTTTCACTAGAATCTTTTTCATTTTTTTCTGGCAGTGTAGAGTAGACCATAATGAGCAGGAATCCAATCTTGCGACTTGACTTGAATGAGCAAAATCCTGGATTGCGCTCAAATGCTGAGGCTTCAATTTTTGCAGGTCTACCAGTTTCTCAGATAGACTTAAGGCTCATTCATACTTCGTCCGATCCGACGTCGGACGACACCGCATTACGCATGGATGCGACATGCGGTGTCGTCCGATGTCGGATCGGACATCGGATCCGACTTTCATTCATACTTCATCCGACTTCTTCCGACTAAAAATCAATATTTTCAGCGCAACAAACATTGATGTTTTTATATTGTCTCTCTGTCGAACAGCGTTTGTACCATAACTACCATAACTGGGCTGGGGGGTTGGGGGCATACGTGGGCAGCAAGAAAATTCTGGGGGCTGCAAGATTTTTTGAAGGTCAAAAAATGGCCTTAAAAATGATGGTTTGGCGAAAAAACACCATTTTCCGACGTTTCTCATCGAGCACTATCCATTGGCATCAAAAAATTGTGAGAAAAAAAACAAAAAACCTTTCAAAAATTAAATCCTGGTGTAGGGAAGGGGGTATTTTGATTTCCGGGAGGGGGTATTTTGGTTTCTGGGGGGAGTATTTTGGTTTCTGGGGGTGCATACCCCCAAATCCCCCACGCCCAGGTGTGGTTGGGAGTATGTAACCCCCAGAAAATAGAATATCCCCCAGAAACCAAATACTCCCCCACAATTCAAGTTTTAAAAATTATTTTTGTTTTTTCCTCAAATATTTTGATGCCATTGGATAGTGCTCGATGAGAAACGTCGAAAACTTGTGTTTTTCTCGCCATACAACCACTTTTAAGACCATTTTTTGACGTTTAAAAATGTTTTCGACCCCTCCCCTCCAGAAATAAAAATTAAATGCTGAAAGTATCGAAGTTCGTTTCATGCGCCAATTTATTTAAACTTGTTAATTCATTTAAACTTATTATCCACAAATATGGATGTTCTTTAACAGCTATGATTAATAACTCCGTAGTAACGTCGTCAAAATCGCCATTAGCCATTTGCAATTAATTAAACTTTTAACCTGAAAAATACAACAAAATGAATTGACTGCAACAATAAATAGTACAAAATAAACGAGACACGATATGCCACAGCGCTTTTATACGACTAGTACAGAGCAATAAATTAATCAAAAATTTAAAGGTTGAAAAATGAAATAGTACAAAATAAACAAGGCGTGCAACGCGCTACATGTCGCGCCAATCTTCCTACACGCTGTAGTTTAAATTCCATGTGTGTCGGACGGACAAAAGTTGAAACCAACTCAACTTGCCCGTTCCGACAAAAAAATCGCATTGTAAAACAGATTATGACGTCATGCGCAAAGAAAAGTCAGACGCGTGTCACATGATGTCGGATAATGTCGGACTCATATCGGAGCGTGTCAGAGCGGATTTGTCAATTTTTCGCATTCCGACACCGAATCGGACGGAGTCGGACGAAGTATGAATGCGCCTTTATTCTGAAAATGTAAACCTGCACACTCGTTTATGTACTTGATGGAATATACGAATTCGGAAAATGGTCAAAAAAATATCTCATAAAAATTAATATTGCCTGATTATATTATATTGTATAATAGCAATAGCAGTAATGATGAGGCTGCTGGGATTACGGGTGGGGCTGCTGAGACTGTCGGGCTGTTGTGATTATTGGTGGGGCTGTTGGAACGGTAGGGCTGTTGGGACGGGTGGGAAAGTTGGGATTTTTGGTGGGGCTGTTGAAATGGTGAAGCTGTTGAGACTGGTGGGGCTGTTGAGACATCAACAAACGTGGGTAGCAAGAAAATTCTGGGAGGGGGTAAGATTTTTCAAAGGCCAAAAAATTGCCTTAAAAATTGTGGTATGGCGAAAAAACACCGTTTTTCGACGTTTCTTATCGAGCACTATCCATTGGCATCAAAAATTTGCGAAAAAAACGAAAAAAAAATTTCAAGATTGAATTCTGGGGGGGTATTTTGATTTCTGGGGGTATTTTTTTTCTTCTCGACGGGATGCATACCCCCAACCCCCCACGCCCAGGTGTGGACATCACCCATGCACGCGGGGTGGGGGAGGGGTCTGCTGGGGATTTTGACCCCCTCCTATATCCGTGCTGACCCCCCTTAGAATGGCCAAAAAGTGCCGCTGACCCCCCATAACTTGTTCTTGGTTTTATAAAAATTTTAAAGCTCTGAGCTCTGCAGAAAAGAAACTTAAGTGATAAAAATGTATTGAAAGTTGTTTTTGACATAAATTATCATCAGAATTGACCTTTGAGAGACTTTTTTGCCCAAAAATGGGAAAATTTTTGACATTTTTCGAAAAAAATTGGTTATAAAAGTTGTTTCAGTGGATGCGCGAGATCCAGAAACGTCTAAAAACAATGTTTTTAGTGCCCATGGTCCATTTTTAGCGCGTCTTCTGATGTTTGAAAAAATTGACCTTGACCCCCAGAATTTCTATGCTGTACATGTAGGTGCATCTGTCATTTTTCATGAATTTAACAGCGTTTTCCTTTGTTAAATTGAAATTAAGCTGGTTTTTTCATAGTATTGCATTTTGTGTTGATAGGTAATGTCTCATTTGTTATTTGACAGTGATATCCCTCTGAAATAATACATCCTTTCTTTCTTACAGGCAATCGAAAGAAGCATTTGTTTATCCTGTTCAACCACAATGTTCCCAAATTCCAGACATCTCACGTTCTGTGAAAAGTTGATGCCGTTTTGTTTATAAAGTTGTCAATTAAAGCTGTTGTAATAATTTTTACATTTTTCATGCCTCAATTTCATGCTCATTGGTAAAAGTCTAAACTTGTGAGTTTTTACTTTTTAAGCTATTTTTACTGATATCATTTTTATGTAAATGCTGTAACATGCAAATTTTCCTCGGCTCTGCTCAGACCCCTCTGGGGGTTGTTAATCAGTCCTGCCACCCGAGGCCCCCCAATCCATGTGGGCCTGGGCCTGGGCTTTTATGCCCTACTTTTTAGCAATACAAATTGCTGCACAAAAAAAAATTTTTTTTGGATCTGGATCTGGATCTGGATCTTTTAAATTTTGATCTGGCAAAACGATCTGGATCTGGATCTGGTTATTTTCTGATCTTTTTATCTGATCTGGATCTGGATCTGCCAGAAAATCTGAACCCGATCTTTATCTGGATCTGGATCTGGGTAAAAATCTGGATCTTTTACATCACTAGCGCCGTTCTAACTAATGATTAAGCGACAGGATATTTCGCCGGTTTCGCATGTAACGCTCTTTCGATTGATAATATAGCCTGACTGCTCAGATTTACGCGCCTAATTTTAATGCCAATTTTTGTAATTTCGTACTTTTTACCCGCATTTTGTGTATCTGAGAGCAAGGAGAATTCGTCAGAGACGGGAAAAAAGGTCAACGAAAACCGTATGCCAGGTACTATCAATTTATTTTGCATAAGGAAATTCGAATGTAATCTACCTCCCATTTCAACTTCTGCACTTTTTGCAAACTTTTTCACTCTTTTATCGAGTGAAATGTTTGAGTTCGCATCGGTCGCTTCGAATTTTCCACCAGTTTCTTAATTATACATTTGGGGGCCCCCGATGACAAAATTTGTTTAAGCAATTTTGACCAGGAAAATAAAATTTATTAAAACCGCATTTTGAGCAATTTCCCAACTCTTCATTTATACAGCTTTCGCATACTTTATACGCAACGCAGCAATTGGGGGTGTGCTTCAAATTTGTATCCCCTTGTTTATTTTCGCCAAACTCTTTGTCCTGACACGTTACAAAATTGAAGAAAATAAAGTTAGGTTTTTGTTTGGGTTTCGAATCGGCCGGGATGGGGATCATATAGCATTTATGATTATTTTTGTCAACGTTCATACAACAGGTAGTACAATAAATTTGCCCGCATTTATGATCTTTACCATTTTTACTAGTTTTCAGTAATTGACTACATTTTTTTACAATGACTGACGGTTGAGCTAACCGACAGATACGTTTTTCGCCCTTTTTAAATTTTTTACCAATTTCATGAATATCAAAACAACTTTCACTCATAAACCATCTATTACAATCAGAACAATACCCCCAATTATCAAAAGCGAATTAGGGGTAGCATCGCAACAATCGCAAGCGCCTCTATTACAAATATGATTCTCAGAATTACTATAGCCTTTATCGCATTTTTCGCAGTTGTAAGACGCGCCTAAGAATGCTGGCATGCGCGTAATAACGTCAAAGTGATCATAATGCAAGTACAAATGAATGATTTTATCAGATTTAGGGCCGGCATGAATCAAAGCATCCATGCATCAGAATAAATTTTATTTGAATATTCAAAGACAAAAAATTTTGAATTTGTCCTGCCTATTCCAAGCCACAGAGTCCCCCGTGCTCGCCTAGACCCGCAGCTTCCATTAGCTCAACGGCTAATTTCTTCTGCAGGATCAACGGTATTGATCCCCCTGCCTGATACTATTCCACCTCGGGTCCCCATCTAGACGAGCACGAGCAACAACTATGGCTCGGGCAGGACACAATTTATAAAAATTTTTAATTTGGATAAAACAACCCCCGTTCCCGCAATGGTGGGCAAACCATGTATCCCAACTAACAATGCAAATTTTTTTACGCTTGTTTTGGAGGGGCCCGGCCCCCATAGGAGCGTCAACAATAAGTACATTAAAAAAATCAGATCATTGAAAAGAAAATCGCGTTTGGATTGGCTAACGCGTTCGACCACGCTGAGAATGCGGTCACCATTGAGCAGCTGTTGGTGGCAAAACGGATTTAAAACGCGGTGGTGGAGAGAGGAATGCATCAGTTTGACCCCGACTTTGTCCTCAGGAGCGCAGCCGTCTAAAATCCGCTCAAGCGCATGATCTAAAACTGATCGAATGAGACGTCGAAAATCGTGGACCTCATTCATGCGCTTCAGCCGTAGGCTGTATCACCGAGCGACAGAGCCGAATTCCCGCACCCTTAAACAGTACATCTCTCCCACCTTGTAAAATTCATTCAAAGACTGTCTACCGCCAATCTGCCCACTACCTTCCTCCCGCACTCCCAAGATGGCATTTCAGAACGCAACACTTCCAAACTCAACTCTTTTTAGCCCCTTTTCAACAAATTTCTCAAAAATATATGTCAATACGCTAGGCTCGCCTGAATATAAGTCCGAATCCACCATAAATTGCAGCAATTTCAAAGTCGGGTCAGGCGCAGCCATGTTAGGGTTGTTTTCTTCCAGCGTAAAGCTCTAAAAGTCGAGCGAAATAAGCAAAATGTCCCGACCAAGGTCGTTTCATCTACTCCAAATAGTGTTAGTCTAAGCCGGGTTAATGATGCGAATCCGGTAAGTTATTGTGTCCTTTAACGTGTCGCAAAGGCGATTAATACTCGGAAATTTGAAGTGATTTTGACGAAAATGACGATCCATCTACTTTCAGCAAAATTGACGAAATAAGTAGCGAATTTGACGTATTGAGCAGCAATTCGTTCTGAGGGAATGGAAATGTCAACAAATTAAATTCAAGAGAATGGAGGAAAACGTATAAACACGATGTACGAGTTCTTCTGAATAGTTAAAAATTCACAAGGACACAGGCAGAAAATAATTATATTGGAGATGACAAAATCTCAGAATCGGATCTCAGACTCTTGGTACCTACAATTTCTGCAATTTCCAAGATCCCTTACAATTTACCTACAGTGTAGACACTACAATGTGCATCCTACATATGTTACGTCCTGTACAAATTCAAGTGTATTATAACACTGTTTTGGCGTAGGAATAAGAATTTTCTTCGAAAATTGGCTGAAATGGGCCAGAAACTATACAATAACTTAGTTAAGTTATTGCGATTTTAAGTGCTATATCATCTTTTAAGACCCCTTTAGCTGAAAAGACGTCAAAATTGGAATCTATTCTTCTACGAGTGCTGAAGTTGGTCATGGCCAGACATGCACAACGGGACGGGGATTGGTATAGTCTGGACATTACATGAGCAGCACCCGAATTCTGGTAGGTCTAGAATATTGAAAAACTCGCAAAAGCCCTTAAAAACACGCCAAAAATTTAATCAAGGAGGTCAGTCTGTTTTTTTGGGGGGAGCTGCCGGATTTCACGTGTGATCTGGGCCTCCTTGATGAGGGATTGAAAATTTTCTTTTAAAAATATCGCGAAACGAAGGCTAAAAATATAAGAAAATCGGTTATGTTGTGCATCTATGGCTATGGCATGCTATGCATTTACAGTTGAGAGTTGCACTGCTAAAATAGCGTTGAAAACAAAGTTATTGTACAGTTTCAGGGCAATTTCATGCCAATTTTAAAGAATATTTTTAGTCCGACGCCGAAACGGCTAAAAACGTTACTGCAGGTGTAGTGTTACACTCGAATATTGTACAAGACGTAACATTTGTAGGATGCACATAGTAGTGTCTACACTGTATGCTAATTGTAAAGGATCTTGGATATTGCAGAAATTATGGGCACCGCTAGTCTGAGATCCGTTTCTGAGGTTTTGTCATCTACAATAAGATTATTTCCTGCCTCTCCTTGGGAATTTTTGACTTTTCAGAAGAACTCGTACATCGTATTTATACGTTTTACTTAATTCTCTTGAACTTAATCTTATACATTCTTATTGCCTCAGAACGATCCAATATTGTCATATCGGTATATTTCGCGATTTCATGAAACTACTATGCAATATTGCATCACCGTAGGCTACTTAGAAACCACTTTTGTTGCTTAAATTGTGTTATAGACGCTTTCTTTTCTGAAGCCCTAAAAATTGAGAGGGTAGCCACTTGGAAAACACTTTTGATATCCAGAATCGTCATGCTGTGTTGGAACTGAATTTTAAATCCTTTTTCTGGCTATATTTTCTGAACCGAAATTCTTATGAGCTACCTTTGCGTTCGTCGCCCGCGCAAGCTTTGAATATGACATCCCTCTTACTTGCCCAATCTACGGAATGGCAAATATGTATAATTGATTTTTATGTAATATTTATTTAATTGAATTTCGAAACATTTTTTGTTTCTTCTAGAAAAATTTAAGACACTGAAATTCTGTGAAATTTTGCTAAATATTGAAAAATTTAGCTAAAATTTTATTCCTAGAAAATAAGACAAATGGCGAATTTTCTGAAGGTGCATAATGTCTGATTCTTAAAAATGTTGCAACTATAGTCCTCTCGACTCATTTACCGCATTAGATTCGATTTTGGTGGTATTAGCTATAGCGACGCTGGTTTCGTGAAGTTTTGAAAACCCGCGCGAACCGGGTGGACCTCACCACCCCTCAAAAAAATGAAAGACACATTACATACATATGTAGATATGTACAGGATTGTGGAAGTTGTTGGTTTATACAATTTGATTAAACCATAACCATATACTTGAGCAGTCTTAAATTTTAGGGACTTAAAAATTGTTTATAGTAATCTTGGTGCATCACAAAATTTTCGGCTTTTCGTTTATTTCTGGCCATCATTTTGCCGTATTTTCTCTGGAAAATCTTCCATCTTTCCAACCTAATAGAAATTGTAGGTTGATCATGTGCCTGCGAACTAAATTCTATTTGGCGACGGTTTTAAAGGGGAGCGGCCGTCCCCTTTCATTGAACCAAAGATAGTTTGCGAGATAAAGAATGGATGCGCGAATTGCAATGACTTTTCGCCGTCAGTGATCATAATTTCTCGAATTTTTCCGGCGCTTCGCCCGAAAAATACCCATTTATGACATTTTTCCCTTTCTTGGCGATCTCCTCTGGATTTTTCACACGAAATTGTCGAAAATATAGAAATTTTTCGAGAAAATGTTGCATAAAAGGTGATTTTAAATAAATGTAGAGAATGTAAGACGCCGAAAAAGGCTATTTTGCACTTTAAGGACAAATTTCATACCTATTTTAACTGGTTTGGAAATAGTTGGGGTACTGCCGCAAACGCCCTCCATCTGCTTAGGAATATCCTAGATCCGCCACTGACTGTCTTTAGGGTCACACCATCTTGAGTTTAAGACCTTTTAAAATTGCCTTCGAAAACTAATCCGGTTGAATTGTCGCTTGCAGACTGGGCAGCGACCATATTCTGGGGTTCTTTTGATTTTGGTAGTCTGTTAGATGCTGGGGGCTGAAAACCCCCACGCCCATGTCCGCTCGCAACTGTCAAATGTTTATAAGCAGGCCTTTTCTTAAGCTCCTGATCAAAAACTGATTTACCTTTTTCTATTTGCTGTCAAAAAGCTCTTTTCTAACACCAAAGAGCTGATTCCAATTTTTTGTCGGGGGGTTGACCCTTAGAATGGCTAGTGACTATTTTTCACAGGTGCTGTGAAAGCACGTTTATTTATTCACTGTACATCCTTTGCTGAAAAAACCCAAAATTTGGAGCCATTAAATCAATTGAATTGGTGTGTTTTGCTTGATATATTCGATCGCGAAACCGAAGCATTAGATGGCTCATTAATTGTGAACAATTAAAAGTATTGTTTGATCGAAATATATTCCAAGGAGTCGCCCTTATCCCTCCGTTTACCGTGTCCTATGCCGGAGGCGTAATGAATCACTTTATTGACATTTTTCCTGTTCATCCTTATCCACGTGTCCAAAACTTTGCCTACCTTCGTTTTGGCATCAATTACATCGTTCTAAATGGTTTAGCCTGATGAGAAATTATAGAGCAGTTAAAAATAAGCATTTTTCGGCTTATTTACAAAAATAACACAAAAATTATTTAAAATGGGAAAATAGGGTTCTAATTGAAAAAAGTATTTTATTCCTTCCCGGCTTTTCAAATGTAACCCCTGTGTTGTGTTTGACGCGACAGAAACCAATTTTTATTGTTTCTGCATGGATATTCAAGAGGCACCTATTATGCATTGTAATAGTTTTTTAGTTGTTCCTCTTTCGAAAATAATTTTCTTAGAAAATAACATGCAGATTTAGAAAGAGCATAAAAAATTACATTAAATGAAAGTAATAACCATACCTGGGCGTGGGGGGAGGGGTCTGAGGGGGTGGTCCCAGATCTCAGACAGGACGGAGGTTCTAGTCGGTCAAAAGATTTCTGATGGAAACAAATAACAGTATAGTCTTTATCACACCTAGGCGTAGGGGTTTTTGGGGTATGCACTCCCCCCCCCTCTAGAAACCAAAATACCCCCCAGAATTCAATTTTAAATTTTTTTTTGGTTTTTTTCGCAAGTTTTCGATGCCTATGGATAGTGTTCGATGACAATCGTTGAAAAATTGTGTTTTTTCACTATACCACCATTTTTAAGGCCATTTTTGACCTTTGGAAAATCTTGCATCCCCCCACCCGGAATTTTGGTGCTGCCCACCAATGTCGTGTCAGGGTAAAGCTGGGTTGTGCAGGCTTCTGTAGCTAGGTAAGCTTATTATTGAGAAACACAACAACTTGGAGAACAGTGAACAAATCAGACGGACGTGAACAGACTGACTCAAACGGACGAAATGCGGATATTTATAAGAACGCGGGAATAGTACGAAATTAAGCAAAAGTACCTAACGAGTATCACAAGTTGACTAGAAATCACATAGGCATCAGGCTAATCTTAGCTGCTTGACTCTTTACTTGACTGTTCGGCACATACGCTACATCTTCACTGGAGGGTAAGGTTGACTACGAGAAACATGGAGAGATACTTGAAATGCTATATCTGACATTCCCTTCTTAATTATGAACGTCCTCGTTCACAGTTTAATTTATTCATAGGCATTGTTATCATTATTTTAATTCGATTATTGAATGCGAAATTAATTAGGTTTAAAATATAAGTCTGTTTATTTTAGAATTGTTTTTTTAATGTTAGTCATTTCTCTCAAATTCCAACTGTAGCTTGTTTGTCTGCGTCCCAAGCACTATATCTTCCAAAAGATCCTGGCACAAAGCCATTCAAAAGTATCTCTTGTTCTAACTCGTTCCAATCAACTTCAAATAAATCGTCATCATCCTGGATGTTATTCATGCTTTCTGGGTGCAACTCTGCAGTTTCATTATTTTCTTGCACAGCAAAATTTTGCATTTGACCTCTTGGTCTTAGATTATAATTATGCAAAGTAGATATGTCACTATTTTTGATCAATTTCTTTTCAAAGCTTTCTCTGTTTTCTGATGTAAAGTATGGTTTAGTGCGATTTATATGCACTGTTTCTGTGACTGTTGGGTCATCTAGTAGCTGTAATGTAACATTCGGGAGATTAACCATAGTAATAGTGTATGGGCCTTCATAGATAGGCATTAATTTTTGAGTCAACCCAAGTTTAATAAGTTGTTTTTCTTTCAGAACTAAATCGTTTATTTTGTATTGCATATGGTTTGATTTTTTGTTATACTGATTCTTATACTTCACCTGTGACGCTTCAATTCTCTGTTGAATTATATTTAAGGCTTGTGTAAAGTGAAGTTTCACTTGATCACTATACGAGTCCAAGTCAACAGTATACGGGGTTGGTTCGTAGTCTAGTACAGTGTCTATTGGCAACTTAGGTAGTCTTCCATACATGAGTTCGAAAGGGGCATGCCCTGTTGATGCATTAATATTAATATTTGTTGCAAATATTGCATAGGGAAGGTGTTTGTCCCAATCTTTTTGGTTTTTATCAACAAAAATTGAATTCGTGTAATTAGCGTTTGGTTAGCACGCTCTACCTCGCCATTACTGCCAAGGGATGGTAGGCTGTAGTGTGCAATTTTGTAACGCCCAAAATTTTTGTAATTTCAGTCATAAGATTTAATGTAAAATCCGTGCCTCTGTCTGACTGAAGTATTTTGGGTGCACCAAGTCGACAGATGATTTTGGTTACAAAAAGGTTAGCAATTGTGTATGCTGTTATGTTGCTTACAGCAAATGCCTCAATATATTTCGTAAAATAGTCGATAAACACAACTATAAATCTGTTTCCTTTTTCTGTAATGGGCATAGGGCCCATGCAATCGACTCCAATCCTATCAAAGGGTCCAGTAACCTTAATAGGTTTTAGTTCTGCGATAATTTTGTGCCGCATGGGCTTGTTAATTTGACAAGCTTTACACATTTTGCAAAACTCAGCAACATCCTTATGCATATTTTCCCAATAATATATGCGTGAGATAAGTTCAAGCGTTCTTCGGCTGCTAAAGTGGCCTGCTAATTCGCTATTATGAAAAGACTGTAATATAACGTTTTTAAAAGATGTCGGTCAGGATTTTTAGCGCCACCCCCATTTGCGCAGCCGCTAATGGGTGCTGATAAGCGTTTGCGCAGGAAGCTTTTTCTTAGCGCACTGAAAAACGATAGATAGATGCTTAACAACACGCAGTTGAATACTGACAAGTTGTTCTGTTTATATGATTATGCCATCCAATCTTATTATGTGAATCGCTCATGATTATTCTATGTTTGCCTGATTGTTGCAATAATAAAATATTGTGAGTGGATGTCTATGCTTATTATTGAATGAAATGAAGATGTCATACGATTTGCGCATATTTACCTATGGATATTAATTTTTTCATTCCATAAGAACTGGCGTTCTTTGATTAACAGCCTAATTCCAAAATTTAGAGGATAGAAAAACAGAAATCTAAATGTCTTAGTGTTTTATATGACTTTAGTGATGTAACGAATATCTCGAAACCTTATGGTATATTTAAGCAAATTTCAGCTGTATGGAAACATGGCATTGACGTATTGTAAACACCCGAGTCAAATGGCTTATTTTTTCTTTTCTTTAAATTGCTTAATTTGCTAATAATCCTCTGAGAGCTATGACTTATAATAGTCTGTTTTGCACAAGTTTGGGCATAAATGTTAGAAACTAAATCCAACAATAAGTTGACTCTTCAAATTTATGCCAAAACTTATGCAAAACTGATTAGAAATGATAATTAAATTTGCCTAATAATTATTTTACAGCGAAATATTCTTAATTAATGTCCCAGTCGTCCTTATTCACGTTCTTCAAGAAATCATCAGCAGTAACAGGCGTTAGTGATGAAGAGGATGAAACTGATGAGGCATTGGCTTTCAATACAGAGACTGATTTGCCAGAGGAGATTGAAACGCACAGCACAGAAGAGAAAGATAGCGATCAAGAAGTGGAGCCTATGGAACAGTCCATTGTTGAGCAGCCTGAAGATGATGAAGAGGTTCAGAATTCGAGTTCTCGCCATTGCGCTAAGCGGATAAGAAATTATACGTTCCGGAAAGAATGGCTTAAGAAGTTTCCTTGGCTGAGGCTAGTGAATGAAAAAGAAAAGAAAGTACTGTGTGCAGTATGTAAAGCCGAAAAAGCAAATAGCCCATGGGCTCAAGAAAAGTTACTGCCAAACTGGAGAATTTATCCCCTCATGTACCATGAAGAAAAAGATAAAGCGCATCTGAAGGCAGTCAATGCTCAGAAGACCCGGCCACAAGGCCGCATCAAAGAGGCCGTTTCTGCTCAGGAGAAGAAGCTGAATGAAGGAACGATTAAGCTAATGAAGAATATTCTTTATTTGATTCAGCACAATTTACCATTACTTGCTGCAAGCTCTTTACACAATTTGATCCTTCATCAAGGTGAATGCGCCGGTGTGCAAAATATCCTCCCAAATACGCACAAGTCCAGTTTTTCGACCTAACAGTTTTTGCACGCACTTAACGAAAGTGCATTTCAACGAGAAGTTCAAAATTTACGCAACGTTTTATGCTTTAATTTGCATCTAGACGAATCCACTGATATCAGCGAGCAAAAGCATTTGATGCTTTACTACACGGCTTGGAATGATGCTAGCAAGAAGACAGAATCTCGGTTTTTGAGTTTATTGAAAATAGAATCTTGTACAGCTGATGCAATAACGGAAGATCTAATCCAGTTTTTCGAACAAAGCAAGATAGATATGAGGAAAGTAGTTCTTTTTACGAGCGACGGTGCTGCAGTGATGCTTGGTCGGAAGAACGGAGTAGCCCAAAAACTGCGCACAGAGAAACGACTTGAAACGATGTTGGATATGCATTGTGTTGCTCACAGAGAAGCTTTAGCAGTGAAGGATGTGCTAAATGTACGCACATGAATAAAATTAGCACTCTCTTGTATATGCCAACCAAATAGTTCTTTCTTAAAATTTTAAATTTATGTTAAACGATAAGCCACTTCACTTTAGTATTGTCCGAATTACGATTCAATATTCACAAAAGTAAAAAAGCATTAACTTAATCAGTAAATCAATTAACTTTACTGGTCATATGCTTGTAAGCAATTTTTACTAAATCTATATTACAATATTAATTAAATCATTAAGGAATATATTATACAAGAATTAAATCACAAGCACAGCGGTCGTCGTATTTAGGAAGTTATAAATGGAATTAAAATAATAATATAATATAAATAATAATAATAATCTCAATAATCAAAAAATAATAATAACAATCAAGATAAAATTAATAATTTAATAATAGTAATATTAATAAAAATATTAACAATATTAATAATAATTTATTATGATTATTATTAGAATAAAATTAATAAAGAATCCAAGGATAACAAGACATGAGACAAATGTCTTTTAATTCAGAGTATCCCGCCGATCTTTTCTCTAATCAACTAGGTAAAATATTGATCATTTAATTATTGCATCGCATAAACCGCCTTATTGCAGGAGAAAGACAGTCCTCATTTTTGGAAAGTCGAGCTCTACACAAAGGAAGTGATATCGTTTCTGAGCAATCATAATACAAAGCTTGAGTTGGAAAAAATCTGCAGCATACTGGAACAGACATACCTTGTTCCCAGAAGAATATATGAAATACGGTAAAACACTGATTGAACCTCCACTTACTATTATCCTCATACATTCGAAAGGATCCATCATAGGGAAAGCTCCTAATCTGGATTATGCTAAAGCTTTTTGACATATTCTGATACTTAATAATTAGTATGCATTTTCAATGCTCTTCCTAAATAAGCATGTTACTTTTTATGAATATTATTCTTGAAACAAATACAACTAAAAACTAATACAGTTCATAAGATAGACACCTGGTAGGGATCCATCCAAAGTTAAAAAAGTGTATTTTTGTTATATGAATACAATCAGGTGATGCATCTGAAAAGCTGATAGGGATAAAGCCATTAAAAACGATGTAACTAGAGCCAAAATGAGGCTAGAACAAGTTCTAGAATCTGAAAAAGGACCAAGAAAATGACTCACTATGATTTCCCTCTAGGTCATGGTAAATGGAGGGTTAAATGTGTATGTATATAAGGGTCTAAACAAAATCGGAAAAAAATATTTTTTAGCTGGCTTTCACGTTACGAGGTTATTAGCAACCTGATTCGAGTTATCGTGCCGATTTTGACTTTGATTGATTCCAAAGATGAGCACGCTTATCCACTCGTGAAAGTATAACTCAGTCATTTTAAATTCAAAAATAATAATAATCTATTGAACCAGAGATTTCAGGCGCTCAAACGGCGAGTTCTGGACTACAGCTACGTTCTCTCATTGCACGTTTTGGCTGATATCCTAGAACCTCTCAACCGCCTGATGTTACACTTCCAGTACAATGTTGTTCACCCATTTGATATTTCAGTTAGTGAAAGAATGCAATTTCACTTATTTTATATCTTGATTTATTCTGCATTTAAAATCTTTTATTTGAAATCAGTCAGGGATTTTATTTTCAATATCATCAGTTTGGATTAGGTTTAGTCCTACTTTTTACAGAGACCTTTTTGGATTATTTAATGGTAAATTTAAATTTATTCATATAGGTAGAAAATATAATATATCTACAAATTCGTTTAAAACTATGTAAAAATCCAATTAGAAACTATTAAAAAGGAAGATTTGATTAGAAGAGAAAAGCGTTGAAAGGAGATGAAGGGTTGAGACTATAGGTGGGCGGCTCCAAAGGTCCAGGGGTGCAGAATTTTTTCATCAAATATTGACCTTGAAAAAGGTGCTATAGCGAAAAAAACACCATTAACGTTTCTCGTCGAGCACTATTAATTGGCAACAAAAACCCTAAAAAAGCAAAAAAATTTACAAAATGAAATTCTGGAGGTATTGTTGGGTATTTGCTATTTCTTGTTGGGTATTTTGCCTTCTGGGGGTGCATACCCCAAGCTTAGGTACGCTTGAGACATCGCGTTTTTAAAACAGGCAAATTTACATCAAATTTTGCTAAGAATGTCTTTCAGAACAAGGTCCAGAACGCGTTGTCAGTCTTGGAGGATCGTTATTTATGTGAAAGTCCAACGTTGGGTAGAAATGCCGCAACACTAGAAAATGGTGTGAACGATGGATCAAGCCTCTTGTTAAGCGTTGTGAAGGCAAATACAATAAATGATGAAACACGAAACAGGGTCACACGTGAATCGCAAGGTAGTTTAAAATATGTCTTTTATGCATAAGGAAGAAATTAGAAAATTGTCTAAAATGAAGAAAGAGGACAAAAGAGCAGATTAGTTAAGAGTAACACGGTGATGAATAGGTCAATAAAGCAAATAAGTTCATGTAGGTACTAAAAATATTTAACGCTTAGCTCTTTAAAGTTCTTTCTACACAATTACCAATGCAGAATGCAATTGCTTAGAAAGGAATGCAGGAACAGCGATAAATCATCTCACACTCAATAAATAATTTCTAGTTAAAAAATCAATCAAGTGCTGAAATTAGTGTCAACAGATATTAATATTGGGGCATTTAGACTACACATTTTTTGCTCGCTAGAAAACCGCTGAAAATTCGAATTTTCGAATAGGAAAATCTGTTAAGCTATATTCTTTTCATCAACTATTCAGAGAACTTTTCCGAATTCTTCTGGGAAGAAAGAAATTTTTCTAATCGAACATGTATACATGCGTTACCTACTAAGCGCAGTGAACAATAAATAGAATATCTCATATTAAATAGCCAATCATTCAGAATTCGTTCGGAAAGTTGCACGGAGCCTCAGGAAAAGATTATGCAACGAAAACGACATTTTGCAATCGTTTCGCATATTTGTGCCGTCGACTGATCTATTAGACATGAACGCGAAGGATAGAACAGAATATGGGAACTCGGAAATCGACAAAATTGTCAAATTCTACTCGAATGGTCCATTTACTTTCAGTAATGACGTTTTCGATGAATGGGAAGACTTCAAGGTACTAAAAGCCGAATTCCACTATGAATTCATTTACACGTAAAATGTGAATACTAAGATAAATTTCTCTTACACTAACGTTATCTACAAAAGGTTATGATCAAGAGGATAAGTGAACCTTCTATCACTTCGGCAAAAGATACTATAAATTACTATTATTACTATTACTACTAAATTACTACAGCTGTCAATACTATTATATAATAATAATAATAATATTAATAATAATAGTAAAATTACATTTATTTCACATCTATTCTATTCTAATCTATTCTATTATATTCTATATCTACATATCTGTCTATTTATTTATTTATTTATTTATTTATTTATTTATTTATTTATTATTTATTTATTTACTTATTTATTCATTCATTCATTCATTCATTCAATTATTTATTTATCATTTGTTATATTCATCATTTATCATTATATATATATATATATATATATATATATATATATATATATATATATATATATATATATATATATATATATATATATATATATATATATATATATATATATATATATATATATATATATATATATATATATATATATATATATATATATATATATATATATATATATATATATATATATATATATATATATATATATATATATGTATATATGTGTATATATGTATGTATATATATATATATATATATATATATATATATATATATATATATATATATATATATATATATATATATATATATATATATATATATATATATATATATATATATATATATATATATATATATATATATATATATATATATATATATATATATATATATATATATATATATATATCAATATATATATATCATAGGGAGCGCGTTAGCGCGTACCTATAATATACTTAGGTACCCCCAACATATGTCCCCCCTCACAGCTATAACGGCACACATCTGAGAGGGTGCGGTTTTTTTAAAGGGTAGATAATAAAACAACTTAGTGCCCCTTATTTTTTTCTTGTTTACACTCAATACCGAGCGCGTCGTGAGTGTGTAAAGTTTACACCAAAATTCAAATAATTTACGGAGGGCCAATTTTTTTTAAAAATGTTTTCCTGATTAGTAGGTTACGAATCTGGTCTTAAAATTTCTTTACACTCATTGGTTGTTGCACAGGAGTGTAAAGTAGATGATTTTTTACAGTTTTCGTGTGCAAGAGCATATCTAACTCAGTTTTACATTCTATGCAGTCTGATTGGTTTCAAAAGGTAGGCGGTTAAAAAATCTAGGTGAGACTTTTTTAATTTTTCTTAAAAAGTAAAATTTTCGAATTTAGAGGCGGTTTATTGTAAAGAGGCTGAGACAAAAAAATATTTTTTCCCTGCCATATTCTCCACTCTGTAGACAGAACGTGGTAACTACCTTTAAAATGTGCCTCGTCTTAAGCGCTACACGTCAAAATTTATTTTGTTTCTCTACACTCA
Source organism: Mermis nigrescens (assembly GCA_036768485.1). NCBI lineage: Eukaryota > Metazoa > Nematoda > Enoplea > Mermithida > Mermithidae > Mermis > Mermis nigrescens. Next base: position 1,444,983 of record JAVLUZ010000191.1, read on the forward strand.
ATATTGCGTTATTAGTGAAAGTGTAAACTTTACACTGAAAAATATTTTTTCCGCCTAGCGTCGAGGATGATGAATTTTTAAAAAAAATGTTTTCCCTAATTAGTAGGTTACGAATCTGGTCTTAAAATTTCTTTACACTCATTGGTTGTTACACAGGAGTGTAAACTAGACGGTTTTTACAGTTTTCGTGTGGCCGGGCATATCTATCTCAGTTTTACATTCTATGCAGTCTGATTGGTTTCAAAAGGTAGACGGTTAAAAAATCTAGGGGAAACTTTTTTATTTTTCTTAAAAATATTAATTTCGAATTTAGAGGCGGTTTATTGTAAAGAGTCTGAGACAAAAAATATTTTTCCTGCCATATTCTCCACTTAGTAGAAAGAACGTCGTAATTACCTTTAAAATCTGCCTCGTCTTAAGCGCTACACGTCAAAATTTATTTTGTTTCTTTACAATCAATATAGCGTTATTAGTGCAGGTGTAAACTTTACACTGTAAAAATTTTTTCCGCACAGAGCGTCGTGGATGATTTTTTTAAAATGTTCTCTGTGAGGTCAGAATAACGAATCTGACCTTCAAACTTTTCTACAATCAATACACATTACCAGGGGTTTTAAACTTTACACTCTAGTGGATGAGTAAAAAACACAGATTCTGTCAAAGATTTCTCTGCCAAATTCTCCGGTTATGAATTAAGATAATTTAAATAAATAAAAATAAAGTAACTTTCAAGGGCTACACGTCAAAGCAAACCGCGTTCAAAAAAACGTAATATTTAGTTGTTTATGGGGGTGTAAAGTTCGAAATCTGAGGTGTAAAATGGGCGAAAAAAAACAGGTTTTTTCGTATTTAATTGGTAAATCATATCAAATATTTTGCGGAACATAAGTTTTGCACATACAAACGTACTACAATCAAAGGGCTACAAAGTGACCTAAACCGAATTTATTTTTAAAGTTTACAATGTGGTGGACAGTGAAAAATACGTGTTTATCCATATTTTTGTTCGCCACCCCTTAAAAAGTACTTTATTTTAATCCTATTCGACCTCTCCCGACTTCTTCACTTCATATTTTTGTTCGCCACCCCTTAGAAAAGTACTTTATTTTTACCCTATTCGACCTCTCCCGACTTCTGCACAGAGAAAGTGGCGAACAAAAATATGCACAAACACGTATTTTTCACTGTCCATCACATTGTAAACTTTAAAAATCTGATCCCCATTGAGTGTAAATAAATTCGCTTTGGGCCAGTTTGTAGCCCTTTGATTGTAGTACGTTTGTATGTGCCATACTTATGTTTGTAAACTTTACACTGAAAAAATTTTTTTGGGAAAAAAAATCAGTTTGAGTTTTTTTTGAAACAGATGAAAAAAGACTGATTGATTGCCCCAGACAGGGCCGTACTTAGAGGTTTAGCGGCCCTGGGCGAAACTTATTTTGGCGACCCCATAATTTTTAAAACTGGTTATTATAGGCATCATAATTATCACTTATGTATATCCTTTACATATGTACCTATATGATAGCAGTTAGCATCTTACTGTAAATTTACTAACAAAATATATTATTTTTAGTAGGTATCGTATGTTTTTCTCAAATAATTTACCTATTTCGTGAATGATGATGTGCTTTATTACAAAATAACTTGCCTAGCTTTCTGAGCGGCAAACTGGTCAATCAATTGCAAAAATCTAACGAAGATGATAAATCCTTTTTCAATTGAAATAATCGCTAGTGCACTTAGACGAGAATCAGTCAGAGTTGACCGCAAATATGTCTTTATTAATTTCAGTTCGAGAAGGAACGTTCTGCTGAGGCCACAGCAATAGATATTTTAAGTAAAATTCTGAAATCAATTATAAGGTTCGGGGAAAACATCCTGGAAGTCATTTGATAGATATTTAAGAGTAGCTAGTGGCGAAGTTAATTCATTTGGACTTGATCGAGCAAGAACTTTTAGCTAAGTGTACATGTCTGGTCCATGTGCATGACTTGAGCGATTCATCATCTTCCCATGCTTTTAAAGCTGGTATTCGTGGGTAGTGCTCAATGAAAACCTTGAAAACGGTATTTCTTAGCCATACCATCATTTTTAAGACCATTTTTCGACCTCTAAAAATCTTGCACCTACCCTCCCGGGATTTTCGTTGCTGCCCACATATGCTGCGGGGGTCTTAGGTGGCGCGGTCAAGCGTTCCTGCGGGGTCCGGGACGAGAGTCCCTACAAATTTTGTAAAAAAGCATTTTAATGTCAAATAATAACGTTAAAACTTTCGCAAAAACGGCCGGAATTTCGGCCCTGAATGGAGCCAAAACACTAATTGATGAACTCTTACATCTCACAAAACTTCTGAGCTGAAATGCGTTTTTCGATCTCTGCTAATTACATAGCGCAGCAACGGGTCGCTGCCAATAAGATATAGAAAAATGTATAAATTGAAGTTTTTGTTCTTACCCTTTTCAGAGCCCATTTGTGACCTTATTAAGAAGATGCAGTTCAGAAAACAGGAAATGCACAAAAACATAAGGAAATTTGGCCATTTCTTTCATTTAAAACAGGATTGTGTCCTTGTAAAGAAAGACAAAAAAGCAAAGAATAGACAAACTGGTACACAATGATTTTCGCACTTTTAGTTTTATGCTTAACAAGCATGCGCACTTTCATTCAATGAACAAATAGTGCATTAAATTACTAGTGATGTGAAGTGCTAGATTATTTCAGCTGATTCAAGCTTTTAAATTCATTTGATTTATGGCTCGGTGCAAAGCGCCGGAAAATTTTGACATTTTAGCCTTTTCGAACTCAATTTTCTGGACACACATTATTGCAACAGAAAAATCAACAATATGTCTGAAAAATGAATACAAGTATAGCTCAGTCAGCGTTCTCTTAAAAATGCAAGTAAAGATTTTTAACTGACTAGGTTTGCATTAGAACGTCGAAAAATCGATCCTTTTGAACATATGTATCGAATTATTGTAAGAGGGCCGCCAAAAAATGAATTCTATACGGCATGCACTACAACTTTTTTAGCGGCCCATTATTTTGCAGCCCTGTGCGGCCGCACAGTTCGCACCCCCTAGGCACGGCTATGGCCCCAGATGTACATTCTTGTGCTCAATTTCCATACGCACGTACACGACCGTTAAGCGCAACGCTTAAGTGAGTCGCCCGGGACCACCTTCCCCTAAAAATTATCATATTTTTCATTCCATTCCCACACATATTTTCAATCAAAATCCGGGATAGGAAAATGGGCACTCGGGCTTAATGCGACTTGAGTACGAATTGGTATGTGTGTTATCATATCTTACGTGTGTTAAAAGATCATATGTGTGTGTCTCATATTTGTGCCTGTCTCGTTTGTACATACCTTTACCGTAAGCTTTTGCCCATAGGCCTATTGTCGTATTCATAGATCCTTTTCATATCTCTTGGTTCGTGATGTTACGCCTCTTTTTCCACGTCAGTTAAAACTGCGTGCCAGCGCAGTTTTGACGGCACTTTAAGATTTTACATTTTACAATTAGTTTTTGAGCCTGAGAGCCTCTCCGCCAGCTTCCGCGTTGAGCGTATCTTTTTTTCTTTTCGTTGCCGTACGTGAGCAGACTCCGTACGTGCCTTTTTATCTGCTTGGCTGCAGAACTCGTCTGTTAGTTTTCCTGCGTAGTGTGCACGCTTCTTTTCGCCGTACGCTTTGTTTTTAATCATTCGTGCTTGTGCGAATTGGCATCAGTTGTATGCCTTTGGCAGGACTTTGTGCCCTTGTTTAATTACATTGTTTGATTTTACCCGATTAGCGTAACACGACGGTCGGCAGCATGATCTGTCGCTATTTAATTGCTTCATAATTTTTCTGTCCAAAAAATATTGTAAAAATTAATTATTTAATTAACGATGCTGGGCTCGGTTGAATTTCCGTGCTGTTGAATTCTGTCCTTGTGCTACACTATACTTAGGAACCCTTAATATTTTCAAGCACCGGAATTCGGTCCAAAACAAGTTAAATAATAATCTTTTTGAGCCCTCAATTAGGTTTCCGGGGAACTCACTTTAATTAGGTACTTAATCTCAAAGGGGTTAAGTAAGTAAGTTTCACTAGGTGCGTGCGTAGAGGGCCGGGCTACCTTGAATAGGCCGGGCCGCTACCCCCGAATCGCCGGCTGGTGATCGACCTCCTAAAAGGGCGAGAACCCCCGTGTGAGCGCATAAGCTTGAGATTCGGGTTAAGTAAGCGAAGTGAACGTAGCTTGAGTCTACGTATACACATCTGATATTTATTTGTCCTTGGGCCATTGTGGAGACTTAATTTTTTCATAAATGTTGATCGTAATATCAGAATTACGAATCCGACTGAAATTTTCTTTAAACTCTGTGGTTGTGTAAAGCATACACTGCATATTAACTCTTGTTCTAGAGCTTTGCGGGAGCTTAATTTTTTCAAAATGTTCTACGTAAAATCAGAATTGAGAATCTGGCTGTTAGTTTTCTCTACACCTAGTAGTTGTGTGAAGTTTGCACTAATCATTTGTTGTTAAAATGTAGTTTATACTACAAATTTATTTTACTTCCAAATCTGAGCGTTAGTGTTCCTTACAATTGATATTTGCGTAAAGTTAATGCTGAAAAACTTTGATCTGTTAAAATAATGTAAGGTTGTCTTGTTTGAAAAGGATAATGCTGATGTTAAGAACAGTATTGTTTTCCGTGTTCTTGGACTGCTGTCATTATTGTGGCATGTTACTGTATGTGTGTACTGACTGATGTGCTCAAATAATACTGATTTAAAGTGGGGTACTAGCAAAGAAAAATGCTCTGATGGAACAAAAAAGATGAATATACTTGGAATTGTGGATTATTAAGGATGTTAAAGGAGGGGACTTGGAAAAATCTGCCTAAAGTCGCAAAATCTGCTAAAAATCAGATTTTCTCTAAGCAACGCTAAAAATCGATGTATATTCTGCGGCCAACAGATTAAAATAAATATTTAACCATAAAAATGATTGAAAAAACAGCACGTTAGCTATGCAGTAGCTATGGGAAATGATATTGAGTATACTAACAGTCTTTTAAGCCAATTGAATGAAATAGCAAACATCGAAGACTATTGGAGACATGGTTGGTTTAAAACAGTAGGAAACGCGTAAGTTGACTTGAGACAGACTAAATGTAGATACACTAGCATGCCCGAAATGATTGTGTGCACTAATCCATCGGCCCCTGCTTTGCTTGCTATAATGCTCATAACAAAATAAAACAACTTTGAATACAATACCTCTTAGTTTTCTATCAATCAGGTGCCAGCAATTTAAAAAAGTAACCTTGATAGATTTCGTACACTCTTATCTGAAACTTCGAACATTATTAAAAAAAGACACTTTTTTAGAGGCCGCAGAATATACTAAGATTTTTAGCGTTGCTTAGAGAAAGTCTGATTTTTAGCAGATTTTGCGACTTTAGGTAGATTTTTCCTAGTATAATACATACACAATGCAAGTATAAATTGCTAAGTACCTAATGACATTCGCTACAACACTGACAAAGATAGGAATAACTACTATTTTTTGTTAACAAAAAGTTGGGTACTAGCAAGAAAAAATGCTCCGATGGAACAAAAAAGGTAGAATATACTTGGAACAAAGAATTATCAAGGACGTAAAAGGAGGGGACTAGAAAAAGCTCCTATCTACAAATGTCACAAAATTTGCTAAAACTCAGAAATTTCCTAAACAAAAAAAATGAAAGTAAGGAAATCAAAGAAAAAACCTACCTGTGCCTAAAACTGCAAGATCTGCTAAAAATCAGACTTTTTCTAAGCAACGCAAAAATCGAAGTATATTCTGCGGCCTCTGAAAAAAATAGGTGAACCTTCTCATATTGTCCAGTGTCCACCATACAGTGGGCGGTTCCAAAATTCTGAGGGGGTTTTCAAATTGGAATATTGGCCTTAAAAATAGTGCTATGGCAAAGAAAACGCCATTTTTGAACAATTCTTGTCGAGCTCTATCTATCGGTACCTACCAAAAAAACCCAAAAAGAGCAGAAAGATTTAAAAAATTGAATTTTGGAGGTATTGTTAAATATTTGCGTTTTCTTGTTGGGTATTTTGCCTTGGGGTGCATACTCCCCAAACCCCCTACGTCTAGGTATGGTGCCCAATGCTTAATATAAAGCTTATAAAATAAATCTCAAATCTGCGTTTTTGCTGATCACTTGCAACGTTAATTTATTCGATATTGTGGCTAGATAAATATTACAAAAAGTTATATCCTATGATTATTTGCGATACCGCAACGAAAGACTGTGATTTCTATATAATGCATGCGTCCATTCAGTACTCTTCTGGCGTTTAATCCCACCAGACCACCCGGATTTTATTCCTGCCCATGTAAACTGATAACCATTAGGCATGGGAGGTTAGGGGTATGCACCAGTGTTCAATCAGAGCGTCGAAAATTGCCGTTTTTCCAACATACCATAATTACTATTTTCTGACCCAGAAAAATATTGCAACATGGCGCTGCTCAGCTATGGCGATATCTGCTTTTGCAGAGTGAGTGGTTCAGTTATCTAGCCCAATGTTTTATCTTTGTTCGACAGGATGCTGCTTTCTTCTGCAGGCCGCAGAATATACTTCGATTTTTGCGTTGCTTAGAAAAAGTCTGATTTTTAGCAGATCTTGCAGTTTTAGGCACAGGTAGGTTTTTTCTTTGATTTCCTTACTTTCATTTTTTTTGTTTAGGAAATTTCTGAGTTTTAGCAAATTTTGTGACATTTGTAGATAGGAGCTTTTTCTAGTCCCCTCCTTTTACGTCCTTGATAATTCTTTGTTCCAAGTATATTCTACCTTTTTTGTTCCATCGGAGCATTTTTTCTTGCTAGTATATATATATATATATATATATATATATATATATATATATATATATATATATATATATATATATATATATATATATATATATATATATATATATATATATATATCACTATAATTAAATAACTAAACGCTTGTTTTCAGTGGCACAGCATCATGCCTGCATGCAGCAAGCCTCAATGTGATCAAAGTTGGGCTTCTGTCGTAGAATTGTGCGCTGATCGAGCGGACTTGTATCCCAATTTGAGCAACATCTGCAAGATCCTGCTAAGTTTTAATGCTCAGAATGCAATTGTTGAGAGGGGCTTTAGGTATCTTCTATGTAAATTACAGCTGAATAATCTTTCAAAAAATCTTTAAGCCCATAAAGTTAATCAACAACAGTTTATCATTTGTCTCTGCCTAATTGAATATCCAATTTAATTTTATATCCTGAAAACCCTTAAAACAAGTATTCAATATACCCTAATGAAATCAATATACCATAAAACATTACCTTATTATTAAATTGTTAGTAGAGTAATGAATCACAGGATTAGTGCACCATTCATATGAAATAAAAGTTTATTTCTAGCACTGCTCATTCGATCAAGACAAAGATAAGGTCGAGATTGGATATTGGTACCCTCGAACTCCTTGGTTCGACTGAAATTGAGTACAGATGACTATCAGGCATTTGACTATAGTGATGCTTATGAAATTTGGATCAGTAATGCGAAGCGCAGACGATTATAATATCGGTGAAGAATGTGCCATTGCTGAATTGTGATCACCTTACTTTTTTATTGCGACCCGTGTTCTTTTGAAAATAAAATATTCAGCAAAAAAATTTATTAATAGCAACTAAACATCAGAAGATGTGACCTTTATATAATCTTAATGCTTTGTTAACAACTATTCATTTTTTGAATCCTTATTACTTTTTTGCATTAAATTCTAATCTTTCCTAATCCGAAATTTTCATTTGCGCGCCTAGCTAATGCTTGAATTTTCCTTTAGCGCAGACCCTGCTCCATTTGCGCAGCTGAAAAAAACAGTGATGTCAGTATTATAATTTTGTAGCGCCATTTTCTTTTCTTGAATAATACATTAGTTTTGTATGCAAATGTATTATCCTCTTGCTCAGCAGTTTGTTTTAAATTTTTAATTATTGCATTCAATTTATGGTCTTGAATTTGCATATCAGTCAAGTTTTTGTTGATATCCTTCCTAATCATGTTTATTGCCTCAGTTGGGCGATTGATTTCACTAGTTTCAATATCAAAATTCATTTCGCTTTCTTGAATAGGCAAACGAGAAAGCGTGTCAGCATTTTGGTTTTGACTTCCGTTTCGTGGCTGAATACTTAACTTTGTGCCTGCAACAGCAAGCCCCAGCGTGCTATCCTAGGTGATGCATGATGTTTCTCTAAAACGGCTTTGACTGCTGTATGATCCGTGTGTACAGTGACCTCATGCATGTATAGATAAGGTCGGAAATATTTTATGAATTCTACCACTGCTAATGTTTCAAGTTCCGTTATAGGGTAATTTCTCTCGGTTGATCTTACTGTTCGGCTCGCAAAAGCTATAGGGTGCTCTTTATTATCATCGCCTATTTGACTCAAAACCGCTCCTATTCCGTTTATTGATGCATCAGTTTGTAGTATGAATGGTTTCAAAAAATTAGGATGATGCAAAGTCGGTGGTTTTAAGAGCATTTCACTAAATATATCAAACGCTTTTTAGGTACTCTTTACACCAATGAAATATTTCACTCTTTTTTAATAGATTTGTTAGTGGTTGACTTATTTGAGCACAATTTTTTATCAAGCGTCTGTAATATGATATTAATCCTGAAAATGATTTGACATCTTTTTGATTTTTAGGGATAGGCATTTCTCTGATTGCCTTGAATTTGCGGTCATCTGGCAAAATTCCTTTTCTGATATTGTATACCCAAGATATGCAACAGATTCATAGCTAAATTTACACTTATGTAATCTTAATTTCATACCTGCTTCTTGTAAGCGAGTCAAAATTTCTTCTAGACGTTCTAACATTTCTTCATGCGTCTTTCCGAACACTAATATGTCATCTAGATAAACAAGGCAACTGCTCCACTGTAATCCTGATAAAATAATATCCATAAGTCTCTGAAAACTAGCTGGAGCATTGCATAAGCCGAATGGCATATAATTAAATTCATACAACCCTATAGGTGTGTAAAAAGCTGTTTTCTCACGATCTTCTGGGGCGATTGGGATGGCCTAAGATGCATTAGCCTGATTTAGCACACTAAAATGCTTCATACTATTTAATGTATCTAGGATATCATCAATCCTGGGAACTGGATATACATCCCTTTTTGTTATAGCGTTTAGACCTCGGAAATCATTGCAGAGGCGACATACGCCATCTTTTTTCTTGACCAATATTGCATTTGATGCCCTTGGGGAAATACTGGTACGAATTACTCCCTTTGATTCTAGAGCTTTGATTTCATTAGTAATTAATTATCTCTTTTTCTCTTGGTGATGTTCGAAATGGAAATTTGTGGATAGGGGAATTGCCTTCAGTATTTATTCTATGTTTAATAAGTTTGGTTGCTCCAGTATCTTTTTCATTTCTTGCATACAAATTCGGAAATTTTAAAAGTAAAGTAATAAGTTTTTCTTTTTCTCGGCTATCTAGCTGAACATTAATATTTGCATTTTCGCGAATCCATGCTTTCAAGTCTGAATTCACATCTTTCTGATTTTGAATTATTAGTAAGTATGCATTTTGCATTATTTTCTTCAAGAAAAGCTTTAATATGTCCTATACGTGTTGCTTTGTATAATCGTATACTATAGCTTAAGGTGTTTAACAGCTGTAGGCTTATTTTCCCATTAAGTACAGGTGAAATAGATGATGCAAAGTACACCTGACGGTTGCTACCAAGCTTATGTTCGGGTTCAAAATTTACATATTTTACGTCATTATATTGTTTTGAAACCAAAGCTGCTATAATATTCATGCTTCTTGGCATAATATCCAAATTTTCGTCCAAGACAACTGCGCCTCTTTTGAGAGCTGAGTTATACATTACTCCCACACAAGGAATTTTTGCCTGTTTCAGGCGTAAGTACTTGCCTTCATTGTTTATCTCGTATGCTTTAAATCGGAACAGAAAATTAGTCCCTAGTAATAGCTGGTTTGTGCAATTTTCTTGGATGTGCACTAGAAGTGTTTCATCGACGTCATATGTCTTAATGTTGATAAAACATTCGCCTTTTAGATGGATATTTTGCCCATTTGCTGCAATTGGCATTGCCTGAGTAGGTGAAATTTTAGGATTTTCCAATTGCTGAAAAATTTTTGCATCTAATAATGAGTATACGGCACCTGTGTCTATTAGTGCGGTTACCATTAGCTGATCATTAATTATTACATCTATGTATGGTGACCGTTTATTTGTATTCTTGCATACATTCGCTATTATCTCGAATTCAGTCTCCTTTGTTGAAACTTGCTCTTTCGAAAAATTTGGCTTTCGTAGTTTATTAATCTTTGTCAGGTTGAGCAAAGCTCTTCCTAGACTCATTGATGTTAACGGCACCTCAGACCTACGTCTTTTATTTTTGTAGCATATCAGAAAAAGATATGCTAAATATCCGGTTCCTGCAATTGAAGCAATAATAATTATTCCATTTATAATTAATTGTAAAGGGCCTTTAAGCAAATTAGTCAATCCTTCATTAAAATTTTCTTCACTATGTTTTGTGAAGTGCTCAATGGCTGCTTCAGAGCCTTCTATTGTGCTTTTAATCGCTGATCCTGCACCTGATAAAGCTTCATAAACCAAATTTGGTTTTAGCGCCATGTCTGACGCGTATTTTATCATATTAGACAATCCTTTTTCGAGCTGATTTGTTCAAATAAAGTATTGTTTGAGATAAGAAAAACCATATGGCAAATTTGTGATTCGATCGTGAAATAAAGTAGGTGTATTGAATTCAAAGAATGAATGATTGCCTTTCCAAATCATAGTGATTGGTATTTTATTCACATGAATTTTTCCAGAATTACTGAACCAATCTGATTCATTCTTGTATAATGATATAGTATTATGATTGCAGTCCACAGTAGGAGAATACGTTATGAGGTCTTTTGACCCTGGACTTGCGAAATATATTTTATCCTCTACTTGTATGGGCAAATTTCTAAAACACGTATTATAAATCTTATGATTATAATATATCTTTTTTGGCTTAACTTTTCTGCATTGCCAAATACTTAATGCGTCACCCGTAAAATCGGCTATTATATCATTTCTCTGAAATAGTGCTCTTGCACCGATAGTTGCATCTAATTGTAATAGCTGCCAAATAATATCTAAATTCTTCTGTGCTACATAACATAATTCAAGCCACATTGATTTAAAATTCTCTTTCTCCATATTAATAAATTTATATTCTAAGAAATTTAGTTTCGCATTTGCTGCGTCACTCTTTAAAGCATCATTAGCTGAAGATATTTCAGTATAATGCATAGAATTATCACTTCTATGGGCGCTATGCTTAATAAATTGTATAACTGCACCTTGCATTGTTGGTATTGCAGATTTTATTTCTGCACATAATTTAAAACAATTATGCAATCTGAATGAAGCCTGTAAGCTTTCAATTATTATGTATGGCGAAGACATTTTGACATCATATGTGCCCTTTAATGTAACCGGGCAATTCATTTCAGTATTGGTAATGTCCCAAATAATAGTTTCATTATGATTTGTGCATTTTCCATGCTTATATTCACATCCACCAACATATCCTAAATCACTAGTTAACCCTTTATTTCCTGTGTACTCGAATTTTAATCAAGTATGCTGGTTTTTCTTGATTTTTTCATTTTAAGTTCATTTTTGTGCCGTGAAACATCATCTATCCTCCTTTTTCCTCGTTTTACACGTTTTCTACGAGTTTCATGAAGTAGAAGGCTTCGGTTATTTAGAAATTCAATATTTTTTGAAATTTTAATGGTAGGCAACCTCTGGGAATGCAGGTTCTTGATAGCGGCTATAAACCTTGTTACTGTATTCTACTGCCGCTCAATGCAGCATTATGGTGAGCTACGGAATGCCGACGTATCGATTTTTTTCAAATGTGCCGTAGGCTGCCATCTTGGTTTTTTAGTTATAGTTTTTCCCTTTTTTCTCAACGGAAAGTGAAAATTGTGGAGGGAAAAATATATTTTTAGAATCAGGAGAACAAGGGCTTTAAATGTATATACTTTTATCTGATTTTGTTGATTCGATCTAAAATCGAGTAGATGGTGAAAACGACTGCTGGAAACACACGGTAAATTAAGGGTTAATAGTTTGCCATCATAAGTGGCTATAAATCCTTCTTCAATAATGAAATTGATTGCCCGATTACACGTATCTTTACAGCACCATTCATAATTTACGTGTAAAGTGTTATTTGTGGACCATTTACCTATGGGCATGCGTTTTAATTTCTCCTCATTATAAAATTTTGATTCAAAAGCAATTCTACAGTCCTCAGGGGACACATTTTTGATCTCCGTGAAATCGTCAACAATGCCTTTTCCGCCAAAAAACCCATAGTAGTGCAAATGGTTCTCATACGCTTATAACATTTATGTGCTTTTACCGTAGTCGGTTCACTTTTAGGTGTAAATATATTCACCCTTATTTTCTCTGGTACTTTTTGTACCTTATTTAAAAATTCACATTGTATTTTTCTAGGTACCTCAAAGGCAGTACCACTTTTCGATGCTCCACATAGAATATAATCTTCTTCACTCATTTTATTTTCATTGCAACCAACATATGGCACAAATACGAGCATTAATGTAGCACCAATTAAGAATTTTATCACATATTCACTAATCGCACGTCTCTCTTTATATTGAGGCAAGGCGGCTCTCTAAAATAATTTAATAAATTTAGATTTTAAGCCTTTTGTAAAATTATCGTAATAGCTATTAAATTTATTACTCATATCGGTTACTCGCGCCTTTTAGCAAGTTGGCTTCGTGCTGGAACTTCATTTGCTCCTTTTTATTTGACGAAGAATCAGCTTTGGATTCCGCCGCAATAATATCGAGCTCCAGGTCTAAGATTTTCTGCTGTTTTTCCTTCTTTTCTCGTTCTTCCGCCTCAAATTCTTCGGCACTTTTCTTTAGTGCATCCTCTATCATGTCGACTGTGATGTAATCATCTTGATTCTGTGATTCTACCGGCGGTTGGTACTGTTGACTATTGTAGCTACTGCTTTTTCGCATTTGTGCGCTTAGCACTGAAGTAGTATTTCGTTTGTATCGACAACAGTCGCAATGCATGACTGAAAAACATTTTGTTTTAGTGTCACCAATCATATTAGTACACACACAAAATTGACTAAAATCCATATTTATGTTACTATCATCATTATCGAGGTAAAGTGCCTCATTCTGAACCACTCTATCATTATTATTATCATTATTATGAATATTGTGTGTGTGGCTATTACTTCTATGATTTCCATGATTATTTTGCGGAAAACGTGCCGAATTATAATTATGTTGGGCATTTCTACGCCTCATTGTGCTACATTTTGCCGTATAATTTTTATGCTGATTATGAACTATATTGTTCTTACCATATTTTGGCCTTGGCGGCGCTGTCCGCTTCATGGGCCCCTGATTTTGTAAATGATAGCACTGGTTCGTATAGTATGTGTTATTTTCGCCACACCTGCGACAAAACTTCTTTTGATAGGAGTGGACCCTTCTTCCTTAGGTCTGCATGCCGTTGCTAACTTGATTTTGAAGAATAGTCAATTTTGACTCTAATTCAGCGATTCGGTCCATTTTTTCTGAATTAGTGAACACATTATCACTAACAATATTATTTAAGTTATCACGCATAATTTGTGATTCAATATATCGTGCTGCTTTAGCTGCATCATTTAAACTTTGAAAATCTCTGTATTTTACTCTATCTCTTATACTAGGATGTAAACCTCGCACAAAAACAGGTTTGATTATAGATTCACGTGATACTTCATCTAAATTGGGATAGGCAGCTTTGGCTAATTTCTTTAGCACTTCTATAAATTCGCTAATAGATTCAGATACTTTTTGCTTTCTATCATAAATCAACTGTTGATAGACATCGCTATCGCGGCCATCTGGGAAAAGCTTTTTTATTTCCGCTATATGTGCAGCATAATTATTTGGAGGGGTCTGTGCCCTTTTTAAGTCCCGAAAAGCTGCTAAGGCCGTACCTCCTAAATTAGTTTCAAGGTAATTTATGCGAAAATCATTATCATTTGGATTAATACCCTGCAAAAATCAAGAATTTTTCGAAATTTTCGACCCAGTCTGTAAAATTTTAAACAAATCCTCCCGTAAATATGGGTGGCGGCCTCAAATTAAAAATTGGATTCATATTTCTTTGAAGTCGGCTTATATCATTATTATCCAATATGTTCAACGTTTCCATTTTGGTGTCCAGAGTTTCAATTTTTTGCTCTAAAGGACCCAAAACCGACTTAAGAGCCTGTTTCACTGTATAATCTAAAGCTGCTGCTGAATTATCAGACCGCATTTTTCTGAGTTTATGTCTTTCTATATAAGAAGGATATAGGGCTGATTCTTTTGCCTCTTTTTCAGTATTATTAAATTCCTCACTCAATGATAATCTACAATTACGATCCACTTTGATTTATTTTCTAATTTGCCCTCATATAATACCAAATCAATTGAAATAATTGCTTACCTTAGATATTAGTCGGTCTCGCCAATTGTCAGGGTAAAGCTGGGTTGTGCAGGCTTCTGTAGCTAGGTAAGCTTATTATTGAGAAATACAACAACTTGGAGAACAGTGAACAAATCAGACGGACGTGAACAGACTGACTCAAACGGACGAAATGCGGATATTCATAAGAATGCGGGAATAGTACGAAATTAAGCAAAAGTACCTAACGAGTATCACAAGTTAATTAGAAATCACGTAGGCATCAGGCTAATCTTAGCTGCTTGACTCTTTACTTGACTGTTCGGCACATACGCTACATCTTCACTGGAGGGTAAGGTTGACTACGAGAAACATGGAGAGATACTTGAAATGCTATATCTGACAGTCGGATCCAGGATTTTCCTAAGGAGGCGGTACTCCTAAGGGGGCGAACCCTGACTTGAGCGGAAAAATTAGCCGTTTTAATCCAAAAATCGCTAAAAATCGCTCAAAAATTACTAATTTTGCGCACTATTTTGGGCCAATGGGGGGGAGGCGGCCGCCTAAATCCGCTGCTGCTGCCCACGTATGGTAATAACTGTCACAGCATGTAAAGAAGGTGTAGCTTAATATTGTAGCTAGTGTAGCTACATCCAGCTCACCTTTAAGAGCTGGCCATTTTCGACCGTTTCGAGAACGGCACTATATAAGCGAAGTAAGCGTTGGCCGCATCGAAATCGGCGTTGTAGCCGAAAAGTTACCAGGCACGTAGCATGCCCTCCTATTTTGGGGAGGGGGCAACACCAATTCTGGGGGTCCAAGCCAAAAATGGCACAAAATAATGTGTAAAAAGTCCTATTTTCCCGGTTGTTTCTGAATTTTGGAGGGTCCGGACCTCCCATTCCCCTCACAGCTACAAGCCTGAGAGTCACAAACGTTCGTTTTCGGACCGGGAGATCGTCCCTAAGAGAGAGGCGATCCGCCTATACATCGCATTTATTGGTCTACTTAGTCGAGTGACGTAAGCTCCTTCCGAGGAGTGCTACGTGAGCTAAGCCTGCAGATTCATTCCTATCCTTATATACACTTTCACATTGAAAACAAAGGCGACGTGACCGCTATTCTGTTAAGCCTGTGTTGAGATCGGAAAAAAATCGATATCATCTTGAGCACGCCTCTCGATTTTAATCTAATTGGATAATTTAAAAATTACGCGTATTTTAATTTTAGCTAATAATCTTTATGCTTATGACATCAATTTTGTTGGTACACACTCGTCTCTAGAATATTCGAGTAGTCATTATTATTCTTCGTCTTTTCTTTCGCCTTGTACAGCGCGGCGATATGGTTTTAGCGATAATACGATTTTTGTTTTATTTCTCTTAGTGTAATTGAACTTGGCAATATTACATAGAGATAATTTATATCGCACGTAGTACGACTACGTGAGACAACCTGACATTTTATTTGGAGTTTTAAATATTCAGGTGACTCTTTAGAATATTTTCCTTTCATCGAAAATTCCATCAATCGTTTTCGATCTAAAAATCATAAAAATTATTAAATAATTTGTATGTAAGATGGCTGACCGGTCTAGAGCTCGTTGTTGTTGTTTTTATTGCTCAGAGTGCGCTTAGGAACCAAAACACTTCAGGATTGATATACTCCTGCGAAAATAAGTGAAAAAAACAACTTGAGCTTTTTCCGGGGTTTTAGTTGGGAAAGGTCAACTGACCTTGCGTGTATAATTCCGGGGTTACGTATGTAACTAAGTGTTAGGGACATAGGGCGTAGCTGCCGATATTCCCCGCCAAAAGCCGGCCAGCAAGGACCAAGGAGATCAAGGACGTAAGTCTTGAGGGTCTCTTGGTTGAATCCGGCGTCTCGCTCTAGCAACAAGACCAGCGCTAAGGTAGCCTAGGTACTTAGGTAAGCCCCGTTGGTACGTAATCTGTCTCCGTCTAGGTAGCTTGAAGTATTTAGGTACCGGAGTCACACCTTAAAGTGTTCGGGTTTACTTTAAAAGGTCAGGGCCACAATAACGTGCTTAAAAGCGAGAAAAAATGTATTTAGACATTGGGATAGAGTGGGCATCACACGTATACGTAAAAGGATAAAAGTTTGAACCCCCAAAAGCCAATGTATCTCTAAACTGATAGATCCGTAGAATTAGATAATTTAGCGTTTTTTTCCATGTGTGCCTCTGATTGCTAGAATTTGGCCCACTGCCCATGTAGAGTAGCGGGCATTCAACAGCCCAAAGTGTTAAGTGGGGCTTCGCCGACCATCATTGGGGAGTGCACGAACTTCAATTATTATTCAAAAATTGAAAGAATGTACCTAAAGTGGCTAGAAGTCGCAAGTTTTTGCAAAAGATCGGGGAGAGGGGAATAAACAATTTATGTTTAATTATATTTATATTTTTATATTTACGACTTCAGTTATGGGAATTTCCACCTCTTCTTACATGTATGAATGATAGCATGGTAGGCAATATATAGAATGAAGTACGACGCCACTGACGATGCAACGAATTCTTCGTAATGTATCGGCTTATGTACCTCAATGCATTGTGCATAGTACGTATATGTATGTACATGCCTACTTACCTAACATTTTTGGCGCCTGAAAGCCATGCTCTTTTGAAATAAAACCGTAATTTTTGGGCGCAGCTAAGATTGTACCTCGGATATTTCTTAAGCACAGAAAGCTTCCCGATTTTTTGGCAAAGATTAAAAAGTTTTTTGCCAAATTTTCGTTTACTCGTAATTGTCCAATCATCGTAACATTCGCTAGGTGTGCCTACTGCGCATGGAGATATTGGCTGCCCTTTGCTGTCGCCCACCTAAATTTTATAAATTTGCCTGCTCTTAACGCATAGGCGTTAAATGTTATCTAATGAGATTTTAGCGCCATATGCATGATATTATTACACCAGGGCTAATTGGATCAATTGTTTTTCGCAGATGGCTTTATGCATCGGAAAACGCTGTTTTGCGCCCACAGAATGGCTTGTGCAGTTATGTTCTTGACTTTTTCGGAATGTTAATGTATAGAGGCACAGGCTTAGGTTATCAGAAAGGGGTAAAAATTGAAGTTTCTGACCAGGCGGTGTTAAAGTCTTAATACATGTTTTATATGCAAATTTTTGTGCACTATAATATGGTACAGTAACGATTTTATTATGGTAAAACGGGGTTTTCCGACCTTTAGTGTTGTATTTTAGTTAATTTCTGGGTTTATGATGCCAAAAATTACTAATTAATGTCTCATAAAGACGCGAAGCGCCTAAAAATGTGACATTTTTCATTCTAAATGCAAATTTTGCCATTATAAAGACATACAATTACTCATTGGGGCGCAAAGCGCCAAAAATTTAAGGGAGTTCCGCACCTTTTTACATTCTTTTTGTCTTTCCAGAAATCTTTGTGCATGTACAAAGACGGTCTTGAATTGTCTTTGTACATTGGGAAAACTCTTTTGCCGGATACAAAAAAGAGCGTGCCAGGGAGGGGTGCAATCTGGATAATATGATATCCATATTGATTGCACCTGAGATAAATTTTGATCCTCTTCTCAAGTGAATATAGAAAAAAATTTCGGTCAGCTTAACAACATGCTCTTAAATAAAGACATAAAAGTTGGCTAAATATAAATGGCGCTTGAAATCATAGAAATCGTCTAACAGTATAGTCGGTACGTGTTTCTTTGACGTTTCTATCGAAATCATTTTTTCAGTTCCCATGAATTTATTTGTCTAGGATATAGAATTAATTAAAAATTTTAGAACTTTTTTCGGACATTAAAGAATGTATTTGGGAAAATGAATAAATTCATACTTTTGAGCCGAAAAATGCATAAGACGGTATATTTTTTATGCTTTTATAATCGATAATACAAATCAGCAGACGCAAACTAATTTTTGAGTTACTTTGTATGCTTTACTCATATTTGCGAGTGCAGGTATTGTGATCTTTGCAAGTTTATTTTCGTTATTGCTCGCCTGGAGATGCCCGTGCTATAAACCAGGCGCCTCCTCATCAATTCTTCGAGAGGTTAAGACCTGTTTGAGAAAGGTTTTTGAATATTTTTTAAATTTTTTAATTTTTATTTTACAAAAATTTGCCTTTTTTAGGCTATTCTTAGAGGCTTCTCTACTATTTTTAAACAAATCTCAACGAATGGTCGACTACTCTGTAAGTCAAAATTCTGAGCCGTTGCATAGTTCAACGTGATGATGTCAGATTCAAAATGCAACGCTTTCCTCTTATCTATTGATATACGACTAATCTAAGGGGCCTGGAAGTTGAGTGATTCCTCCTATGCGATGGATAGATAGCTTAACGCTTCAACTTTTACTCACAAGTTACAGTATGTACATGATGTTACAAAAAAGTACAGAATAATATTCAAAGTAAGATTCAAAATAATCAACATACAGCTTGATAGACGTTAAAAACGAAAGAGGTTTGACGTTGCTCAAATCTATGACAACGACGTTAAACATACTGACCCTTAGACCGAAATTCAGGGCATCAGAGCACCGCTCATGGCATCAGCACCGAAGGCTGAGCTACACATTGAGGGCATCAGCACCGAAGTCTGAGCCCCTTGGCGTCAGCAGTGAAGGCTGGAGCACGCACTATGGCGTCAACGCATCACGAGCTGAGCGATTTTTCTTAGTTGATTCCGGTTTTGTACTGCGCTGTGTCTGGCATTTTGGCCAGAGGCTCGTTAAATGTAGTACTTTGTCTTGAGCGCACTTCTTTTTTGCGGCAAAGGGTGCATTTAACTTTAGCTCATGCTGCGGCAATTTTAATGTATTTACCCGCTTAAAAGAATATAATGCTTAAGCGCGCATCTTTAATATATCTTATTACCGCTGTCGCAGATTATTTGCATCCACAGCTGGGCGTGGAAGGGGGGGTTAGGAGGGTATACACCCCTTCAGAAAGCAAAATACCCCCCAGAAATCGAATCCCCACCAGAATTCAATTTCTAAAGTTTTTTGTTTTTTCCGCAATTTTTTGATTCCAATGGTTAGTGCTAGATGAGAAAC
The DNA here is from genome assembly GCA_036768485.1 of Mermis nigrescens. Classification (NCBI taxonomy): domain Eukaryota; kingdom Metazoa; phylum Nematoda; class Enoplea; order Mermithida; family Mermithidae; genus Mermis; species Mermis nigrescens. The sequence continues at coordinate 1,464,626 of JAVLUZ010000191.1, forward strand.
GTTGAAAAATTGTGTTTTTTAAACCATACCACCATTTTTAAGGCCATTTTTTGACCTTTAAAAAATCTTGCACCCCCAGAATTTTGGTGCTGCCAACGTATATTCGCATCGTCCATATTGTCACGCCCGGTAGTGGTCGATATCTTAGTACCACTGTTGCAGATCATTCGCATCTACATACAGCTGGGCGTGGATAACAAGGTTCACTCCGCATATGTATTTACGTCTGTCAAGCCCCATAATAATATTAATTTAGGAATATACTCCTCGTGTCTTGTGCCGTCTGTCTAATCAAGGTTCAACAGTCCATAGATCAATAATCCTAAGCCACTCACCACACTGACTGTAGATTCTTAATAGTCACCAGCTCGGACTGAGCTGTCTCGCGGATTGTGTCACTGTATATATTATCGCGCGCAATCGCATTAATAAAACTGGTACTGCTAGGTTGAACACCTAGGAGCATTTATCAGCGCTGACTCCTCACTTAGCAGTTTTACTAGCAAAGCTCGGACCGGTTCCCTTCAGATCTTAAGTCCTTTTAATATATGCGTTGAATTCCTGTTGTTCTAACGTGCGCATCAGGTGTCAATGGATTACTGTAGTAGTGCATAGTGTTTTTACGTGACACCTCCCTCCTTAGCTTTGATCGTCAACGATCAGTAATAGCTGCTACAGACTACACACAAGATATGTGACCGTCCCACCGCTGCCACGGAATATGTCACGACCGACCCCCTTAGATAGCAGTAGTCCTTGAAACGACAATATTTATGATTTAATTATTTATTGTTGAAACAAATTCTTTACAATTAATGGTGAGTCGAATGTGACGGGTACGGGTTCTCGCCAAGCAGCCGGACTGGCCGTAGAGCACAGCTGAAAATTAGGAGCGGGATTAATTAAAATAAGAAACAAAAGTTGTTGCAATTAAGAATGATTTAGAGTTTTTGAGACGCAATTCCTCAAAAAATGGGCAACGACTGAGCGAAAATCGCTCAGTCAGTGTGACGCATGAGCGAAGAAGGTCACTTTGCTTACTTCAAGTCTCGATATCTTTTGCATGAGGTCTCCGCGTATTTTATACATGTTGTTTTGACTAAACTTTATCCTTTTGACCTCTTTTAACATTCCGCGTCCGCCATACTTTCTACAATTCCTTTGATTTTTTCGCTCTTTGTATCAAATTTGTTATTGCTCGTGTTGTGTGCATATTTGTTTTATGTGCATAACTATGTGCTAAATGCTTCCTATTTCTCAGCATATCTTGCAATGGTAATTGATACACACAATTCTTATTGAGTTAATGTTCATCGCATGCATTCTGATTTGGTTCCATTTTTGAGCTAAACCAAGGTTATAATATACAATTCTTGTGCATTATAATAAAAGCAGAAGTAACATTAATGCTAATATACAGTTTGTACTTACTTTCTACAAATGTCTGAGGCGAAATTCAAGCTGAATATAAAATTGAAACCAAAAGAAATTTCACGAATAAATAATTAAGCAATAATTATATGCAAATTCAGTCGCATTCACTGACAATATAATATTTATATAGTGAAACATTCGCGCTATAACTTCAAACATATTTTATATCAATATGCCTAAACATTTAAATCGTAATAATAAATTTAATCCATCAAAATATAATTCACATTCATTGGATACTCTAAAAGAAGGAAGCTGTACAGACTTCTTCGCTTAACCTTAATAATGATTTGCTTGATACGAGTATCTAGATTACACGTTGTTATGGTAGCTACCATGAATGCCGAATGTATAGTCTCTTTCATTTATTCGAGAGCTTTCTAGTCAATTTTTCAAGGAATACAGTATGTCACGGAAGGTGACTTTGCACTGAATTTACGATACTTTTGTATATAATTTTTATATAATTATTCTAAACTAAGTTTAACCTTTGTTGTATTTACGCGTTATTATTCGTCAATTTTCAATTAGGTACTCATTTATTTACCACCCAAAAACAAACCCTAAAGTGCCAATGTAAAAGACTTAAAGTTCTGAATGTTTGTTGACCGATAAAGCTGACCTTGAACCCACTGCTCAATCGCGTTTTGAAACGATAAAAATTAAAATAAGTCGATCAGTGATGATTCAGATAGCGTTCACATTGTATGACTGTACACTATGTATCTTACGTAACTCTGACTTTGATACATGTAATAATCAGTCGATTTGTAATTACTATTTGAACCCATATAAGACTTTATTACAGCTGCCTAAATATTGGAAAGTAAACCAAAAAGCCCCATTTGTACTTTTGATTATTATCCAGAATTTGATTGAGTTATCAGTGTCAAAGAAAATAGTTAAGCGTGTACAATTTGCTTAGAATCTTATATTTCTTATCATTCTGAAGAAAATAACAGAAAAAATTATAATCAGATATGGAGCACAGGAGATCAAGAAGTGAAAAAGATTTAATATATGTACATAGTAGCGAAATGAATCCCATAATTCAAAATAGGAAATATAGGCTTTTATTGGAAAAAGGGAAAATGTCATATTAATGTTTATACATTTTATAGAATCACGGATGGAAAGAAACCGCCAGTTGCTTATACGAATAGATGAAATTTTTATTTAAATATATTGATCTGAATTGATTGACGTATTTATTTCGTTAATTACTGTAGAGGCAGTAAAAATAATTAGTATTGCCGATTTTTTTGGAGGAATCATCCCAAACTATTATGGTGATTACGAAATTCGAGTAATAAAGGTAAATTCTGCAATATTGATGGCAAACTGAATATGTAAAATGTCGCTAAAGGATCACGATGCTACACTTTAACTCCTGGATCTCCCTTGTAATGTTTTTGGGCTGGAGCTTCAATGACCCATTTGTATATTTACAAAAAAAACAGTCTATAATGAATAAATCATCATGGAAAAGCACCGACATTTAATGAATGAACACTTACATCGAGAGAATGACTTTCTCAGAATCATTTCAAACTGACCAACGGTCGCGAACGTTTTTGGTTTGAAATGTGACTGAGACAAAATTCCGATTCTCTCCAAACAAAATTTCGTTTTATATCCCATGTAGTCCTCTGGAATGAAATAGTCCATCTTTACTTGCAAACTTAAAGAAAATGCGCGCGAATTTCTAAAAGTCAGATAAGTAGTATAAGGACTAAAGACAAAGTCCAGCATTTACATGTATGTACATAGATGATGACCAACCCATGACGAGGTAGCACAGGTGTAACTTTCAAAAAAAGTAAAAAGGGACGATTCTAATTTTGTCTGAAAGCTTCGATATTCCTATCGGAAATGGCAGTGAATTGACTAAAATTTTATCTCGAAATGCTTAATATTTTTGTGCACCGAAAATGATACCGAATTTTCGAAGTGGATTCACAAAATAATGGCAAAAACGATTATTTTGTTGCACTCAATTTGTGAACACTTGGTTTGGACCGACGAATTGGACGTTTTGACGCAATCAAACGCTGTGCTGTACCTCAATCGATAAATCCGAATAATCGATGGACAAACGAGGACGTTTGTTTTTTTAGAAGGGCCGTGTCACAAAAGGTGACTTTGCACTTATGAATTTACGATACTTTTGTATATAATTTTTATATAATTATTCTAAACTAAGTTTGACCTTTGTTGTAAGTAGTACTGGTGGACCTTCCAGCTCTACAATGGTTAAGCATATAGCCGTGCTTAAGCATATAGCACATGCTCAAGCATAGAGACTCTGAGATTGTAGGCGCAAAAGTGCCTACAATAGGGCCGTACTACACAATAAAGCACGAAAGTATAGGCGTGAAGCGCCGAATTTCGGACGTTCTATTTTAAGCATAGCGTGAACCGCCGAATTTCGGACATTCTATTTTAAGCATAGCGTGAACCGCCGAATTTCGAACGTTCTATTTTAAGCATAGCGTGAACCGCCGAACTCGAGCGTTCTATTTAAAACATGGCACGAAGCGCCGAATTTCGGACCATACTACTACACAATATAGCACGAAAGTATAGGTGTAAACCGCCGAATTTCGGACGTTCTATTTTAAGCATAGCGTGAACCGCCGAATTTCGAACGTTCTATTTTAAGCATAGCGTGAACCGCCGAACTCGAGCGTTCTATTTAAAACATGGCACGAAGCGCCGAATTTCGGACCATACTACTACACAATAAAGCACGAAAGTATAGGCATAAACCGACGAATTTCGGACGTTCTATTTTAAGCATAGCGTGAACCACCGAACTCGAGCATTCTATTTAAAACATGGCACGAAGCGCCGAATTTCGGACCATACTACTACACTTTAAAGCATGAAAGTATAGGCCCGAATTGCCGAACTCGGCCGTTCTATTTTAAGCTTGGCACGAAGTGCCGAATTTCGGACGTTCTACCCTTGAGCGTTACAATGCTTAAGCATATTACATGCTTAAGTATAGAGCCTCCATGAGGTGCTAAGCGCCTACAATGGGGTCATACTACTACACAATAAAGCACGTAAGAATAGGCGAGAAGCGCCCAACTATTCACAGTCGGTTATCCAGGACGGGCGGAGCCAATTAATTTTAATTTGCATAACTAGCTAGCAGCCTCCCCCATGCTACTGCTCTAATTTTAGTTCATAAACTGCACGTTGAAGCATTGGCACGCTGTTCTATTTTTGCATGTTTTTCAAACTTTGAGACATGTAGGTTCTACAGCTTATGAGACAAAACTTATGTGTGCAATCATTTTATTTCTATAGCTTATGAGACAAAACTTATGTTATTCATTCTCATCTTATTTATAGCTCATGTGGGGTGAGTGAGTAGGGTATACGGTTGAAAAGTAATTTATTAATTTCTACTCTTTTTCCAGAAAAAAATTGAAAAATAAATAAATAAATAAAAATGAATAAATAAATAAAAATAAGCATCGAATTTGGACATCAGGCTATACAACAATAATACAACACCTTAATTAATCAAAATCAGAAAAAAAACAAGCCAAATAAAAATTTACAGAGAATTAGCCAGGAAGCACAACATAGAGCAAGTGCTCAATACAAATTTCTACAACACAACGCATTAGTACGACGCATAAAACATCATAAAACGGGTTAAACGCTTAAACGTAGAAACTCTGCCCTTGTAGGCGCGAAGCACCAAATTTCGGGTAAAAATTCTTTAGAATAGTGTACTGATTATATTCTGAGCATTTTTATCCGATTTGGATAGTCTAACAGTGCACTGCTAGACTCTTCAACAGATGTGACAACTTCATTATTGTCTTCTCGTTTCATCTGCTCATCCTCAAATAGATCGGCATTTTTGCGAATCAATTTTTTAAACATGTATTTTCGACTGGCCCAAGCTGTCTCATTAGCTTCCTTTTTTCCAAATTTTAATTCATACCGGTAAAAATTATTAGCGTTTTCTATTTCTTCCCTTAAATCGCTTTGATTTAGAGCATCTAGGAGTGAGTCATAAAAATCATAGAGAATATGGATTTTATCAACAAAACTGCTGTAAAATGGCTCGGTTTGGAGGTCTTGTATACTGTTCGGAAAATCTTCAAAATCTGAAAGCACGGATTTTACTAAAAAGCGCCAAAACGGGTTAGTCCAACCACTTTCAATTACAGTCTCATTTGAGCTGCTTTCAGAATCTGAAGAATTTCCATTGTTACTGCCTTCACTACTATCATCATCTGTCATTTGTTCAGACTCTGATGTATCATTCCTCTTTTGTGATATCCCATGCATGAGGTATTTGTGTCTTTTTAAAGTAAAATTATTAAGTAATTGCTTACCGCAAATTTCACAGATTTTATTCATTTTGTCAACTATTTAAGATGTGGCATTCCTTAAATAAACTTTATTGCACATGTGATTCGCGTTTACATCACATTCTTGACGTAGAAGCTCACATTCTTCACAATATTGGTCACTACCGTCACTTCATTCAATTCTATAGCCTAGCATGCATTTTCTTCATATGCATAACGTTAAGCCTGGTTCTGAAGTGAAAATTATCGCTGACAAAGTGCTCCAATTTATCTCCAAGAATCTCAATTTGTCGGTAATATCGTCAATACAACCTCACGCAGAAAGGTGGTTTGCTAGTCAGTTGTTAGCTGATGCAACTACAAATAGGTGATTTTTATGAAATGCGCCCAATTTTCAGAGGAATGTGACGATGTGATGGTTTTTGTGCAGAATGTACATTCTGCACAAAAACCATCACATCGTCACATTCGTCTGAAAATGTATACCAGGAGGTTCATACCTTCTCGCCTTTGGCGACTGATAAGTTAAAAGCAAATGCGCCCAATTTTCAAAGGAATGTGACGATGTGATGCTTTTTGTGCAGAATGTGAGGATTTTGTGCACCTCACATTTTGCAGAAAAATCTCACATTCCAAATTGTGCACCTCACATTCTGCACAAAAAGCATCACATCGTCACATTCCTTTGAAAATTGGGCGCATTTGCTTTTAACTTATCAGTCGCCAAAGGCGAGAAGGTATGAACCTCCTGGTATACATTTTCAGACGAATGTGACGATGTGATGGTTTTTGTGCAGAATGTCATTCTGCACAAAAACCATCACATCGTCACATTCCTCTGAAAATTGGGCGCATTTCATAAAAATCACCTATTTGTAGTTGCATCAGCTAACAACTGACTAGCAAACCACCTTTCTGCGTGAGGTTGTATTGACGATATTACCGACAAATTGAGATTCTTGGAGATAAATTGGAGCACTTTGTCAGCGATAATTTTCACTTCAGAACCAGGCTTAACGTTATGCATATGAAGAAAATGCATGCTAGGCTATAGAATTGAATGAAGTGACGGTAGTGACCAATATTGTGAAGAATGTGAGCTTCTACGTCAAGAATGTGATGTAAACGCGAATCACATGTGCAATAAAGTTTATTTAAGGAATGCCACATCTTGAATAGTTGACAAAATGAATAAAATCTGTGAAATTTGCGGTAAGCAATTACTTAATAATTTTACTTTAAAAAGACACAAATACCTCATGCATGGGATATCACAAAAGAGGAATGATACATCAGAGTCTGAACAAATGACAGATGATGATAGTAGTGAAGGCAGTAACAATGGAAATTCTTCAGATTCTGAAAGCAGCTCAAATGAGACTGTAATTGAAAGTGGTTGGACTAACCCGTTTTGGCGCTTTTTAGTAAAATCCGTGCTTTCAGATTTTGAAGATTTTCCGAACAGTATACAAGACCTCCAAACCGAGCCATTTTACAGCAGTTTTGTTGATAAAATCCATATTCTCTATGATTTTTATGACTCACTCCTAGATGCTCTAAATCAAAGCGATTTAAGGGAAGAAATAGAAAACGCTAATAATTTTTACCGGTATGAATTAAAATTTGGAAAAAAGGAAGCTAATGAGACAGCTTGGGCCAGTCGAAAATACATGTTTAAAAAATTGATTCGCAAAAATGCCGATCTATTTGAGGATGAGCAGATGAAACGAGAAGACAATAATGAAGTTGTCACATCTGTTGAAGAGTCTAGCAGTGCACTGTTAGACTATCCAAATCGGATAAAAATGCTCAGAATATAATCAGTACACTATTCTAAAGAATTTTTACCCGAAATTTGGTGCTTCGCGCCTACAAGGGCAGAGTTTCTACGTTTAAGCGTTTAACCCGTTTTATGATGTTTTATGCGTCGTACTAATGCGTTGTGTTGTAGAAATTTGTATTGAGCACTTGCTCTATGTTGTGCTTCCTGGCTAATTCTCTGTAAATTTTTATTTGGCTTGTTTTTTTCTGATTTTGATTAATTAAGGTGTTGTATTATTGTTGTATAGCCTGATGTCCAAATTCGATGCTTATTTTTATTTATTTATTCATTTTTATTTATTTATTTATTTTTCAATTTTTTTCTGGAAAAAGAGTAGAAATTAATAAATTACTTTTCAACCGTATACCCTACTCACTCACCCCACATGAGCTATAAATAAGATGAGAATGAATAACATAAGTTTTGTCTCATAAGCTATAGAAATAAAATGATTGCACACATAAGTTTTGTCTCATAAGCTGTAGAACCTACATGTCTCAAAGTTTGAAAAACATGCAAAAATAGAACAGCGTGCCAATGCTTCAACGTGCAGTTTATGAACTAAAATTAGAGCAGTAGCATGGGGGAGGCTGCTAGCTAGTTATGCAAATTAAAATTAATTGGCTCCGCCCGTCCTGGATAACCGACTGTGAATAGTTGGGCGCTTCTCGCCTATTCTTACGTGCTTTATTGTGTAGTAGTATGACCCCATTGTAGGCGCTTAGCACCTCATGGAGGCTCTATACTTAAGCATGTAATATGCTTAAGCATTGTAACGCTCAAGGGTAGAACGTCCGAAATTCGGCACTTCGTGCCAAGCTTAAAATAGAACGGCCGAGTTCGGCAATTCGGGCCTATACTTTCATGCTTTAAAGTGTAGTAGTATGGTCCGAAATTCGGCGCTTCGTGCCATGTTTTAAATAGAATGCTCGAGTTCGGTGGTTCACGCTATGCTTAAAATAGAACGTCCGAAATTCGTCGGTTTATGCCTATACTTTCGTGCTTTATTGTGTAGTAGTATGGTCCGAAATTCGGCGCTTCGTGCCATGTTTTAAATAGAACGCTCGAGTTCGGCGGTTCACGCTATGCTTAAAATAGAACGTTCGAAATTCGGCGGTTCACGCTATGCTTAAAATAGAACGTCCGAAATTCGGCGGTTTACACCTATACTTTCGTGCTATATTGTGTAGTAGTATGGTCCGAAATTCGGCGCTTCGTGCCATGTTTTAAATAGAACGCTCGAGTTCGGCGGTTCACGCTATGCTTAAAATAGAACGTTCGAAATTCGGCGGTTCACGCTATGCTTAAAATAGAATGTCCGAAATTCGGCGGTTCACGCTATGCTTAAAATAGAACGTCCGAAATTCGGCGCTTCACGCCTATACTTTCGTGCTTTATTGTGTAGTACGGCCCTATTGTAGGCACTTTTGCGCCTACAATCTCAGAGTCTCTATGCTTAAGCATGTGCTATATGCTTAAGCACGGCTATATGCTTAACCATTGTAGAGCTGGAAGGTCCACCAGTACCAATACTGTTGTATTTACGCGTTATTATTCGTCAATTTTCAATTAGGTACTCATTTATTCACCACCCAAAAACAAACCCTAAAGTGCCAATGTAAAAGACTTAAAGTTCTGAATGTTCATTGACCGATAAAGCTGACCTAAATGAATTCCATTTATTAATTTTCCGACGTACACACCAACCTGCTAAGAAACTAGCTTAAAGCGGAAAGAACTGGAAATGAGTCAACTTAAGGCCATAAATATTTACTCGCTGACCCGAATAATATTATTCAGGAATGTAATGTTAACAAATTTAGCTATTATGATCACACACCAAAGAGCTCAAAGTCCATAGTAAGCAAACAGCTGAAAGTGACCAACTATTTACCTGAACAACCTTTACCTTTATTAGCATATGTTTTATGTCCAAAACACGTAAATCACTAAGCCCATATTTTGACACCAAAATATTAACTCGACCACGCGTTCAGCTTAACCTTGATGAGTCAGCTGATAAGGAAAAAGGTCAAGTCACAAGCCAAGCTCCGAGTCCGATCGGAAAGAAAGAGACGAAGAAGTTCAGTCTTGAAGTGGCCGTAGCGCGCTTTACGCGCTGTTTCCATCTTTTATCTTCCCGTTTTTCCTCTAATGCCCCAAAGATGTAATCCATATCCTTCTTCACCCTTCTTTTCCCCCAACCTTTCCACCTTGTTTGTCGTCTCTTGTACTAGATATTATTGATATCTCATTCATATCGTGCCTGTAATTACTTTAACCCCTGATTTATTTATACATATTGTAATTAATGTTAATAAAATTAGAGAAAAGTTACTCGTTATACCATTAGGTCACACACATACAAGACGACGACGTAACAAGTATTCGAAACAAGACGAATTACTGTGATTCGATGGATCAGCTCAGTGAGGGAGAGTGGCTGGATTTCTTCCATTTTCAATGCACTAATCCGCCCATATAAATTTAATTTGGGCACTCAACCCTACTTCTACCGAGCTCTAGATCCGTGATCTAGTTGCCTGTTTTTTGCAGTTTACTGTAAGGCCATGAATTCTAATGTTGCAAGCTTCTCAGTACCCTCTTTTTTACTGCAACACATGTTTTATTGAGCAAAAGAAAACGTATTGACCTATATTTTATTATGAAAGCTTGATTTCATGATTTTATAACATGTGTTATACGTGTCGCAGATCGAATTTCTTACACATGTTTGAATGTTCAAATACGTTTTTTTCAATTGGTTTCCAGTTTTGTGCAAACTTAATGACATTTTTCAATTTCTCATGCTCTTGGCTACCAGAAATATGTATTTTTATTAATTTTTCTTATCTCCCCAGTGACTAGATTTTCGATCTAGACCTTGGTAATTCTAGGATGCGTGACTCCTCGGTAACAGGAGGGCTAATCAGTGCTGGGACATACTACAGTAAGTGCACTTAAGAAACAGCTGTCGGCTGGAATCGAACCCGGGTTGCTTCGACTACCAGCAGAGGTTTTACCACTGAGCTATGTGGGACTTCGCGACGTTTCTTAACATCTTAGTCTTTTGTGTTTAAAGTGTCAATTTAGGATATGTAAGTTGATTGCGCGATTTTTATCTATAAGTTAATTGATCTGCTGAATGACAAGAATAAATTATGCCGCAAAATGCTTTTGAAAAACCCTTATTTACTACGTAGCTATAGTCAGATCTAGCGACCTACAGTGAATAAGAAAGAGGACTTACTGTAACCTCCGAAAACAGTTAGGTACTAAAAAAGGTCTCGGATAAAGTGAACAGACTATAAACATGATCTGCTTATGGTCGGCAACGATCTGATAATCGATCAAGTCCTTTAGGACTGTTGGCTTGTTGGCTACTGCGGTGTAGTATTATTTTGATATACCAAAAATACATTTTAGTATGATTTTGGTAGGCACTTGCTGGACTATCAATATCATATTTTAATTCTGTGAGTTTTGGTATATCGTATTCTTATCATATTAGAACTCTGGGAAATGTGAAAATATTTTTGATATAATTTTGGTATAATTTTAGTATTAAGTCGTAGCACTTTTCCTTTTTATGCTCTTTATCTTACTTACTTATTTTGTACGTATGATGCAGTAGGTATTTTTCCACAGGTTGTATTATCATATGGAGACAAGTAACGTAAGTATGTATGTACATACATATGTTTACCGAGCCGGGCCCCTAATACATATAGTCCGTTGAGGTTTGTTTACACCTACGTTATTCGTGTTTACTTCATTAGGCGTCGGGGAGGGGGTTTTGGGAGAATGCACCCCCAGAAACCAAAATACCCCCCAAAATTCGATTTTTGAAATTTGTTTGTTCTTTTTCGCAATTTTTTGATGCCAATGGATATTGCTCGATGAGAAACGTCGAAAAATGGTCTTTGTTTGCTATAATACCATTTTAAGGCCATCTTCTGACCTTTGAAAGAAACTTGCACCTCCCAGAACTTCGCAGCCGCCCACCTATGGTGTACTTGCATACAATTAGCGCAGCGTAGTATGAGTGAAGTAACACCTGTCTGTATTGACAAATGCGTAATATTAGGTGAGCTCAGCTCATCATTAAGGTTGGCTAATAGTCTGTTTCACATAAGATTGGGCATATATTTTAAGAAGTTATTCAAAAGTAAGCCGACGGATTATGATAATTATATATCAAATCAATGGTATAATCGCAATCTGTCAATTTGTTGTCGAACATCGTTTTTAAAATTTATGCGCAAACTTGTGCGAAACAGACTGGGAGATTACAAAACATTAGGTAGGCAGGTAGGAATGATGACCATTAAGTTATTTGTTTTCTTAATCCTTCTTTGCCACCTGTATTCTTGACCGTTGAGCTCCCTTGATTCTGATCCAAATATTCCGAAATTCTGTTATTTGTCGAAAAGTGAATGGAATTCAAATGATTTTGAGAACTTAATCTCGTAAATTTTGAAAGCTTTTAAATGAATGAAATAGTTTTGAAATTTACGTCTAAAAATTTAATGCTCGTGTTTTTCTAGTTTATTTCACTAAATCTTGTGCACTAGAATCAATTTTATACGATTAGTGAGCAGGCACAAAATTCGTTTCTAGTGCGGTGGGCTAGAAGGAAAGTTATGTATAGAGGAAAAGATTTGATAATTTATTGATAGCCATGAACCTCTCGAGCTCAAAGAAGGCGCTAGAAAGGTAGGCCCATTCCGCCCCCCTCCCGGCCTAAAAAATTCTATTTTTGACAAGAGTTTCCTAGAAGAATAGAATTTTAATTGTCGAAGTCTACTAATAGCATCATAGGTTCAAAGCAGGGCCGATTTTGGAAGGATCAAAACTTCTGCTTTTTGGACCAAAACATCCTCAAAAACTGATCTAGCTGCATACTAAAACAGCGCTCAAACGTTATTCCATGGTTTCCAGTCAATTTCATGTATTCTAATGAAAATTTTCAATTTTGTCCTCATTTTACATTATTCCCCCTTAGAAATTTTCACATTTATCCATTTTAGGGAGGGTCCAGACAGGCTTATAGCACAATTTGGAGCTAATTAACTAAAATTTTCTTGCGCAAGCGCAGGAATTCAAATTTTCCACTTCATTTTCTATTCTATTATGAAAGTCTTGACCTTATTAAAGAATCTTGAATTTGTCAAAGTTTTCTGGCGTTTAGCGCCGATTTATTAATCAAAATTCTGTACAGTTTCTCAGTTAAATATTGTGAAATAAATTTAACGGAAATCCTCGTTCGCCGTACATGATTTCGCCTGGGAAAGTTTCATTCCCCCAGAATTTGCGATTTGCCTGAAAATTTGTAGAACAGGTACACAATGCTTTAATCGTTTCTAGCTATCTTTTTATTCATAAAATGTCACATTTTCTGCCGCCATATATTAATGTTTTGACTATATTTTGTACAACTTATTCGACTTTTTTATTTTTCTTTGAAATAAATTCATGTTTGTACGTTCTACAAATATTGAGCATCGTCAAAAACGCCCAAAAAATTTTGGTTTTGACGCGTATCTACCATTTTTTAGCCGGAAAATAGCACTTTAGAATTTCATACCCCAGAATTCACGCGCTGTAGATGTCTGCCCTACAAAAGCTGAGTTGAGGCACTCATTGGCATAGGGGATGTTGAGGGATTATTAACCCTACCTCAGATTTTAAAAATTCGGGTACTTTCCCGCCAGTTTAAGAAAACGAAAGGCGCGGTAGAACAATTTTTCATATTATCCTGGTGAAAGACCAAAAATTTTACCTGAAAACGGTAAAAAAACCAAATTTTCAGGCGCTCCGTGTCATATTGATAAATTTTTGTATTTTTTATCGCATAAATTAGCGAAACTTCATAAGGAAGAGTCGAGAAATCCAGCTAGCCGCGTATATTGTGCTACTGTACCACACTATACTCGTATTACCCTAGTCTTTTTCGCGTAAGCTTATGCAACCAACAATTACTTTGATCGTCTTGAATGCATCGGTGTTTGCTATTTGATTTAATCGGCTTACAAAGTCGCTACTAGTTTACTCCATCTACTTTCCCATAGCTACTGTGTAGCTAATTTGCTACTTTTTCAATCGTTTTTTAATTCAATAGTTTATTTCAATCTGCAGGCCGCAGAATAAACTTCGATGTTTTGCGTTGCCTGGAGAAAGTCAGATTTTAAAAGATATGGCGATTTTAGGTAAATATATAGGTAGAGTTTTCCTAGTCCCCTGCTACATCCTTAATAATCCGTAATCCCAAGTATATTCATTTTTTTGTTCATTCGGAGCATTTTTATTTGTCAAGTAACTGGCTGAGCGGCAATAACCTTCACTAAGGACGTAGAGACCATACGTGGGCAGCAAGAAAATTCTGTAGTGATGCAAGATTTTTCAAAAGTAAAAAAATGGCCTTAAATATGGTGGTATGGCTAAAAAACACTATATTTCGACGTTTCTCATCGAGCACTATTTATTGGCATCAAAAAATTACAAAAAAACGAAAAAATTTTCAAAAATTGAATTCTGGGGGGGCTATTTTGGGTTCTCGGGGGCGGGGTGCATACCCCAAACCCCCTACGCCCAGGTGTGGTAGAGACTGAAATTCCATCCCGCAATAATGTAAATTCTTTCCCTAAAAACCAACTAGTGTACTGGTGTTTGTTTCCATCAGAAATCTTTTGCCCGACTAGAACCATCCGTGCTGTCTGAGATCTGGGCATTTAAGATGCTCTACATATCAATACTTATCCCATTTATTGATTTAACACAAAAAATTCCTCGCTTTGAAGATAAGCACGCATGCCAAACACATGAATATAAGCGAGATGGCTCTAGCTTGCTTAGATCGCGAAGGCCCATATTCAACCGCCTGAAAAGACAATAAAATGGATTAATACCGTATTAGTAGGTACTTCAAAAACAGGTTTTTAAAATTGCGTAATCGATTTCTGATACGTACAATTGCAGATCAACTCCAATGTCGACGACCTTTTCCAGCTCCCGGTCCATTTCAGGCCTTTCTCTTTGCAATAATTCGTGCATGCGAGCTTAGCCCCATCTTGACCGGTCACATACTGATTCTTTATCGTAAAATCCTGAGCGCAATGCAAATCACGCAATTGGAAAACGAAACCGATAATAGCGATGAACAAAATGCTCAAAGTGGCCATGATACTGCTCGCCCTAAATATAAAAAAGCCACTACGTTCAACCAGGGCGACGCTGGATTTGTTAAGATAAAAAGCGGTCCAAAACATGTTGCGGCTGGATCTATATTTTGGAATTTGTTCATCGGTAAACAAAATAGAGTGTATTTTTTAGGTAGACGGAACAGAGTGCATTTTTTTATCTTTTTGTACACGCTCTATAACCAATAAGCTCATTAAATTTAAATCTTCGGGAAAAAACTCGATTTTCTCTTAACAGGATGTAAAAAGCATGGGCGGATTTAAGGAGCGCCTCCCCATTGTCAAAAAATAATTGGCGAGATAAAGAAAGTATCATTAATTTACAATAATTTTTGGTTGTGAGCAAACCTAGGCATCTGGTGTTTGGGGGCATGCACCTCCCCAGAAACTTAATACCCCCTCACCCAAAAAAACCAAAATACTCCCCTCAGAATTCTATTTTTTAATTTTTTTTTTGTTTTTTTCGCAATTTTTGATGCCAATGAATAGTGCTCGATGAGAAACGTTGAAAAATGGGCAGCAATTATTCTTCCTTGCTGATAATGCAACGTAAACTTTTATTTCTCTCACCATGATACTATCTGATTTAAATTTCACAAAAATGGCTCTATCTTTACAACTAATCGCGATTGGACCATAGGTGGGCAGCACCAAAATTGTTGGGAGGCGGTGTTTCGGTTTCTGGGAGATGCATTACCCCACGCCCACGTGTGGATAGGACTATCAATGTTTTTTATTACGTAAGGTCAGGCTGCAGCGAATAGGTCTTGATCGATAAATTTTTATATACTGTAGGGAGCTGAATTTCGTGAATCGCGTAAACGTCCAGTATTTAGATAGATTTTTTGCAGTGTTGCCAACCTTGAGTTTTTCTCAAAATGTGAGTTTTTATTTTAGCTTTGAGTTTACTTTTAGTTGCTTTTTTAATGAGTTTAAGATTTTTTTCCTAATTTAAGATTTTTCACCGAAAGTGAGTTTTTATTTTAAGCAATTTCAGATGTTCTTTGACAAAAAAAAGCAAAAATCAACTAAAAACGGCCAAAAAACGTGTTTTTCCAAAAGTCGAGGACTCGATAGTACAACTTCAGTGCCACGTTAAATAACTTGCATTTGCTTGCAATAGCTTGCCTAATTAAATCGAGATTTGAGTTGCTTAATGTCCGATGATAGCGGAAATCTTGGCAACGATGTTTGGAGAAATTATTGAAAAAACAAAATTAAACTAATAATTGCCAGAGTGTGTGAAGCAAGGGTAGTTTAACATAAGCTAGAACGGTCTTATGTCATGGTAAGCTTCGACTGCTGTGAAGGGAAATCACCAAAATTTACAAATTAATTTTTAATTAAAAAAATACCTAATCAAAATACCCAAAAAATTTGTCGATTAAGGTGACCGATTCTTGAGATCCATATCCCCTGCGCCCATTTGTGTGTGTGTGTGTGTGTGCGTGTTTTTTTGTTATAGTAAAAATTTCGCGCTGTGAAGTACCTACACAGGGGAGCGCTGTTGTACAAAACTTAAACGATTGAGGGGTGTTTACAAAATAAAAGAAAACGAAATGACATGTTTTACAGATTATAAGTAATGATATCTATTTCAAGTTCTCACATCTAGTTAATATAGAAGATGCAGAAATTTCACTATTTCCCTACCGAAAAGAAAAAGTTCCCAGTTTATTTCAAATTACTTCCATTAATGAATTTCTATCTATGATTATTTCCCGTAATTCCGGAGAAAAAGATAATAATCTGTAGAATTTACACGTTAATCACATAAATAAATGTACGAATCACGATTATGTGTGTGTGTGTGTGTGTGTGTGTGTGTGTGTGTGTGTGTGTGTGTGTGTGTGTGTGTGTGTGTGTGTGTGTGTGTGTGTGTGTGTGTGTGTGTGTGTGTGTGAGTGTGTGTGTATGTGTGTGAGTGTGTGTGTGTGTTTTTTTTTCTATTCCGGGAAAGATTTCGCGCTGTGAAATACCTACACAAGGGAGCGCTGTTGTACAAAAGTCAGACGATTGAGGGGTGTTTACAAAATAAAAGGAAACGAAATAATATGTTTTACAGATTATAAGTAATTATATCAATTGTCAAGTTTTCACCATTAGCAATGAGAAACGATGGAAAATGGTGTTTTTTCACCATACCACCATTTTTAAGGCCATTTTTTGACCTCTGAAAATCTCTTGCACCCCCAGAATTTTGGTGCTGCCCACGTCAGCGTTCGCATCGTCCATATTGTCACGCCCGGTAGTGGTCAATATCTTAGTACCGCTGTCGAGGATCATTCGCATCCCACAGCTGGGCGTGGATAACGGGGTTCACTCCGCATATGTACGTCTGTCAAGCCCCATAATAGCGTTGAGTGAGAGAGTTATACTCCTCGTGTCTTGTGCACATCTGTCCAATCATGGTTCAATAGTCCATAGATCAATAATCCTAATTGACTCCACCGCACTGACTGTAAGATTCTTAACAGTCACCACAGCTCGGACTGAGCTGTCTTGCGGATTGATGCAGCTGTATATGTTATCGCGCGCACTCGCATGAATAAAACTGGTAATGCTAGGCTGAACGCTATTAGGCAGCATTTATCAGCGCCGACTCCTCACTTAGCAGTTTTACATGCTGAGCTCGAACCGGTTCCCTTCAGATGTTGGGTCCTTCCGTATATGCGTTTAATTCCTGTCGTTCTAATGTGCGCATCCGGTGTCAATGAATTACCACGTCATTTTCACACAATTTGAGAATTTGAGTACATTTATGAGTATAACTTTTGATCCGCTGGTATTTGTTATGAGAATAAATACAATAAATGATCGCAATTCATTCAGCTTGCTCAAAAATTAGTCCATGTTTCATGTTATAGCATGCCTACACTTTGATAGTCGGTAAAAGCTGATGAACCTGCTCACCATTGAATAACTCATTTCAGTGAAGTGAGGTTTTTGAGATGAACTCAAGAACCACTGAACGGATTTTCATGAAATAAAGTGTTTCAGATAGACAATTTCAAAATAAAACTATTTTGCTAAAAAAAGTATAGCTAGCTTATGTCTACAGTATGCTAGGCTCGAAAAAGTGCTCAAACTTTGCTTGGTCACTACAGTATACAGGTTGAGTTTCATGTTTCGAAAAATAGCAAAATAGTTAGATATTTTTGTGCTCTTGATTTCACCCCTTTTTGTTTTTCGTGTTTTTGAATAGCTTCGTCCTGCAATTCCAATTTAATTTTTTTCCAATATGGCTGCCCCCATAAGGTGTGCATTTTACTTGCACTATGTTCCATATTTTTCGATGTTTAAGCACATTTTAGAAAGCTCAAAAAAAGCTCGTTCGAACGATATCATATTTGTCTGATTTACTGAAGAATTCCAGTTTTTCAATATGGCCGCCAAGAAGGCTGTCATACTGTAGCTTTTGATGTTTTCAGCTATTATTCTGTGAGTTTCTGACATATTTCGAAATTTTTTTCAGTAAATAGCTAGAAAATTTTATGTTCTTTCTAATGAACTATGTCTCATGTTCTGAATCTTTCTAGTTCTTTCAGGTAAGTTCAAAAACCTCAAAATTATTCATTGTATGGTGAAAATGACGCGTTACTGAAGTAGAGCATAGTGTGTTTGCACGTGACACCTCCCTCCTTAGCTTCGATCGACCTCGATCAGTAATAGCTGCTACAGACTCCAAGTGATAAGTGACAATCCCAACGCTGCCACGAAATATGTCACGACCGACCCCCTTAGGTAGCCAAGCAGTCCTTAAAAACGGCAATGATGTAGGATTTGATTATTCATTGATGAAACAAAATTGCTTCACAGATAATGGTGAGTCGAATGTGATGGGTACGGGACCTCGCCAAGCAGCCGGACTGGCCGCAGAGTACAGCTGAGGATAAGGAGCGGAATTGAGTAAAATAAGAAACGAAAGTTGCTGCAATTAAGAATGATTTAGACCTTTCGAGACGCATGTTCCACAAAAATGGAGCGGCAAATCATTCAGTCAGTGTGACACACGAGCAGACGAAACACACTGAGCAATTTTTGCCTTCGGCTTTTATAACTTTTTGACTTATGCAGTCTGGCGGGAAAAAGGAATTAGGCTAATCCGGTCGGAAGAAGGTCACTTTGCTTACTTTAAGTCCCGATATTCCTTTAGCGATGAGGCCCCGCGTATTTTATACATGTTGTTTTGACTAAACTTCATCCTTTTGACCTCTTTTTACATTCCGCGTCCGCCATAAAAACACTTCTACTATTCCTTTGATTTTTACCGCTCTTTGTATCAAATTTGTTATTGCTCATGTTGCGTGCATAGTTGTTTTATGTGCATAACTATGTGCTAAATGTTCCCTATTTCTCAGCATATCTTGCAATGCTAATTGATACACACAGATCTTATTGAGTTGATGTTTATCGCATGTGTAATGGAGATTTTTATATTATGCTTAGTTTCTTTATGGCCTGTGATTTCTCCGAACGTGACACAGAATTCCGATAAATTCTGATTCAATTCTTGCTCTAAGCTTTTATGAATTCAGAGAAAAAACCACTTTTCGAAACACAAATAGACCCCGCGAAATCCCGATTACGTTCTTATCTCAAAATTATCATATTAGCGAAAAACGCGCTTCATAAAATATTTCGCATGACATGTGATGAAAGCCCACGTAAAAGTGCATTCCCAAGAATCATCTTGTGCAGATCCCAACGGCCTGTATACAACCAACCTTTTACTCTATTTTTCTCAGTAATAATTTGACATTTGTACTCGTTGCATTTCTACGTTCGTGTATTGCGGGCAGCCCGAACCGATCCCATTCTAAGCTTGTGTATATCGTAACCACCTTAATAAAAACTAGAAACTTATTAACTAGCGTAATAGCGCGCTAGCATTTTGGTGCGTATACCGGGAAAAATATTTCTTATCATCGCAGAAAGTTCTTTTTGCTGTGTTGTTATTCGATCAGTATTTATTGTGAGCCCATAATTTTTATATCTGCCTGTATTATGTTCCAACGTTGCTGAAAGTAATATTCCGAATCGGCAATGGCAGAATCCAACGAAAAAATTTTTGACGAAATTGTTTCGAAAGCGCGAAGTGAATCCCTGAAAGGTACGTCTAAGCGAATTTTGCGTAGTGCGCATTTATCTCATTCCATCTCAGATTTACTAGATACTCCCAATTTCTCGCAACCTCAATCATCTATTTTCGATAATCCCTCTCGTTTTTTTCCAAAAGCAGGCAAATCAACGAAAAATAAAACTCACCAGCCAAATTTACAATTAATATCCCATAACGCTACACAAAACTCTGGAAATCAAGAAAATTTAGAAAAAAGTAAAATGGATGGTCAGGCTATGGCTTTATTGGAGCAAACTTTTTCGCAAATTAAAGAACTTTATGAGCAACGCCCAATTTCTGTAGCCACAGCACCCCCACTTCTCATTTATAACGGTGACGGAGATCAAATTTGGAGTGAATGGGAAAAACAATTTAATAATATTGCAATCTTAGCGGGAGCCGTGCAGCTTGATAGGAAAATTGCACTTCTCTCAACGTATCTTAAAGGAGCCGCTTATACTTTTTCCAAGATCTCTGTCAGCGTCAACCCCCCCCTTCAAACTTGGAATGATTATTCTGAAAATTTCAGATTAAGGTTCCCAGATAATCAGTATATCGACATCAAACGTGATCAGTTAGTCGCTGGGTACCAATTACCCCAGAACCAGTTTTACAGTACGCAGCAGATATCAGACGATTAGCTAAGAGAGCGCAACCTGGTTGGACCGGAAATGACGAGAATGATTTCATAAAAAGTCACTTTGTTTCTAAGCTGTTATCTGATCTCAGAGTTTGGGTTCGAAACGCATCCCCAAAAACATTCGAAGAAGCAGTTTCTGAGGCGTACAAACAAGAAATTAATCAAACCTATGATAATTAACAATCTTTTGCTAATCCCACTATAGTTGCAGAAACCAGAAAATTTATTAGTTTCAAGATTTTCTGCCGTAAACCCACTTTCTGCAAATGTTTTGACCCCTAATAGTTTTGCATTAGGTACCGATCTAGGCACATCAAGAGCAGCTCAACCCCCCACGGAAAAACAGTATTTTGGTAAATATCTCGGTCAATCTTCTTTTAATAACAGTCAGAGCTCTGCAAGAAGTTTGAATCGAGATGCCCATAATAGCATGTTATTTCTGTGGCAGGTTATGGCACAGAGAATTAAATTGTAGGAACAAAACAGAGAGTTAATCAGCGTTCGTACCAATTTCGATTTGAACCCCAAAATAATCAACAATTTAGACGTTTTCCGGTCAATCAGCAAAATTATCGAAATAACCCATCTTTTAATCAACCCCAAAATTTTCAAAATTTTGAGAATCGCTCCAACCCGGGCCAGTCACATCAACCTCGTGTGAATAGGCGACCAACGGGTAATTTTAATCGGGCTGTCCATGCGGAGGATGAGAGGAATTTTAATAATGAGAAAGGCGCTGAAATTGATTCTGAAGAAAATCGATTAGACGCATTAAATTGTTCTGATCCTGATCTTTTCAAGCAAACTCTCAGTCTTTTGCGTCTCCTCCATGAGGACATTAAGTATCGCAATTTCCGACCTCACTAACGATGCTAAAATTTATGTCGAGCCCACTCCTAAGGCTGTAGTGGAAGACGAGGTACGTGAAGGTGGTGAAAATAATAATAAATGTGGCGAATTGCTAAGTACCGCGACCTCGTTGGATTCCGTAAGTAAGGTTAGAGATACACAGCATAAATCTGAGCTACACCACGTGTTCGGCCAAAGGTCAATTTATTATAGGAAGAGGATGCGCGCAGTTTTTGTATAAAACGCAAATTATATTATTATGTATATTATATATTCTCTTAGTATAGTCCTTAGCGTTGTTATAGTCTGACTAAGACTAAGACTCCGACCTAATGAGACTAAGGCCTTTTGTTGGTCTTAGTCTGACTTAGACTAGGACTATATCTTTTTATAAAAGACTAGTCAAAGACTAGGACTACACCTAGAGACTATAGTCAGATAAAGTCTTTTTTGCAAAAAGCAGGCTGTTATGCAGACAATCGTAATCGAATATGTGCTTCAGCAGAGATCAGCAAAATTGTTTCAAAGCGGATGGAACTCAGGGTTAAGTCAGATTGGGTGATGGGTTAGGTGAGGCCGAAATGCAGATTACTTCACTTGCAGCTTGGAAAGGTTGAGATTTTTTTTCGAGCTTCAAATTAAGTCAGAAAAAGCTCATTTAAAAAAAAAAGAGGCGGCCTGAATTGCAAAATAAATTTGCACTTTGCCGCTACTTTGCTAGAAAACATCTTTATATCTACAGCTTGTAGACAGTTATTCTCCGAAAAATAACCTGAGAAGGCAGAAGGTATGCAACTGCTTCTGGGGCAATGGCCATCGTATCCTCTGAATTTGGTGGGGGGTATCACTCTCTCCTGAGGGAGTGTCTCCTCACCATAGGTGGGCAGCACGAAAATTCTGGGTTCAACAGGGTGCAAAATTTTTTTTAAAGGTCAAAAATTATCTGAAAAATGGTGGTAGGGCAAAAAAACATCATTTTTCGACGTTTCTCACAAAAAATTTCAAAAATTTAATTCTGGGGTTATTTTAGTTATTTTTTTGGAGGTGTATACCCCCACATCTACGTTTGCCCCTCACCCCCTTATTTGCACGTGTGCCTAGCTTGTATGGTAAAGTGTATTTCAGATAATTGTTCGACCGTTTATGTACCAGAGCATATTCAGTTATTTCAGGTACTTTATGCAGTAATGACCATCATTTTTAGTCAGAAAATTGTACATACATTTGTTTAAGTAGTTACTCAGGAATAGATGAAAATGACAAAAGAATGAAATCTTTTAGCAGCTTTTTGATCCATTAAATTGCTGAATTACAAAATTCTCTCAAAACTGTTTATCATATAGGTACTACTCCTGAAAGATGTGTGTCACAGTAAAAGCGAAAAATGTTCAGTCAGATTTAAAATAAATTTTCGAGGTCAGTACTCAGGAGCGCACGTTGACACGGGGAACCCTAGAATCCATTCCTCCACAGACATTATCTGGCACTTGCTTCTGATTTTTTTGGCCTTTTGACACTTTGTCGAAGGGTAGATCCAAAAATGTTTTGTTCGCCTTGCTTAAGGGGCGTAGGGGGGGCGACTGCCTCATCCCCATCTGCCCAAAATATTGCGCGAAATTGAGGATTTTTAAGCAATTTTTTAGCAATTTTCTAGTAAAAACGGCTAATTTTTCCGCCCAAATCGGGGTCTCCGCCGCCCCCACTTAGGGGTGTACTGCCCCCACTTAGGAAAATCCTGGATCCGCCACTGCTTGCTATGCTACCGATTTTTCCAGCTCCTTTTTTGTTTCTGAAAACCTTACCCTATCCAGACCCGAGCTGAATTCAGGTCTATTCAGCTCACCTATGCTCTTAACTTATAAGTTTGCATGCCATCATCTTAGTTGTCTGGGCATTAATACTGAGCTATGTATGATCAGGGCTTTTTTTGCACACCGCAAATGGAAGCAATCGTGCTAACGAAGTCCGTTGGTCATTTGCATGAAATATAAAGGAAAATTTCGAGTTAATGAAAATCGAAGAATTGAAACAAACACATGTTATAGGTAGGAAATGCAGTAATAATGCAGATGGAACCCTTTCCGTCTAGATGACATGACTCGCTTAATTTGCACGCATACAACGGATGTCGTGAGAAAAAAGCCCTGGCTGTAATGTATCTCAAACCCTGTGCATATAAAAGGTAAAAGGTAGGATCCATTTGAGTCGCCTATCATTTTTGATATTTTGAAGTGTGCGTTGTATATTCATGCATACCTTTTTCGACTAGTTTTGTAAATCTACAAGAGACCTGAGGATGCGAAAATCGCAGTCTTTCATATCTTTATGAAATATACGCACTTTCATTCATTTCCTAATTATGTGCGAAAAAGTTCTGCGTAAGATTATACTAGCAAATGGGGCGCTTCGCTGCCCCATCTGCTAGAGTGTTTGTAAACAAATAATATCTTAACCAGTAATTAGTATAAAACTTGAATAACTCTGCAATGGATCGGCGAGCGGTTTTTATATTTTTTTCTAGTTGAGCTGCCCGGCGTTGCCTGGCTGAACTTAGGCCTGATAGCTGTATGGGATTGAGATGTCTCTTGTATTTTTTTATTTTTCGGGACTTTTGATGTTTTTGGGATATTTCTAAAAAAATTGTTGGTAAAAACATATTGTATTTTTTAAATTTTTTAAAACTGTCTTTTGTCAATCATTTCTTTGATTAAATCCATATTTCTGACGTTATAGAATGGTTCTGAGAATTCTTTATCCTAAATCATATTTTTGATGTTCTGGGATGTTCTGGAAATTATACCATTAGATGGTTTGGGATGTTTAAAAATTTTGTTTGATCATAACCATATTTTTAACGTTTTGGAATATTAAAAACTTTTTTGGTCCAAAACCATACTTTTGATGTTTTTGGAGGTTTAAAAATTTTTTTTGGTCAAAACCATATTTTTGATGTTTTGGGGTGTTTAAAAATTTTTTTTGGTCAAAACCATTTTTTTTGATGTTCTGGGATGTTTGAAGATTTTTTTGGTGCAAACCATATTTTTGATGTTTTGGGACACCAATCTTACAGCACAGGATATTTTAGCACTGGGTTTGGTATATCACGTCCTATCTTGTAGCATGGGGTATGTTATATCACTTCCTATCTTATAGCATGGGGTATGTTACATCATGTCCTATTGTATAGCATTGAGTATGTTGTATCACGTCCTATCTTATAGCGTCGGGTTCAACTTTGTACAATGTTCAACTTTGCCCTCATTGTAAACAAATGCAAAAAGTTGCATATTAAATTATAGTCTGTTTCATTTATCCGAGAGCTTTTTCAGTAAATGTTTTCGGAGGTTACCGTAACCCATTCTTTCTAATTTACTGTAAGTCGTTAGATCTCACTTTAGCTTCCTAGCAAAGAAGGGTTTTTCAATAACATTTTTGCGGCATAATTTCTTGTCGTCTTCTATCAGATCAATCGACTCACGGATAAAAATCGCGCATTCAGCTATCCTGAGTCGACACTTTAAACACAATAGACTAAGATGTTAAGAAACGCCGCGAACTCCCACATAGCGCAGTGGTAAAAACGTCCGCTTGTAGACACAGCAACCCGGTTCTGATTCTAGCCGATAGCTTTTTGTTTAACGCACTTACTGCAGTATGTCCCATCACTGATTAAAATGTTAAATTAAATTTATATAGGCGTATTAGTGCATTTAAAATGGAAGAATTCCAGCCACTCGCCCTCACTGAGCTGATCTGCCGAAGTACAGTAATTCGTCTTGTTTAGCTTACTGTAACCTTAAAAGAATTGACTGAAAAGCTCTCGAATAAATGAAACAGACTATAGCCGCTAGAAGCAAAAACATTTGGATTTGTATTTTCGAAAGCCGCATGTTTGCTGCTTTCTTTGGAAAGCCGCATGTTTGCTGCTTTCGATTGCTTCGCATTAAATTTCACGCGCGCTGGTTTACAAGGTCAAAAATTTTGACTTGGTGCAAGCTCTTTTTCAGTGATTAATCATGTTTATAAGTACCCGTACGTGATTTCCTTTCAGCCCGTCTCAAACATGTTTTACGATGCCAGATCGTATATTTAAAGTAGCGAATATGGAATCAGCGGTCCCAGAAACCCCAGGGGCCAAATTTTGGAAGCAACAGTCAATCTGTGCTTCTGCAAAAAGACAAAAACCTAAATTTTACGCTATGCATAGGGTACCTTTGGGCTCCCGTATCTCAGAAAACCAATCCGTGAATTTTCTTCAAATTCTACAGTATGGTCAGTCATAAGATATCCAATAATTGGAGAAAACTTTAAAAAAATTTATCCGCTGCGATTTGAGATATTTGATAAAATACACTTGTAAATCACGTTTTTCTTACGGCATCACATCAGTTTACACAATAGGGTAAAGTGGTTCACACCAGTCGATAACGCATAAAAAGTTGATCTAGGGTGGCTTTTAAAATTTTACTCCTGCGGCAATTGCATAAGCGGCTAGAGCTACCAAAACCTTTTACATAAATCCGTAGTTTCCGGGTTTCAGGAGTCCGATCGAGCCATTTTAATCAAAAATTGTAATTAGCGCCCGAGAATACCCATTGAGTGAAAATATAAGTATCACAAAATTATCCAGTAAAAACTTTTTTTGCCTCACAGACACACACACACTTACACACAACTCGAAATTAATATTATAGATGCTATGTATCTGCATAGGCGGATTCGTTTAAACATGATTCTGTTGACAAAGATCCGTCGGGTAGTATATTTGCTGAAGACTTGGAGTTAGAGCCTAGAAGCGAATGGCTATCAGAGTGCCGCTCTGCAATTAATCGCAGCATGCACGCTCGTCTTTCTGTTGGCAGTAAAAGCATGATCTCGGTCGGTCGAATCGGAAATAGCCGAATATTTTGCTGCTTTAGGATCCACTTCGCAAATCACACCACTCGCTTATTGGAGCAATCTGCAGGGCAAGTATCCAACTTTGGCGGCTATCGCTATGAACATATTAGCAGTACCAGCTACTTTGACACCGATTGAGCGCGTATTTGGCCGAGCCAGCATTGTGTTAGATAAAAATCGTCATAATTTGTCCGACTATAAGCTTGAGTTAGAAGTGTTTTTTAGCATGAATCGCGAATTTATTGATCTATTGTGAAACGTGAATTTGCATGCTGATGTACGTAAATATATTTCGAAAGTGAATTTGCATGCTGATGTACGTAAATATATTTCATAAGTCACATGTGAGGCAGGTAGCAAAACGACTGAGTAGGTGGGATGAATAGGGGTTCGGCTTGACTGGTTCAGGAAAAATTGAAAAAATGTAAAAAAATTCATTTTGGGGAATCTGATGAAATGAAGATCTGTAATTCCTGACTTATATGTGCGATTTTCTGTTGTAGTATTTATAAACAAAAAAGCTTCTACAGTAATCTGTTCTATTCCTAATGGCCTCGTAATAGAAACTTTGATAGGCCACAAAAGAGCAATAGCATGAATTTAGAGTCATATTGTCTTGCTTATATATTCATGGTACTTCGTACTATTGGCATCTTCAGTTATATACATAAGTATGTACCTACCAAAGATTGATTTTGAAGTGGAAGGTTCTATAGTTGAGTGAAGAAGCGTCATTTTTTAAATAGTTCATATGCATGAATTGCGGAAGAAATCGAAAGGGTAATAGGTGTGCTTTTTTGTCGCATTATCAAGATATTGAGTTCGTACTATAAAACGTTCAAAGACTATATCTTGGGACTAGGACTACTAGTCTTTTGATAACGTAGTCCTAGTCAGACTTAGGACTAGTCATTTCGATAGTCTAGTCAGACTAAGATCAGGACTATATCTTTTTTCTGGGACTATATAACAACGCTATATAGTTCGCGTAACCTCAATTTCTGAACCCCAAAGAGAATCATAGTTTTTATGTCAATCTCATCGAAACGGTCATGCAGTTTCTTTTCCCAGAAAAGTTCACTGCGTTTTGCCAGAACTTTTTGAGACTGCAGCTCAAAAAAGTTCTTTCTATTCAATTTTTTAAGGGCTACAGTAGGCGAAACAAGACGAATTACTGTGATTCGACAAATCAGCTCAGTGAGGGAGAGTGGCTTGATTTCTTCCATTTTCAATGCACTAATCCGCCCATATAAGTTTAATTTACGCACTTAATCAGTGCTGGGACATACCACAGTAAGTGCACTTAAGAAAAAGCTGTCGGCTGGAATCGAACCGGGATGCGTCGACTACCAGCAGATGTTTTACCACTGAGCTATGCGGGAGCTCGCGACTTTCTTAACATTTTAGTCTATTGTGTTTAAAGTGTCAATTAAGGATATGTATGCAGTTAAGTTGATTGCGCGATTTTCATCTATAAGTTAACCCTCCGATTACCATCATGTTTTTGCAGTCGAAGTGCACCATCGTGGCATAAACTCCTAGTGCATATTAAGCTATGTCTTTTTAACATTCTCTGTCAGCTATTACTATCATTTAGTGCAATTTTTTATGTTCTTTTTGAATATGTACGTTATTTTCTGTGAAAATTATTTTTGAAAGAGGTTTAATTAAAAAAATCTATCACAATGCATAAGAATAGGCACCTGTTGGACATTATGCAAAAACAAGAAAAAGCAGATTTCTGCTGTTTAACAAATACAGGGATGCATTTAAAGAGCTTGAAAGTGAATAAACCATCAAATTTTTCTTATTAGAACCTTATTTTCCATCTTGAGTTTTGGTGATATCACCGTAAATAGGCCAAAAATGCCTATTTCTTACTACTGTATAACTCCTCTTCGAGCTAAACCATTAAAAATGATGTTACTGAAGCCAAACGAGGCTAGACAAAGTTTTGGACACATGGATAAGGTAGAACAGAAAAAAATGCCACGAAAGTGATTCATTATGCCTGGCATGCCGCAAAATGTTTTGAAAACCCTACTTTACTACGTAGCTATGGTCAGATCTAGCGACCTGCAGTAAATAAGAAAGAAGGGCTTACTGTAACCTCCGAAAACATTTAGGTACTAAAAAAGGTCTCGGATAAATTGAACAGACTATAAACATGATGTGCTTATGGTCGGCAACGATCTGATAATCGATCAAGTCCTTATGACTGTTGGCTTGTTGGCTACTGGTGTGGGCTAAAAGGAAACTTATGTATAGAGGAGAAGATTTGATTATTTATTGATGATGCCATAGGCCCCTTTGAGCTCAAAGAACGCGTAGCCAGGTAGCCCATTCCGCCCCTCCCGGCCTAAAAAATTCTATTTTTGACAATAGTTACCCAGAAGAATAGAATATAAATTGTCGCAGTCTACTAATAGCATCATAGATTCAAAGCAGGGCTGATTTTGGGGGATCAAAACTTCGTTTTTTGGACCAAAACGTCCTCAAAACTGATCTAGGTGCATACTAAAACGGCATAAGTGTATTACCTGGGACCCGTACTTTCACATTGCACTATAAGTATACAGTACCCATGACCCGTACTGTCTACACTGCAATATAAGTATACGCGTTTGGCTGCTTCTAGTGTGTGTACATGAGTAATGTTTGGCTGCTAATTGTACATGACTCATACAGTACCTAATTGTATATGACTCATACAGTATTTCTATTTTTCATTTAGGTGATTCCTTTGTTCCATCTCGTCACTCATTCCGATTTGACTTGGCGCACAACTAATTTGTTAGCTTATATTTGCTAAAAATAACCCTGTTGATTTCATATTTTTCATTCCGGTGATTCCTTACTTATTTGTCACTTATGCAATGCAGTGTTGAAAGTACGGGTCACGTAGCGTGTAGAAAGTATGGTCATACTGTGGAAGTACGGGTCACGGGTACTATATACTTATAGTGCAGTGTAGAAAGTACGGGTCCCGGGTACTCACATTTATGCCTACTAAAACAGCGCTCAAACGTTATTCCATGGTTTCCAGTCAATTTCATGTATTCTAATGAAAATTTTCAATTTTGTCCTCATTTTACATTATTCCCCTTAGAAATTTTCACATTTATCCATTTTAGGGAGGGTCCAGACAGGCTTATAGCACAATTTGGAGCTAATTAACTAAAATTTTCTTGCGCAAGCGCAGGAATTCAAATTTTCCACTTCATTTTCTATTCTATTATGAAAGTCTTGACCTTATTAAAGAATCTTGAATTTGTCAAAGTTTTCTGGCGTTTAGCGCCGATTTATTAATCAAAATTCTGTACAGTTTCTCAGTTAAATATTGTGAAATAAATTTAACGGAAATCCTCGTTCGCCGTACATGATTTCGCCTGGGAAAGTTTCATTCCCCCAGAATTTGCGATTTGCCTGAAAATTTGTAGAACAGGTACACAATGCTTTAATCGTTTCTAGCTATCTTTTTATTCATAAAATGTCACATTTTCTGCCGCCATATATTAATGTTTTGACTATATTTTGTACAACTTATTCGACTTTTTTATTTTTCTTTGAAATAAATTCATGTTTGTACGTTCTACAAATATTGAGCATCGTCAAAAACGCCCAAAAAATTTTGGTTTTGACGCGTGTCTACCATTTTTTAGCCGGAAAGTAGCACTTTAGAATTTCATACCCCAGAATTCACGCGCTGTAGATGTCTGCCCTACAAAAGCTGAGTTGAGGCACTCATTGGCATAGGGGATGTTGAGGGATTATTAACCCTACCTCAGATTTTAAAAATTCGGGTACTTTCCCGCCAGTTTAAGAAAAACGAAAGGCGCGGTAGAACAATTTTTCATATTATCCTGGTGAAAGACCAAAAATTTTACCTGAAAACGGTAAAAAAACCAAATTTTCAGGCGCTCCGTGTCATATTGATAAATTTTCGTATTTTTTATCGCATAAATTAGCGAAACTTCATAGGGAAGAGTCGAGAAATCCAGCTAGCCGCGTATATTGTGCTACTGTACCACACTATACTCGTATTACCCTAGTCTTTTTCGCGTAAGCTTATGCAACCAACAATTACTTTGATCGTCTTGAATGCATCGGTGTTTGCTATTTGATTTAATCGGCTTACAAAGTCGCTACTAGTTTACTCCATCTACTTTCCCATAGCTACTGTGTAGCTAATTTGATACTTTTTCAATCGTTTTTTAATTCAATAGTTTATTTCAATCTGCAGGCCGCAGAATAAACTTCGATGTTTTGCGTTGCCTGGAGAAAGTCAGATTTTAAAAGATATGGCGATTTTAGGTAAATATATAGGAAGAGTTTTCCTAGTCCCCTGCTACATCCTTAATAATCCGTAATCCCAAGTATATTCATCTTTTTTGTTCATTCGGAGCATTTTTATTTGTCAAGTAACTGGCTGAGCGGCTATAACCTTCACGAAGGACGTAGAGACCATACGTGGGCAGCAAGAAAATTCTGTAGTGATGCAAGATTTTTCAAAAGTAAAAAAATGGCCTTAAATATGGTGGTATGACTAAAAAACACTATATTTCGACGTTTCTCATCGAGCACTATTTATTGGCATCGAAAAAATTACAAAAAAACGAAAAAATTTTCAAAAATTGAATTCTGGGGGGGGGCTATTTTGGGTTCTCGGGGGCAGGGTGCATACCCGCAAACCCCTTACGCCCAGGTGTTGTAGAGACTGAAATTCCATCCCGCAATAATGTAAATTCTTTCCCTAAAAACCAACTATGTACTGGTGTTTGTTTCCATCAGAAATCTTTTGCCCGACTAGAACCTCCGTGCTGTCTGATATCTGGGCATTTAAGAAGCTTTACATATCAATAGTCATCCCATTTATTGATTTAACACAAAAAATTCCTCGCTTTGAAGATAAACACGCATGCCAAGCACATGAACATAAGCGAGATGGCTCTAGCTTGCTTAGATCGCGTAGGCCCATATTCAACCGCCTGAAAAGACAATAAAAATGGATCAATACAGTATTAGTAGGTACCTCTAAAACAGGTTTTTAAAATTGCATAATCGATTTCTGATCACGTACAATTGCAGATCAACTCCAATGTCGACGACCTTTTCCAGCTCCCGGTCCATTTCAGGCCTTTCTCTTTGCAATAATTCGTGCATGCGAGCTTAGCCCCATCTTGACCGGTGACATACTGATTCTTTATCGTAAAATCCTGAGCGCAATGCAAATCACGCAATTGGAAAACGAAACCGATAATAGCGATGAACAAAAGGCTCAAAGTGGCCATGATACTGCTCGCCCTAAATATAAAAAAGCCACTACGTTCAACCAGGGCGACGCTGGATTTGTTAAGATAAAAAGCGGTCCAAAACATGTTGCGGCTGGATCTATATTTTGAAATTTGTTCATCGGTAAACAAAATAAAGTGTATATTTTAGGTAGACGGAACAGAGTGCATTTTTTTATCTTTTTGTACACGCTCTATAACCAATAAGCTCATTAAATTTAAATCTTTGGGAAAAAAACTCGATTTTCTCTTAACAGGATGTAAAAAGCATGGGCGGATTTAAGGGCGCCTCCCCATTGTCAAAAAATAATTGGCGAGATAAAGAAAGTATCATTAATTTACAATAATTTTTGGTTGTGAGCAAACCTAGGCATTTGGTGTTTGGGGGCATGCACCTCCCCAGAAACTTAATACCCCCTCACCCAAAAAAACCAAAATACTCCCCCCAGAATTCTATTTTTTAATTTTTTTTTGTTTTTTTCGCAATTTTTTGATGCCAATGAATAGTGCTCGATGAGAAACGTTGAAAAATGGGCAGCAATTATTCTTCCTTGCTGATAATGCAACGTAAACTTTTATTTCTCTCACCATGATACTATCTGATTTAAATTTCACAAAAATGGCTCTATCTTTACAACTAATCGCGATTGGACCATAGGTGGGTAGCACCAAAATTGTTGGGAGGGGGTGTTTTGGTTTCTGGGAGATGCATTACCCCACGCCCACGTGTGGATAGGATTATCAATGTTTTTTATTACGTAAGGTCAGGCTGCAGCGAATAGGTCTTGATCGATAAATTTTTATATACTGTAGGGAGCTGAATTTCGTGAATCGCGTAAACGTCCAGTATTTAGATAGATTTTTTGCAGTGTTGCCAACCTTGAGTTTTTCTCAAAATGTGAGTTTTTATTTTAGCTTTGAGTTTACTTTTAGTTGCTTTTTTAATGAGTTTAAGATTTTTTTCCTAATTTAAGATTTTTCACCGAAAGTGAGTTTTTATTTTAAGCAATTTCAGATGTTCTTTGACAAAAAAAAGCAAAAATCAACTAAAAACGGCCAAAAAACGTGTTTTTCCAAAAGTCGAGGACTCGATAGTACAACTTCAGTGCCACGTTAAATAACTTGCATTTGCTTGCAATTGCTTGCCTAATTAAATCGAGATTTGAGTTGCTAAATGTCCGATGATAGCGGAAATCTTGGCAACGATGTTTGGAGAAATTATTGAAAAAACAAAATTAAACTAATAATTGCCAGAGTATGTGAAGCAAGGGTAGTTTAACATAAGCTAGAACGGTCTTATGTCATGGTAAGCTTCGACTGCTATGAAGGGAAATCACCAAAAATTTACAAATTAATTTTTAATCTAAAAAATACCTAATCAAAATACCCAAAAATTTGTCGATTAAGGTGACCGATTCTTGAGATCCATATCCCCTGCGCCCATTTGTGTGTGTGTGTGTGTGTGCGTGTTTTTTTGTTATAGTAAAAAATTTCGCGCTGTGAAGTACCTACACAGGGGAGCGCTGTTGTACAAAAGTTAAACGATTGAGGGGTGTTTACAAAATAAAAGAAAACGAAATGACATGTTTTACAGATTATAAGTAATGATATCTATTTCAAGTTCTCACATCTAGTTAATATAGAAGATGCAGAAATTTCACTATTTCCCTACCGAAAAGAAAAATTCCCAGTTTATTTCAAATTACTTCCATTAATGAATTTCTATCTATGATTATTTCCCGTAATTCCGGAGAAAAAGATTATAATCTGTAGAATTTACACGTTAATCACATAAATAAATGTACGAATCACGATTCTGTGTGTGTGTGTGTGTGTGTGTGTGTGTGTGTGTGTGTGTGTGTGTGTGTGTGTGTGTGTGTGTGTGTGTGTGTGTGTGTGTGTGTGTGTGTGTAGTGTGTGTGTGTGTATGTGTGTGAGTGTGTGTGTGTGTTTTTTTTCTATTCCGGGAAAGATTTCGCGCTGTGAAATACCTACACAAGGGAGCGCTGTTGTACAAAAGTCAAACGATTGAGGGGTGTTTACAAAATAAAAGGAAACGAAATAATATGTTTTACAGATTATAAGTAATTATATCAATTTTCAAGTTTTCACCATTAGCTGATATAGAAGATGTGAAAATTTCACCATTTCCCGACCGAAAAGAAAAAATTCCCAGTTTATTTCAAATTACTTCCATTAATGAATTTCTATCTATGATTATTTTCCGTAATTCCGTAGAAAAATATATGACTGCTTATAACCTGTAGTGTTTACACTTTAATCACATAAATAAATGTAATAATCACAATTTCACCGTTGAAAATGAGTAAGTATTAAAACACTGAATCACGAAATCAATAAGAAGTAAATTTAAGCACTTTCAGTTCAGATGCCTTATCCGGCCCAATGTTTTGGTCATATAAAATGCGTTTTATTTCATTTGGTATCCGCCTGCAATTAGTGCGCCACCACCATTTTAGATAATTTTTTGTCACTGACGCGAAATTTCTCCAAACGTCAATAATTTTATTATTTTTTCTAAATCATTTCTTGTAATCCAAACGCACGTTTGAGCTATTTGTATCAGCGCATTAACGCCCGTTTCAATCGATTTTTTGGCGACAAAAATCCAAAAATTTTATTTTCTTTGTCTAACCGTATATTGATGCGTAAAAACATGTCGGAATATTTTTTCCAAAAAATATTTACGCGCTCACACTCAATAATCGCATGTATATTCGTTTCTTTCTCATTTCGTCCAAGAGAAAGGCAAAATTTACAATCCGGGGGAACCCCGTTTTTCCATTTTGAGATCCAGTAACCCTTTATTTGTTTTAAAAAAGAAAATCGTAATAGGACTCGAATCGAACGTCGAAATGCAAAATATTTTTCCATTTTAACAAAAAAACGATCGTAGTTTGGCTTGCAAGCCCGACTAATTATCGTTTTGTATAAAAATTTTGTAGAAATTTTCTTACGTTCGTAAAAATTATCGTACAAACGAACATGTGTATCGCTTGAGTCGAATTTGTGTATATCTTCAACGTGCAGTAATTCTTTATAAAAGGAGGAAAAAATTTTAAATTGATCTCCTTTTGAATCGAGTGTGTGTGTGTGTGTGTGTGTGTGTGTGCGCGCGCGCGCGCTAAAGGCACTGTCCATTGAAGCCGATGCAGAACAGGCTGTAAGAAACTTACCCTTTTTCAATTTAGAGGAGAGAGTAAAATAGTTCGCAAGGTACGTGTTTCCTGAATACATAAGTGGGCCCTTGATTGAATTTTTTATAATGTTTCGTGATTTTTTCTTATCAGTCCTCCTCAGAATTGCGGTCCATGTATAGTTTTAAATCGACAAAATGACCAGGTGGTTCTGGATCATCTGAAAGGGTCATGGCCATAGATGCACAGGATGGTCGACCTGGTTTTGGGCTCAGCCGATCTGAGGAAGGCGGTCAGAAATTGAGCTTTTTTGGGCCAAAATGACCTCAGAAACTGGTATAAGCGCTAAAATAGCGCTAAAACTGCGTTGTTGCGCACTTTCTGGTCAATTTCAAATAATTTTGCAGACAAATTACAATGTTTATCTGTTTTTTGCCTGCCTTCCGCTCATTTTCAGGAGAAAATTTTTCATATTTATATTCTAGGAAGTCTAGATATATACGTACAGGAATGGAACTCAAGGGAGTCAGGCTCGAAAATTTTTTTCAAAATGTGCATTTTTGGGCTAAAAAACGATGGGTACAGGTCAAAAACACTATTTTTTGACGTTTCAGACAATGCTCAATCTTTCTTGAACATAAAAACGCGAAAGAAATCTCAAAAAATTTGAAAAATTGCATTAATTGAACAAAATATAGTCAAAAAATGTGCATATGGCGCGGACCGCCGAAAAATTAAAATTTTTGAGCTAAGAATGAGCTAATAACGCCTAAAAGGCACACTTCTTACAACTTTTATCAGTTTTTCCAAAAAAATCGACAATTCTGAGGGTCACAGCTATTTTTTGGGGTGGGTTGTCAGTTGCTATTCAGGAGGGTCAAATCCCTCCCCCAATCCCCTCTCCCAAGAACACGTATGGTCTACACCCCCATAAATCCCTCACGTGCATGTCTGGCCATGCCTTTATTGCTGGTAGAATGACAGGATGCACAGCATGGCTGTGAAGTCAGCTAGTCTAATACATACCTGGGCGTGGGGGTTTGGGGGTATGCACCCTCCAGCAACCAAAATATCCCCAGCATTCAATTTTTGAAATTTCTTTTGTTTATTCGCAATTTGTTGATGCCAACGGATCTATGAGAAATGATGTTTTTTGTGTTTTTTGAAATGGTGTTTTTTGATTTAATAAAATTGTGCTTTTTTCTCGCCACACCACCATTTTAAGGCACTTTTTTGACCTTTGAAACAATCTTCAACCCCCAGAACTTTGGTGCCCCCACCTATGGTGTAATGAGTCAATTACATAGTGAGGTTTCTGGGTCCAAACGACGACAAAAACTGATAAAAATGCTAAATAGCTATAAAAAATGTTTAACGACAGATTTTATTCAAAGTAAAGCATCTCCGTTTTACCTATGACAAATTTTAAGAAAATTGTATCTAAGAATGGCACATCTACATCTTAGAAGAATATGTAGGACGTTCATATTTAAAAATAAGCATTCACTTACCTTTGAATCGAAATTGCAAATTTTTAATTGAACAAATGCAAGCGGACAGGAGGTGATTGACAATTTAAAATGCTTCTGAAAATGTCAATTACGTTTAAGGATACAGGTTGAGTCCTGTTATATAAAAGATGCTTATCTTTATGTTTACTGACCAATAAATACTGCAAATACTACATTTTTAGTGTCAATATTGTTAAAGAAATGTTTTGTGCTTGCATATGATGTTTTCATACATTTGTTCAGGTGATACCTATATCTGGATGCACACACGATTCACAACTGATTCAAAAACTTTGGAAAAGCCCTTCTCATCAAATTGGCAAACGCATAGAATTTTCGAACGTGACCTATTAGAAATAGATGAGATAAGATTTGTTTGTGCAAAACAAGGTCAACAGTGTCCAAATACCCCAAATAAGAGTCCAGTGTAAGCACGAGTCATGGTCCGAAAAATCCAACCAACGTCAACAAATAAAAGTCTAAACAAGATCGTCTTAAAAGTTCACACAATAAAATTAAAATCGATTCGCAAAATAAAAGGTTTCGTTAAAAGTCCAAATAACAAGTTTGGGTCTATCCCATAAAAATACTTGCTTATTAAGTTTGTGCTGCAGATCATAACTGTGTTTGTTATATTGGTTTAAAATACTTATATATGATTTGCATTGTTTATTTTCGATACATTCACAACAGATTAACTTTGCGAATAAACTGGTTTTGTCTATCCATTGGGATGAGCGACTATAAGCAGAGTCTTGACTGAATCGTAGGTGTAGGCAGCAGCCAAATTGTGAGGGTGATGAGGCTAAATTGCCAAAAATAGTAGCTCTCGTTTAAGGGCAATAACAAATGCCATTAAAGCTTAAAGCTTAAATTAAAGCTTAAACTTATAGTCTGTTTCACACAACTTCGGTCATAAATTGTAAAACTATCTCTGACAATAAACTGACAGATTGCGATTATAGCATTGATCTGATATATATTTATCGTAACCCTCGGCTTAATGTCGATCAAAATTCTTAAAATTCATGCACGAAGTTATGTGAAACAGACTATAATCATTAGAGCTCAAACTTAATTCTTTTGATCTTTTAATCAAGGAGTCATTATACATATCACGTTATCGTTCTATTCTCAACAATAATGTTTCATCAATTCCTCTAAATTTGTTTTAATTTACTAAAATCCCACCTTTTTAATTTTCTTATAGTTTAAAATCTTTTATAATTCTCTTCATAATTTAATGGTATGTTTAAACTTTAAGTTTCTCTTGCTTTACAACTCTCGCTTAGCACGCTCATTTTTTAAACCTATATTCCTTCTAGCCAGGATAGTAAAGCGTGAAAAGCTCCACTACTGTGTGTGTGGTCACGGGGGTCTCTAGACCACACCTGGGCATGGGGGGTTTGAGGGGTATGCACTCCCCGAAAAACCAAAATATCCCCCCCAGAAATCAGAATACCCCCAGAATTCCATTTTTTTGACATTTTTTCTTTTTTTTCGCAATTTGTCGATGCCAATGGATGGTGTTTTTTGCCAAACTACCATTTTTAAGGCCATCTTTGACCTTTGAAAAATCTAGCCCCCCAAAATTTTCTCGCTGCCCATGTATGTTGTAGACCCCCACAATGGACTAATGCGAAGTTTTTTGAGAAAACGTTTTCAAAATAAAAGCGTATGGTACAGCGACGATTTTAGTTTGGCGAAAACAGATTTGTTCGAGCCGGATTCTCGGTGAGTCTAGACCAGGCATGCGCATGGAGGGGGTTGAGGGTTTTTAGACTCCAGAATAAAAAAATTAAGTTTTTTTTGGGAAAATGAGGCAAAATAAAGGCGAAAATCGGATAAAAATTGAAAAAGATTTTCTTAGCTATCCTAGCACTTATAAAAGTTTTTGAAAGCATTTTGTCCCAATAAAGCTCAATTGTTGACCCCCACCGGCTGCGTTAAAAATGGTGTTTTTTCGCAATACCACCATTTTTAAGACCATTCTCTGACCTGCACCTACCCTAGAAATTCAGTGCTACCCACCTATGGTCCAGTGTAAGCACGAGTCTCAACCATACGTGGGCAGCAAGAAATTTCTGGGGGGATGCAAGATTTTTTGAAGGTAAAAAAATGGCCTTAAAAACGATGGTATGGTGATAAAAACACCATTTTTCGACGTTTCTCATCAAGCACTATCCATTGGCATCAAAAAATTGCGAAAAAAGCGAAAAAAATTTCAAAAATTGAATTCTGGGGGTATTTTGATTTCTGGGGGGTATTTTGGTTTCTAGGGGGTGCATACCCCCCAACCCCCCACGCCCAGGTGTGGTCTTAACCAATCCAATACATGTCGTCAAATGATAGTCCAAACAAGATCTTCTAAAAAGTTAAAAGAATAGAATAAAATCAAATGAGAAGATAAAAGATCCGAATTGAATCTGAAAAGTCCAAATAACAAAGGAAGTTTAGAGTATATGTCAAGGGAAATCCTTCACTTATTATGTTTGTGCTGTAGATTGTATTTGTGTTTGTTATATAAGTCTAAAATACTTATGCACTGATTCGTATGATTTGTTTCCGGGTCATTGACATGAGTATTAAATTTGCGATTAAAGCCGTTTTGTTTATCTATTGGCATGGGAGCCTATAAGCAGGGATCTGAAATGTGTCATAGATGGAATGAGCAGCAACCAATGGCACAAAATAACCAAAAAAACAAAAATTTAACTCTGAGGTCGATCGATTATTAGCGGGTCCACAAGATTTTCGTGAGCACCAGACCCTCAGACCTCCTGCACTCAAGTGCGATACTGGAAACGTCCCTTCTCTGCAATTAAAACGGGAAACATCTCGGAGGTGCAATTTTTTAGAACATTGATAATTGAAAATCCGGATGTGCTCTTTTTATTTGTTTACAATCAATAGCGACATTGCGATGTGTGTATATAGTTTCTGCGTAAAGTTATAACAGCGATTTTTGATTGTTTTTTTCGCAGCTTGTTCACAACTCAGTGTGAATGCCTCAAACAACTCATGGAAGAGAATTGTAGGAGATAAAATTCTCTAAATGCACATTTTTATTTCTTCAAAATTTAGCATTGCTCCTTTAGTGGGAATGTAGAGAGTGTTAAAATCCTGTGGGTGAAACAACACGTTTTGGTCGAGTTTTCGACTTGTTTATGAACCCTAAATTTTTTGCTTGAGATTTTCCGAAAAATCTATTTATGGAAAAGTACTGCATTCCAAGGGCTACACGATGAATTTAACTGAGTTTGTGTAACGTCAAAACGGAGTTAGTTCTGATGATTTAAAGTTTACACTGAGGTGGTGAACTAAAAGAACGCCTTGTACCTCCTTTTGGTTTTTATCCGCTCCGATTATGAATCGCGACGAGCAAAGTTTCCTGCTTCGGCATTTTACATATAAGAAGTATTAAATTTTCAGCGCCTATCATTACGCACTGCTGCATTTATTTGTACGGTCATCTTGCTACTTATTCTTGCTCCGTGTCCAAAATTCCTTGATGCTACTTTTTATCGCATGCTTAGTGCCTCGCCGCACGTCTAAACCATCGCAACTGCGGTCAGTGGGACTTGTGTTCAGTTAAGGTTTGTAAACAAAATGATTTCAGCTTTTCTTTGATTCAGATTGATCACTTCATATAAAAATAAAGTGTTGTGTTATTTATTTATTTCTCAAACTGCAGCTGGAATTACCTTCCATAGGAGTAGTATACCCTGCCACCCTAGGACCTTATCTTATAGCGTTGTAGTGTTATAAGATAGGCGGATCTGCTCCCTGGTCCAAAATCGAGGTCGCGGCAGGGGGCGAGTGGCTGGGTAGGGCCTGTTCGAACCTGCCTAATGGAAGGTAGTTAGGGTCGAGGGTGGGAGGCCTGCCTGGACCTACAAGCCTAGGGACAGGGGTGGTGGAAAATATTCCAGGGGAAAATCTTTGAAGAGGCCTATCTCAAGAACCAAGGGTCGAATCGGGCTGAAATTGTAGGGGTAGGATAAATATTCTATTTGCAAACTATTACAAAAAATTTTGAGGAAGTACCCACAGTACGAGTATATCAGCATCAGTTTACACTTTTGCATAACTGAAGAACCAGCTGTTGGATTGGATTGAAATTTTAAGGGTAGAATATATACATCTTAGTTGTGCCATGTATAAAAGTTTGCCGCATTATCTGCAGTAATTCAATTATAGTTTACACTTCATTACATTTCAAGAAGCAAACGATAGGATTAGACTCGAACTTTCAGAGTATGTTAGGTAAAGTACGATACGTACAAATTTTGGCGCGCAACCTACAGTATGCCGATTTTAGTT
Organism: Mermis nigrescens; assembly: GCA_036768485.1. Lineage (NCBI taxonomy): Eukaryota > Metazoa > Nematoda > Enoplea > Mermithida > Mermithidae > Mermis > Mermis nigrescens. The sequence continues at coordinate 1,505,211 of JAVLUZ010000191.1, forward strand.
TACATTGCTTTTTCAGATGATGGCGTCAAACAGATGGATGTTATGTAAGGTCTGCTTCCCTAGATAGATTTATTTTTCATAACTAAAAATCAACTATGATAAGCATGACCAGACATGTTCAAACCTGTCACTAAGCCTGGCTGGGAAGGGGTCCTAAAGAAAGGGGTTCTACAGTAATAGATGGTTTTGGTACAATTTGTACCAAAACAACATCAACAGTGTGTGTGCGTGTGTGTGTGTGTGTGTGTGTGTGTGTGTGTGTGTGCTGGGGGTAGCAGTCCCTCTGGGGGGTCCACAAGCTCCACTGAAATCCACAAGCGCCACCAGGGCACCTTTACACTGACGCTTGTAACAAAAAAGCCTTAGGACAAGATGGGGGTTCCTTTACACCACAATACAGTATAAGGTAAGTCTATGTTAGAAATAGGATAAGAAAGGGGATGAAAAAAGTTTACACTTGACACTACTTTACACTTTACACCACTTTACACTTTATACCACTCTACACTTTATACCACTTTACACTGTACCCCACTTTTCACTATACATCACTTTACACTATTTAAATGCCTATCATACTATCTGCTTCATTTTGTCACGTATGCCGTGATTGTAACTATTTAAATCACTTGTATAATACATATATTTATAAGAATAAGTAGCAAATCGTAATATAAATGGTCAAATGGTCTTATAATATTACGAAACTATATTTATCCATGCTAATATAATCTTATTCACTATACCAAATACGTAAATATCCTATTGCTGTATTTACGAGCATTTAATGTAATAATGTTTATGTATAATCACTATGTTAAATCAGTTGTATTAATAACATTCATTTTCGTATTATCGTTCGATAAGGCGGAAGAAGGCAAACACCGGGTTCTACACTATGAAAAGAACATTATCATGCTTAAAAACCGGTTAAAACTGGTTTTGAAGACCAGACAGAGCAGATGCGAAAATGAGGAAAGCAACTGAGAACAAGTGAGCGAGGAAGTAGCCAAAATAATTAATCAAAACTGCTCGCCAAAAACACCGACCACCTATAAAAGCTGCGCGACTCAAAGTCTAGGCTCTTTCTCCATTGACCTAGCACATTATCATCGCCCTCGTCTCTAAGTTTCCGTTTCTCTCGTTCTCTGACGATAATCTTGGACATTCGTTTATCAAGTATTTTGTGACGCTTTAGCTGCCTTCAGCTGCGCAATCAGAACCCGCTGTGCACCCAACGTTTCGCGCGAATCTTATTCTTAATTTACGCCTCAACGAATCGGAATTTTGTAAGTTTCATTTTATTAATTCTTCAAATAAAATTGCAAATTGTTATATCATTGTTGTTCATCTACCCACACGTACAAAACGAGGATTAACACCCAAAGTCTATCCCATTGATAAATTGTGTAAGCTTCAATTAAAAGAATTGAAGATAAATAAGTGAAAATAAGCTACAAGAAACGAATAATTTAGTGACGCGAAATTCGGGCGTGACATATTTGGCGCAGAAAGTAGGATTGCGTTTTGCATCTTTTTTAAATTTTTTCCGCCGACCCCTTCTTCCTGGAATATTGGTCGATCTCAGAAATTTTCTCGTAGATCAGTCTTGTTTACTTTTCTGAGGTCGCTTAGAAAAGTTTTTCTTTGAATTTTACTGCCGCGCGGATGAAGTTGAATTAATATTAGTAGTATACCCTGCGTCCCTAGGACCTTATCTTATAGCGTGTGTAGTGTTATAACATAGGAGTCTGGTCTGCCTGGACAAACCAGGGCCTGTGTTGTAGCATAGGATGCCGGCTGAAGCGGGGGCGGTGGACGAGGCGGATCTACGCCCTGGCCCAAAATCGAGATCGCGCCAGGGCGCAAATGGCTTAGTGTCCTGAAAAGGGGGTTCCTCCGCATTTTATCGATTTTTTTACAGTAACAGCTGGTTCCAAAACAACTTGTTCCGAAACAAAGGCAATATAAGTTGTGGGTGAGGGTTAAGGTAATATTGTTGTATTTTGGGGGAGGGGCTAGTGTACAGTGTAAAGCTGGTGTAAAGTGTAAAGTAGTGTAAAGCAAGCTTAGGGAAAAAGATTTTTAACCAATTTTAGAATGTTTATATAGATGAATGCATCAGCTTCATTTTTTACAGTAACAGTTGGTTCCGAAACAACTTGTTCCGAAACAACATTGTCAGTGTGTGTGTGTGTGTGTGTGTGTGTGTGTGTGTGTGTGTGTGTGTGTGTGTGTGTGTGTGTGTGTGTGTCTGTGTGTTGGGGGTAGCAGTCCCTGTGGGAGTCCACAAGCGCCACCCCCACAAGCGCCACCTCCACAAGCGCCACCAAGGTCCACAAGCGCCACTTAGGTTCACTATAGCCATTATAGCAATTTTAGTATGGGGTTCATTAAAGTTACGAAAGTAGTCAGCTATTTTGTCATCAGGTTGTAGCGATTATTATCTACGCGCAAATTAATTATTTTGCCGGCCTTTGGCCCTTCATAAAACAAAATATTGTCTGAGTAAACTTTAATTTGGTAGTCAGGTACCAGAACGTTTTGAATTTTTCAACAGCATCAAGACCGTATTTTTCTTTATCAGTGTTAAGATCAGCTTTGTGCATTAAGTCTAAAGCTAGCTGCTTTTGTAAACAATGTCGCCCTTTATCGCCTTTCCTAATAGACTCCCATTTAGGGCTCTTGTCCAGCTTTGCTATTCCTGTAACAACAGCTCGGGGTAGTGATAAATTATCGGTTAATGCAATTTTAATGTACGCTCCTCTACCCAATTGTGGTTGTTTGTCTACTACTACTACCTTGAAAATCATATCTTCGTCAAAGCTAAGCTCCTTACTGGACTGTTCTATGTTTTCTATAATACTGAAAACTTTATCAGCGTTCAGATACTGACGCTGAGTGAAGGGGACTAATATCGGGAAGTCAAGGCACAAATGCCCAATTTGCATGCCTATCAGAATGTCTGCGGGGTAATGCTTGAGCATCTTTTGGATAGCTTGCTCAAACATCTCTTCTATATCAGGACAGTCATCAAGGTTTCGAAACTTTAGCCGAAACGTCCTTGCAATTGACTTAAACCTACAAACAGAAGTGAATGAGTGTTCGCTTACTTCAAAAAATTGATCCATCTTTGAGGAAAACTATAACATATACTGCTTGACCCTTATTTATAGACAAAATTATTGCATTAGATGGTAAGAATCCAAAAACTAGGAATGTTGTTTATAAATAGATGGAATGCTAAAAATTGTTCAAGAATGGATAAAATACTTAAGAAACTGTACTACAATCCACAAAGTGGATACACTGGCGTTAATCAACTTTACACTCGCATCAAAAAGATTCGCCCGACTGTCAAATTAGAACAAGTACGTGCCTGGCTAGAAAAGCAACCCACCTATACATTACACAAAACCCGTCCTCAAGCATTATTCACGAAATAAAGTGCTAGTAAGCAGCATTGATGAGCAATGGCAATGTGATATTGTAGATCTTCAATCTTTAGCGAAGCATAATGATAATTTTAAGTATCTCTTGAATTGCATAGACATTTTTTCAAAATACGCATGGTCTCTTCCTCTGAAATCTAAAAGTTCAAAAGATGTTCTGACCGCTTTTCAAAGCATTTTAAATTCATCTAATCGAAAACCGTACAAGCTGCAAACGGACGCAGGGACCGAATTTACAAACAAGGAATTCCAGAAATTTCTAAAATCTGAACCTATCAATTTTTTCACGACCAGAAGCGAAACAAAAGCTAGCGTAGTTGAACGTTTTAATTGCACGCTAAAAGAACATATGTGGCAGTACTTCACAAAGAGTACTTCGTATAAATATATTGACATATTACCCGACTTGATGAAAAATTATAATCACTCTAAGCATCATACGATAGGTACATCGCCAGCTAATGTGACCGTAAAAAATGAGACGGACATCTTGAATAGAGCATTTAGAATTGATGAACAGAACATTGTCTTCAAATTTATTATTGGATATAAAGTCCGACTGAGTAAAGTTAAGCGCACTTTTGAAAAAGGATTTTGGCCCAACTGGACAGAGGAGTTTTTCGTAATTAAAGAAAGATATGCTTGAACCCCATCCGTTTATGTTCTAGAGGACCAAATGGGCGAAAGAGTCGAGGGTATTTTTTATGAGCCTGAACTGCAAAAAATTGAAACAAAAACTGACGATTTGTATTTAATTGAAAAGATTTTGAAAACGCGTAAGAAAGGCAATAAAACTAATTATTTAGTACGGTGGCGAGGGTACCCAGAAAAGTTTGATTCCTGGGTCTCGAACCTAATAAAGTTATAAATAGTAAGTAATTCTGTATTTCCAATTAAAGGCAAAAATGGAGATCAGCTGATGTTTTTTCAATCATATGTTGCATCGTTTGTCACAATACACTTACTTGTCTGATGATGCAATTGGAGATTATTTTTGGCCAAAAATGAGCGAGCAATATAAGCAAACATTGCTGGAATTTGATGAGAATGCCATGTTGAGCTTCTCAAGTATAACAGAAAACGATTAAAAAAGGGCGATATTTACACATTATTTAAATTATGTGGAATTTCTAAGTCCGGAGGCCAAATTTTATTTTGCAAACCTTTACACCACACACATAGATGAGCACCTAATCTCATCCATGTCTAAGGTTTTAATATAAAGTTTTGCAGAGTTTGGAAAATTTTTTGTAAAGTTTGGAAATTTTTTTGTAAAGTTTGGAAAATTTTTTGTAAAGTTTGGAATTATTTTTTGTGTGCTTAAGCATAGGAATTTTGCAGAGTTTGGAAAATTCTTTGTAAAGTTCGGAAATTTTTTTGTAAAGTTTGGAAAATTTTTTGTAAAGTTTGAAAATTTCTTGTAAAGTTTGGAAAATTATCATTTAATTTGGCATTGTTCAAGCGTTGTTGAGACTATTTTATCTGCTATATGCAACTCATGCTCGTGTTTTGCACCTGTGAGAATCATTTTTCCGCCTGTAAAGAGCAAAAATGTTACATTTCGAAATTTGTGTACTAAACAAGGAAACAATTCTACTTCGTACATGCATTTCCCATTTACCATCTCATAAAATTTACAAAGATCAATGCGAAATCCCAAGTTAGCCGATCCAACAAAAAGCTCAGGCTTTATTTTCAAAATTGAATTCTCCATCTTTAGTATTTGGATGAATGCCTTTATCGTATTTTCGCCTTCTTGTATAGTTTTAGCTCCAACGCATACAATTTTACCCGATCTGAAAATCAGTAATGTTGCCTGAGGTAATCGAAATACAATACCTGGAAATCTTTGGTGATAGTATTGCGCTGTATTTGGCAATTTCAGATAGACATCATCTAGATTTAGCGTATTCGTCAGTGCTGTAGTTAGCACAATGTTCTGTATTGTGACCATTTTCTGTTAATACCTGTATATATAAATCATTATTTATAAACAAAAATGATTTTTCAACATCCTTTCACATGCCTTGTCTCAGGGCCAACAAAATCGGGCAAAACAACGTTTGTTAGGCGACTGATTGAGAACAGAGAATATTTGATTGATACTAAAATTAAAAGGATTTGGTGGTGCTTCGCAGAAAACCAACCGCTTTATAAGAAAATCGATCATGTGTCATTTATAGAGAGGCTTCCTGATTTTAGTTACTTTAAGCAGTTCAGCCCTATACCACAACTTTTGATACTCGATGATTTAATGCACGAGAGTAAAGGTAATGCTCAAATTGTACAACTATTCACAAGGAGTTGTCATCATTGGAATATTAGCATCATTCACATTGTACAAAACGCTTTCTTTGAAGGTCCCAGAACATCGCATATAAACTCGGATTATATTGTTTTATTTAAAAATCCTGCTGATCAGCTACAAGCACAAATGCTGTCTAGGCAGCTTTACCCTACCAATCCAAAATATTTGCCTGCAATTGTAAGTATAGGAGTAAGTAGAAGTGGAAGAAAACCACCATCTTGTATTATGATATTTTTTCTTTCTTTCGTACTTGCTTTGTTATTTGCCAAGTATCTTATTTGATTCTGGTATCTTCGAAGTTTGTTGATATCTTTCTCAGAAAAATGAATATTACTGTTCAGGAAATTGTTTGAGACAAAGGATCTGATCTTTAGTTGCAGTATTTATAATAGCGTCTCTTTGAGGTTTTTTTGTTTTACATAAGAGATTTAGACATACAATTTTGCGTTTTAATCGTTCTTTTCCCATTTTACACTATTTCATTCGTGTTTTCTTAGTATCTATAGATTTTTGTATATAAACAATGGGACTATCACTGGAAATATTTGTTTTAGCCTAAGCTCACCTCTAGAATTTTGAGTGAGATCAATCAGAAGATAGTCATGCGGAAGTGAAGTAGCATCCGAATAGGCTTCTAGAAAATATTTTGGATTGGTAGGGTAAAGCTGCCTAGACAGCTTTTGTGCTTGTAGCTGATCAGCAGGATTTTTAAATAAAACAATATAATCCGAGTTTATATGCGATGTTCTGAGACCTTCGAAGAAAGCGTTTTGTACAATGTGAATGATGGTAATATTCAATGATGACAACTCCATGAATAGTTGCATTTGAGCACTACCTTTACTCTCTTGCATTAAATCATCGAGTATCAAAGTTGTGGTATAGGGCTGAATAACTAAAGTAACTAAAATCGGAAGCCTCTCAATAAATGACACATGATCGATTTTCTTATAAAAGCGGTTGGCTTTTCTGCGAAGCACCACCAAAATCCTTTTAATTTTAGTATCAATCAAATATTCTGTTCTCAATCAGTCGCTTAACAAGTTGTTTTGCTTGATTTGGCCCTGAGACAGGGCATGTGAAAGGATGTTGAAAAATCATTTTTTGTTTATAAATGTGGTTTTATACGGGTCAAATGGATGCAATACAATGTGCTAACTACAGCATGACGAATACACTTAAATCTAGATGATGTCTAACGAAATAACCCAAACTCTGTGCAATCACCAAAGATTTTCCAGGTATTCGATTACCTCAGGCAACATTGATTTTCAGATCGAGTAAAAAATTTGTATGAGTTAGGCTTAAAATATACCACAAGAGAATTGAAAATATGATAAAGGCATTGATCAATGCTAAAGATATAGAATCCAATTTTGAAAATAAAGCCTGAGCTGTTGGATCAACTAGCTTGGGATTTCGCATTGATCTTTTTGTAAATTTTATGAGATGTTATATGGGAAAATGCATGTAGAAGCAAATTGTTTCGCGTTTAGTATACAGAATTTCGAAATGTAACATTTTGCTCTTTACAGGCGAATAATTCTCACAGGTGCAAAACACGAGCATGAGTTGCATATAGTATATATAAAATAGTCTCAGCAATGCTGAACGATGCCAAATTAAATGATAATTTCCAAACTTTGCAAAAGAAATTTTCAAACTTTACAAAAAATTTTGCAAACTTTACAAAAAAATTTCGAACTTTACAAAAAATTTTCCAAACTCTGCAAAATTCCTATGCTTAAGCACACAAAAATAATTCCAAACTTTACAAAAAAATTTTCAAACTTTACAAAAATTTTCCGAACTTTACAAAAAAATTTCCAAACTTTACAAAAATTTTTTCCAAACTCTGCAAAACTTTATATGAAAACCTTAGACATGGATAAGATTAGGTGCTCGTCTATGTGTGTGGTGTAAAGGGTTTTTGCAAAATAAAATTGGCCTCGGGACTTAGGAAATTAACATAATTTAAATAATGTGTAAATATCGCCTTTTTTAATCGTTTTCTGTTATACTTGAGAAACTCAACATGGCATTCTTATCAAAAAATTCCAGCAATTTTTGCTTACATATTGCTCGCTCATTTTTAAGCCAAAAATAATCTCCAATTGCATCGTAGCGTTGAAATGGGAGTGTATTAGCTAAAACGATGCAACCTATGATTGGAAAAACATGGCTGATGAAAATACAGAATTACTTACTATTTATAACTTTATTAGGTTCGAGACAGGAATCAAAACTTTTCTGGGTACCCTCGCCTGCAGTACTAAATAATTAGTTTTACTGCCTTTCTTACGCGTTTTCAATTGCATACAAATCGTCAGTTTTTTTGTTTCAATTTTTTGCAATTTAGGCTCATAAAAAATACCCTCGCTCTTTACCCGTTTTGGTTCTCTAGAACATAAACGGGTGGGGTTCGAGCATATCTTTCTTTAATTTACGAAAAACTCCTGTCCGTGGGCAAAATCCTTTTTCAAAAGTGCGCTTATTTACTCAGTCGGACTTTATCTCCAATATTAGATTTAAAGACAGTGTTCTGTTCATCAATCACAAATGCTCTATTCAGATGTCCACGTCTCATTTTACGGTCACATTCAAACGGCGATGTATATTAATACGATGCTTGAAGGTGATTATAATTTTTCAAATCAAGTCGAGTAATATGTCAATATGGCTTATACGAATACTCTTTGTGAAGTACCTGCATATGTTCTTTTAACGTCAACGTTAAAACGTTCAACTACGCTTAATTGTTTGCTTCTGGTCATTGAAAAATTGATGGGTTCAGATCTTAAATTTCTGGAATTCGCTTGTTTGCAAATTCAGTTTCTCCTGCAGTCCGTTTGCAGCTTGTACAGTTTTTCGACCAGATAATTTAAAATGCTGAAAAGCGGTCGAAACATCTTTTCAGACTTTTCATTCTAAGAAGGAAGAGACCCATCGCATTATTTTGAAAAAATGTCTACATGCAATTCAGAGATTCTGCAAAATTGCTCAATTACATCTTCGCTAAAAAGATTAGTCTACAATATCACATTGCCGACCAACAATGCCTTTCTAACACTTTTATTTCGTGAATAATGCTTGAGGACGGGTTTTTATTCTGTGTGTATAGATTGAGGTTGCTTTCTAGCCAGGCATACTTTTGTTCCTGAGCTGACGTCATTAAATATTTTTTTGATGCGAGTGTAAAGTTGATTAACAGTGTATCCACTTTTATTAGTTATGTGAAAGCAGTTTCTTAAGTATTTTATCCATTCTTGAACAATTTTAGCGTCCATCTGACATAAACAGCATTCTAGTTTTAGTTCTTACCGTCTAATGCAACAATTTTGTCACAAAACAGGGTCAGAAGCGGTACTATGTTATAGTTTTCCTCAAAGATGGATCCAATTTTTCAGTAAGCAGACACTCATTCACTTCTGTTTGGCGGGATTTCGGTGCAAGGACCGTTTCGGCTTAAATTTCGAACACTACGATGACTGTCTGATATAGAAGAGATGTTTGAGCAAGCTATTCAAGATGCTCAAGCGACCACCCCGCAATTTTATTCTGATAGGCATACAAATTGGGCGTTTATGCCTTGACTCAATATTAGTCCCCTTCACTCAGCGTCGGTAATCAGACGCTGATAAAAGTTTTCAGTATTATAAAACATAGAACGAGCCCTTGACGAATATGATTTTTCAAGGTAGTAGTAGTAGACAAACAACACAATTAGACAGAAGAAGGCATTACCGATGCGCCATTAACCGATAATTTACATCTACCCCGAGCTGTTGTTACAGGAAATAACTGAAATAGACAAGAGCCTAAATTAAGGAGTGTTATTAGAAGGCGTAAGGCATTGTTTGCAAAAGCAGCTAGCTAGACCCAATGCATATGTATTCTTGTTAGCATTCTGGTGTATTTGCAAATTAAAGTTCACTCAGACAATATTTTGTTTATGAGGGCCGGAGCCGGCAAAATAATTAATTTGCGCGTAGATAATAATCGCTACAACCCTGATGACAAAATAGCTGACCTTTCGTAACTTTAATGAACCCCATATAATTGCTATAATAACATAATTAATTACAAGTGGCGCTTGTGAACACGGAGCCGCTGTGGAAGTGGCGCTTGTGGGGGTGGCAGCAGCCCAGACTCCACAGGGACTGCTACCCCCAACACATAGACACACACACACACACACACACACACACACACACACACACACACACACACACACACACACACACACACACACACACACACACACACACACACATACACTGACAATGTTGTTTCGGAACAAGTTGTTTCGGAACCAACTGTTACTGTAAAAAATGAAGCTGATAGGCACCATCTATATAAACATTCTAAAATTGGTTAAAAATCTTTTTCCCTAAAGCTTGCTTTATACTACTTTACACTTTACACCAGCTTTACACTGTACACTAGCCCCTCCCCAAAATACAACAATATTACCTTAACCCTCACCCACAACTTATATTGCCTTTGTTCCGGAACAAGTTGTTTCGGAACCAGCTGTTAATGTAAAAAAATCGATAAAATGCGGAGGAACCCCCTTTTCGGACACTAAGCCATTTGCGCCCTGGCGCGATCTCGATTTTTGGGCGGGGCGTAGATCCGCCTCATCCACCGCCCCCGCTTCAGCCGGCATCCTATGCTACAACACAGGCCCTGGTTTGTCCAGGCAGACCGAACTCCTATGTTATAACACTACACACGCTATAAGATAAGGTCCTAGGGGCGCGGGGTATACTACTAATATTAATTCAACTTCATCCGCGCGTCAGTAAAATTCAAAGAAAAACTTTCTAAGCGACCTCAGAAAAGTAAACAAGACTGATCTACGAGAAAATTTCACCAGAGATCGACCAATATTCCAGGAAGAAGGGGTCGGCGGAAAAAATTTAAAAAAAGATGCAAAACGCAATCCTACTTTCTGCGCCAAATATGTCACGCCCGAATTTCGCGTCACTAAATTATTCGCTTCTTGTAGCTTATTTTCACTTATTTATCTGCAATTCTTTTAATTGAAGCTTACACAATTTATCAATGGGATAGACTTTGGGTGTTAATCCTCGTTTTGTATGCGTGTGGGTAGATGAACAACAATGATATAACAGTTTGCAATTTTATTTGAAAAATTAATAAAATGAAACTTACAAAATTCCGATTCGTTGAGGCGTAAATTAAGAATAAGATACGCGCGAAACGTTGGGTGCTGGCAGGTTCTAATTGCGCGGCTAAAGGCGGCTAAGAAAAATTAACAAAATACTTGTCGCTTAAAATGTCAGATTATCGTCAGAGAACGAGAGAAACGGAAACTTAGAGACGAGGTCGATGATAATGTGCTAGGTCAATGGAGAAAGAGCCTAGACTTTGAGTCGCGCAGCTTTTATAGGTGGTCGGTGTTTTTGGCGAGCAGTTTTGATTAATTATTTTGGCTACTTCCTCGCTCACTTTTTCTCAGTTGCTTTCCTCATTTTCGCATCTGCTCTGTCTGGTCTTCAAAACCAGTTTTAACCGGTTTTTAAGCATGATAATGTTCTTTCATAGTGTAGAACCCGGTGTTTGCCTTCTTCCGCCTCATCGAACGATAATACGAAAATGAATGTTATTAATACAACTGATTTAACATAGTGATTATACATAAACATTACTTATTACATTAAATGCTCGTAAATACAGCAATAGGATATTTACGTATTTGGTATAATTGAATACTTATATTAGCATGGATAAATATAGTTTCGTAATATATTATAAGACCATTTGACCATTTATATTACGATTTGCTACATATTCTTATAAATATATGTATTATACAAGTGATTTAAATAATTACAATCGGCATACGTGACAAAATGAAGCAGATAGTATGAGTAGGCATTTAAATAGTGTAAAGTGATGTATAGTGAAAAGTGGGGTACAGTGTAAAGTGGTATAAAGTGTAGAGTGTGGTATAAAGTGTAAAGTGGTGTAAAGTGTAAAGTAGTGTCAAGTGAAAACTTTTTTCATCCCCTTTCTTATCTATTTCTAACATAGACTAACCTTATACTGTATTGTGGTGTAAAGGAACCCCATCTTGTCCTAAGAGCTTTTTGTTACAAGCGTCAGTGTGAGGTGCCCCGGTGGCGCTTGTGGATTTCAGTGGAGCTTGTGGACCCAGAGGGACTCACACCCCCCAGCACACACACACACACACACACACACACACACACACACTGTTGATGTGTTTACATTTCTGAATGCTACTAAATATCTCTTTGTAGAACACTGTACTGAGACCCTTCCCAGCAAACCGTGGCAGGTTGAGCTGTGTCTGGTCATGCTATCTGTTGATTTTAATTTGTAATGACTCTCTGGGAAAAGTGCTACCAACACTCATCTCATTGGCACCATCTCTGAAAAACAATACCTGCAACTAAAATCAGCACTTTTTACAGAGTTTGCGCCAAAATTGTGCATCTTCTTTTCTTGTTTATATAAAGTTCGAGTCATCTATCATTTGCATTTGATACGGCTGAAAATTATAGCTTCTGTTGAATTTTCTGAATAATGCGTGAAAACTTTATGCTTGTTGCAACTGAATGTATATATTCTGCCGCAGAATTTCGTCAATCAACTGGTTCTTCGTTTCATACAAAAGTGCTGTGATGCCGATATACTCTTATTTTCATGGGTACTTCTCAAAATTTTCTTAAACGTTTTGCAAATAGAATATTTATCCTACCCCTACAATTTCAGCCCGATTCAACCCTTGGTTCTTGAGATAGGCCTCTTCAAGATTTTTCCCTGGAATATTTTCCACCCCTGTCCCTAGGCTTGTAGGTCCAGGCAGGCCTCCCACCCTCGACCCTAACTACCTTCCATTAGGCAGGTTCGAACAGGCCCCACCCAGCCACTCGCCCCCTGCTGCGACCTCGATTTTGGACCGGGGAGCGGGTCGCCTATCTTATAGCTTACTACAACTATAAGATAAGGTCCACAAGGTGGCAGGGTATACTACTCCTATGGAAGGTAATTCCAGCTGCAGTTTGAGAAATAAATAAATAACACAACACTTTATTTTTATATGAAGTGATCAAAATCTGAATCAAAGAAAACTGAAATCATTTGTTTTACAAACCTTAACTGAACACAAGTCCCACTGACCGCAGTTGCGATGGTTTAGACGTGCGGCGAGGCACTAAGCATGCGATAAAAAGTAGCATCAAAGGAATTTTGGACACGACAAGAATAAGTAGCAAGATGACCAGTACAACTAAATGCAGCAGTGCATAATGATAGGCGCTGAAAATTTAATACTTCTTATATGTGAAATGCCGAAGCGAGCTGCTCGTCGCGATTCATAATCGGAGCGGATCAAAAACCAAAGAGGTAAGGCGTTCTTTTAGTTCACCACCTCAGTGTAAACTTTAAATCATCAGAACTAACTCCGTTTTGACCTTACACAAACTCAAGTTAAATTCATCGTGTAGCCCTT
>JAVLUZ010000191.1:1524952-1681264 GCA_036768485.1 Mermis nigrescens
TTTTCTTTTATTTTGTAAACACCCCTCAATCGTTTAACTTTTTGTACAACAGCGCTCCCTGTGTGAGTACTTCACAGCGCGAAATTTTTACTATAACAAAAAAACACGCACGCACGCACACACACACACACACACACACACACACACACACACACACACACACACACACACACACACACACACACACACACACACACACACACACACACAAATGGGCGCAGGGGATATGGATCTCTAGAATCGGTCACCTTAATCGACAAATTTTTTTGGGTATTTTGATTAAGGTATTTTAAGATTAAAAATTAATTTGTAAATTTTTGGTGATTTCCCTCCTTAGCAGTCGAAGCTTACCATGACATAAGACCGTTCTAGCTTATGTTAAACTACCCTTGCTTCACATACTCTGGCAATTATTAGTTTATTTTTGTTTTTATCAATTTCTCCAAACATCGTTGCAAAGATTTCCGCTATCATCGGACATTTAGCAACTCAAATCTCGATTTAATTAGGCAAGCAAATGCAAGTTATTTAACGTGGCACTGAAGTTGTACTATCGAGTCCTCGACTTTTAAAAAAACACGTTTTTTGGCCGTTTTTTAGTTGATTTTTGCTTTTTTTTTGTCAAAGAACATCTGAAATTGCTTAAAATAAAAACTCACTTTCGGTGAAAAATCATATATTAGGAAAAAAATCTTAAACTCATTAAAAAAGCAACTAAAAAGTAAACTCAAAGCTAAAATAAAAACTCATTTTAGAAAAACTCAAGGTTGGCAACACCGTGCAAAATCTATCTAAATACTGGACGTTTACGCGATTCACGAATTTCAGCTCCCTACAGTATATAAAAATTTATCGATCAAGACCTATTCGCTGCAGCCTGACCTTACGTAATAAAAAAACATTGATAGTCCTATCCACACGTGGGCGTGGGGTAATGCATCTCCCAGAAACCAAAGCACCCCCTCCCAACAATGTTGGTGCTGCCCACCTATGAGTCCAATCGCGATTAGTTGTAAAGATAGAGCCATTTTTTGTGAAATTTAAATCAGATAGTATCATGGTGAGAGAAATAAAAGTTTACGTTGCATTATCAGCAAGGAAGAATAATTGCTGGCCATTTTTTCAACGTTTCTCATCGAGCACTATTCATTGGCATCAAAATTGCGAAAAAAAAACAAAAAAAAAATTAAAAAATATAATTCTGGGGGGAGTATTTTGGTTTTTTGGGTGAGGGGGTGATAAGTTTCTGGGAGGTGCATGCCCCCAAATACCAGATGCCTAGGTTTGCTCACAACCAAAAATTATTGTAAATTAATGATACTTTCTTTATCTCGCCAATTATTTTTTGACAATGGGGAGGCGCCCTTAAATCCGCCCATGCTTTTTTTACATCCTGTTAAGAGAAAATCGAGTTTTTTCCCGAAGATTTAAATTTAATTAGCTTATTGGTTATAGAGCGTGTACAAAAAGATAAAAAAAATGCACTCTGTTACGTCTACCTAAAATACACTCTATTTTGTTTTACCGATGAACAAATTTCAAAATATAGATCCAGCCGCAACATGTTTGGACCGCTTTTATCTTAACAAATCCAGCGTCGCGCCCTGGTTGAACGTAGTGGCTTTTTTATATTTAGGGCGAGCAGTATCATGGCACTTTGGCCTTTTTGTTCATCGCTATTATCGGTTTCGTTTTCCAATTGCGTGATTTGCATTGCGCTCAGGATTTTACGATAAAGAATCAGTATGTCACCGGTCAAGATGGGGCTAAGCTCGCATGCACGAATTATTACCAAGAAAAGGCCTGAAATGGACCGGGAGCTGGAAAAGGTCGTCGACATTGGAGTTGATCTGCAATTGTACGTGATCAAAATCGATTATACATTTAAAAGCCTGTTTTGAGGTACCTACTAATACTGTATTGATCCATTTTTATTGTCTTTTCAGGCGGTTGAATATGGGCCTTCGCGATCTAAGCAAGCTAGAGCCATCTCGCTTATATTCATGTGTTTGGCATGCGTGTTTTATCTTCAAAGCGGGGAATTTTTGTGTTAAATCAATAAATGGGATGAGTATTGATATGTAAAGCATCTTAAATGCCCAGATATCAGACAGCACGGTGGTTCTAGTTGGGCAAAAAGATTTCTGATGGAAACAAACACCAGTACATAGTTGGTTTTAGAGAAAGAATTTACATCATTGCGGGATGGAATTTCAGTCTCTACAACACCTGGGTGTAAGGGGTTTGCGGGTATGCACACCGCCCCCGAGAACCCAAAATATTTAAATTCCAATTTTTGAAAATTTTTTCGTTTTGTTGTAATTTTTCGATGCCAATAAATAGTGCTCGATCAGAAACGTCGAAATATAGTGTTTTTTAGCCAATATTTAAGGCCATTTTTTTACTTTTGAAAAATCTTGCATCACTACAGAATTTTCTTGCTGCCCTTGTGCTGGTCTCTACGTCCTTCGTGAAGGTTATAGCCGCTCAGCCAGTTACTTGACAAATAAAAAAATGCTCCGAATGAACAAAAAAATGAATATACTTGGGATTACGGATTATTAAGGATGGAG
This sequence comes from Mermis nigrescens, assembly GCA_036768485.1. Taxonomy (NCBI): domain Eukaryota; kingdom Metazoa; phylum Nematoda; class Enoplea; order Mermithida; family Mermithidae; genus Mermis; species Mermis nigrescens. The sequence continues at coordinate 1,527,526 of JAVLUZ010000191.1, forward strand.
CAGGGGACTAGGAAAACTCTTCCTATATATTTACCTAAAATCGCCATATCTTTTAAAATCTGACTTTCTCCAGGCAACGCAAAACATCGAAGTTTATTCTGCGGCCTGCAGATTGAAATAAACTATTGAATTAAAAAACGATTGAAAAAAGTATCAAATTAGCTACAGTAGCTATGGGAAAATAGATGGAGTAAACTAGTAGCGACTTTGTAAGCCGATTAAATCAAATAGCAAACACCGATGCATTCAAGACGATCAAAGTATTGTTGGTTGCATAAGCTTACGCAGAAAAGACTAGAGATACGAGTATAGTGTGGAGTACAGTAGCACAATATACGCGGCTTTAGTTGGATTTCTCGACTCTTCCCTATGAAGTTTCGCTAATTTATGCGATAAAAATACGAAAATTTATCAATTGACACGGAGCGCCTGAAAATTTGGTTTTTTTACCGTTTTCAAGTAAAATTTTTGGTCTTTCACCAGGATAATATGAAAAATTGTTCTACCGCGCCTTTCGTTTTTCTTAAACTGGCGGAAAAGTACCCGAATTTTTTAAAATCTGAGGTAGGGTTAATAATCCTCAACATCCCTATGCCAATGAGTGCCTCAACTCCAGCTTTTGTAGGGCAGACATCTACAGCGCGTGAATTCTGGGGTATGAAATTCTAAAGTGCTACTTTCCATTAAAAAATGGTAGACACGCGTCAAAACCAAAATTTTTTAGGCGTTTTTGACGATGCTCAATGTTGTGAACGTACAAACATGAGGAACTATTTCAAAGAAAAATAAAAAAAGTCGAATAGAAGTTGTACAAAATATAGTCAAAACATTAATATATGGCGGCGAAAAATGTGACATTTTATGAATAAAAAGATAGCTGGAAACGATTAAAGCATTGTGCACCTGTTCTACAAATTTTCAGGCAAATCGCAAATTCTGGGGAATGAAACTTTCCCAGGCGAAATCATGTACGGCGAACGAGGATTTCCGTTAAATTTATTTCACAATATTTAACTGAGAAACTGTACAAATTTTGATTAATAAATCGGCGCTAAACGCCAGAAAACTTTGACAAATTCAAGATTCTTTAATAAGGTCAAGACTTTCATAATAGAATAGAAAATGAAGTAGAAAATTTGAATTCCTGCGCTTGCGCAAGAAAATTTTAGTTAATTAGCTCCAAATTGTGCTATAAGCCTGTCTGGACCCTCCCTAAAATGGATAAATGTGAAAATTTCTAAGGGGGAATAATGGCAAAATGAGGACAAAATTGGTACCAATTTAGAATACATGAAATTGACTGGAAACCATGGAATAACGTTTGAGCGCTGTTTTTTAGTATGCAGCTAGATCAGTTTTTGAGGATGTTTTGGTCCAAAAGCAGAAGTTTTGATCCTTCCAAAATCGGCCCTGCTTTGAACCTATGATGCTATTAGTAGACTTCGACAATTAAAATTCTATTCTTCTTGGAAACTCTTGTCAAAAATAGAACTTTTTAGGCCGGGAGGGGGGCGGAATGGGCCTACCTTTCTAGCGCCTTCTTTGAGCTCGAGGGGTTCATGACTATCAATAAATTATCAAATCTTTTCCTCTATACATAACTTTCCTTCTAGCCCACCGCACAAGAAACGAATTTTGTGCCTGCTCACTAATCGTATAAAATTGATTCTAGTGCACAAGATTTAGTGAAATAAACTAGAAAAACACGAGCATTAAATTTTTAGACGTAAATTTCAAAAATATTTCATTCATTTAAAAGCTTTCAAAATTTACGAGATTAAGTCTCAAAATCATTTGAATTCCATTCACTTTTTGACAAATAACAGAATTTCGGAATATTTGGATCAGAATCAAGGGAGCTCAACGGTCAAGAATACAGGTGGCAAAGAAGAATTAAGAAAACAAATAACTTAATGGTCATCTTTCCTACCTGCCTACCTAATGTTTTGTAATTTCCCAGTCTGTTTCGCACAAGTTTGCGCATAAATTTTAAAAACGATGTTCGACAACAAATTGACAGATTGCGATTATACCATTGATTTGATATATAATTATCATAATCCGTCGGCTTACTTTTGAATAACTTCTTAAAATATATGCCCAATCTTATGTGAAACAGACTATTAGCCAACCTTAATGATGAGCTGAGCTCACCTAATATTACGCATTTGTCAATACAGACAGGTGTTTACTTCACTCATACTACGCTGCGCTAATTGTATGCAAGTACACCATAGGTGGGCGGCTCCGAAGTTCTGGGGGTGCAAGTTTCTTTCAAAGGTCAGAAGATGGCCTTAAAATGGTATTATGGCAAACAAAGACCATTTTTCGACGTTTCTCATCGAGCAATATCCATTGGCATCAAAAAATTGCGAAAAAGAACAAACAAATTTCAAAAATCGAATTTTGGGGGGTATTTTGGTTTCTGGGGGTGCATTCTCTCCAAATCCCCTTCCCGACGCCTAATGAAGTAAACACGGATAACGTAGGTGTAAACAAACCTCAACGGACTATATGTATTAGGAGCCCGGCTCGGTAAACATATGTATGTACATACATACTTACATTACTTGTCTCCATATGATAATACAACATGTGGAAAAATACCTACTGCATCATACGTACAAAATAAGTAAGTAAGATAAAGAGCAAAAAAAGGAAAAAGTGCTACGACTTAATACTAAAATTATACCAAAATTATATCAAAAATATTTTCACATTTCCCAGAGTTTTAATATGATAAGAATACGATATACCAAAACTCACAGAATTAAAATATGATATTGATAGTACAGCAAGTGCCTACCAAAATCATACTAAAATGTATTTTTGGTATATCAAAATAATACTACACCGCAGTAGCCAACAAGCCAACAGTCATAAAGGACTTGATCGATTATCAGATCGTTGCCGACCATACGCAGATCATGTTTATAGTCTGTTCAATTTATCCGAGACCTTTTTTAGTACCTAACTGTTTTCGGAGGTTACAGTAACCCCTCTTTCTTATTTACTGTAGGTCGCTAGATCTGACTATAGCTAAGTAGTAAATAAGGCTTTTTCAAAAGCATTTTGCGGCATAATTTATTCTTGTCATTCAGCAGATCATATTAACTTATAGATGAAAATCGCGCAATCAACTTACATATCCTTAAAATTGACACTTTAAACACAAAAGACTAAGATGTTAAGAAAGGTCGCGAACTCCCACATAGCTCAGTGGTAAAACCTCTGCTGGTAGTCGAAGCAACCCGGGTTCGATTCCAGCCGATAGCTGTTTCTTGAGTGCACTTACTGTAGTATGTCCCAGCACCGAGAAGTCACGCATCCTAGAATTACCAAGGTCTAGATCGAAAATCTAGTCACTGGGGAGATAAGAAAAATTAATAAAAATACATATTTCTGGTAGCCAAGAGCATGAGAATTTCAAAAATGTCATTAAGTTTGCACAAAACTGGAAACCAATTGATAAAAACGTATTTAAACATTCAAAAATGTGTAAGAAATTCGATCTGCGACACGCATAACACAAGTTATAAAATCATGAAATCAAGCTTTCATAATAAAATATAGGTCAATACGTTTTCTTTTTGCTCAATAAAACATGTGTTGCAGTAAAAAAGAGGGTACTGAGAAGCTTGCAACATTAGAATTCATGGCCTTACAGTAAACTGCAAAAAACAGGCAACTAGATCACGGATCTAGAGCTCGGTAGAAGTAGGGTTGAGTGCCCAAATTAAATTTATATGGGCGGATTAGTGCATTGAAAATGGAAGAAATCCAGCCACTCTCCTCACTGAGCTGATCCATCGAATCACAGTAATTCGTCTTGTTTCGAATACTGTAGCCCTTGAAAAATTGACTAGATAGCTCTGGAATAAATGAAAGAGATTATACATTCGGCATTCATGGTAACTACCATAACACCGTGTAATCTAGATACTCGTATCAAGCAAATCATTATTAAGGTTAAGCGAAGTCTGTACAGCTTCTTCTTTTAGAGTATCCAATGAATGTGAATTATATTTTGAAGGATTAAATTTATTATTACGATTTAAATGTTTAGGCATATTGATATAAAATATGTTTGAAGTTATAGCGCGAATGTTTCACTATATAAATATTATATTGTCAGTGAATGCGACTGAATTTGCATATAATTATTGCTTAATTATTTATTCGTGAAATTTCTTTTGGTTTCAATTGTATATTCAGCTTGAATTTCGCCTCAGACATTTGTAGAAAGTAAGTACAAACTGTATATTAGCATTAATGTTACTTCTGCTTTTATTATAATGCACAATAATTGTATATTATAACCACACCTGGGCGTGGGGGGGGTTTGGGGTATGCACCCCCCCAAAAACCAAAATACCCCAGAAATCAAAATACCCCCCAGAATTCAATTTTTGAAAATTTTTTTCGTTTTTTTCACGCAATTTTTTGATGCCAATGGATAGTGCTTGATGAGAAACGTCGAAAAATGGTGTTTTTATCGCCATACCACCATTTTTAAGGCCATTTTTCGACCTTCAAAAAAATCTTGCACCCCCCCCCCAGAATTTTCTTGCTGCCCACGTATGATTATAACCTTGGTTTAGCTCAAAAATGGAACCAAATCAGAATGCATGCGATGAACATTAACTCAATAAGAATTGTGTGTATCAATTACCATTGCAAGATATGCTGAGAAATAGGAAGCATTTAGCACATAGTTATGCACATAAAACAAATATGCACACAACACGAGCAATAACAAATTTGATACAAAGAGCGAAAAAATCAAAGGAATTGTAGAAAGTATGGCGGACGCGGAATGTTAAAAGAGGTCAAAAGGATAAAGTTTAGTCAAAACAACATGTATAAAATACGCGGAGACCTCATGCAAAAGATATCGAGACTTGAAGTAAGCAAAGTGACCTTCTTCGCTCATGCGTCACACTGACTGAGCGATTTTCGCTCAGTCGTTGCCCATTTTTTGAGGAATTGCGTCTCAAAAACTCTAAATCATTCTTAATTGCAACAACTTTTGTTTCTTATTTTAATTAATCCCGCTCCTAATTTTCAGCTGTGCTCTACGGCCAGTCCGGCTGCTTGGCGAGAACCCGTACCCGTCACATTCGACTCACCATTAATTGTAAAGAATTTGTTTCAACAATAAATAATTAAATCATAAATATTGTCGTTTCAAGGACTACTGCTATCTAAGGGGGTCGGTCATGACATATTCCGTGGCAGCGGTGGGACGGTCACATATCTTGTGTGAGTCTGTAGCAGCTATTACTGATCGTTGACGATCAAAGCTAAGGAGGGAGGTGTCACGTAAAAACACTATGCACTACTACAGTAATCCATTGACACCTGATGCGCACGTTAGAACAACAGGAATTCAACGCATATATTAAAAGGACTTAAGATCTGAAGGGAACCGGTCCGAGCTTTGCTAGTAAAACTGCTAAGTGGGGAGTCAGCGCTGATAAATGCTCCTAGGTGTTCAACCTAGCAGTACCATTTTATTAATGCGATTGCGCGCGATAATATATACAGTGACACAATCCGCGAGACAGCTCAGTCCGAGCTGGTGACTATTAAGAATCTACAGTCAGTGTGGTGAGTGGCTTAGGATTATTGATCTATGGACTGTTGAACCTTGATTAGACAGACGGCACAAGACACGAGGAGTATATTCCTAAATTAATATTATTATGGGGCTTGACAGACGTAAATACATATGCGGAGTGAACCTTGTTATCCACGCCCAGCTGTATGTAGATGCGAATGATCTGCAACAGTGGTACTAAGATATCGACCACTACCGGGCGTGACAATATGGACGATGCGAATATACGTTGGCAGCACCAAAATTCTGGGGGGTGCAAGATTTTTTAAAGGTCAAAAAATGGCCTTAAAAATGGTGGTATGGTTAAAAAACACAATTTTTCAACGTTTCTCATCTAGCACTAACCATTGGAATCAAAAAATTGCGGAAAAAACAAAAAACTATAGAAATTGAATTCTGGTGGGGATTCGATTTCTGGGGGAGTATTTTGCTTTCTGAAGGGGTGTATACCCTCCTAACCCCCCCTTCCACGCCCAGCTGTGGATGCAAATAATCTGCGACAGCGGTAATAAGATATATTAAAGATGCGCGCTTAAGCATTATATTCTTTTAAGCGGGTAAATACAAAATTGCCGCAGCATGAGCTAAAGTTAAATGCACCCTTTGCCGCAAAAAAGAAGTGCGCTCAAGACAAAGTACTACATTTAACGAGCCTCTGGCCAAAATGCCAGACACAGCGCAGTACAAAACCGGAATCAACTAAGAAAAATCGCTCAGCTCGTGATGCGTTGACGCCATAGTGCGTGCTCCAGCCTTCACTGCTGACGCCAAGGGGCTCAGACTTCGGTGCTGATGCCCTCAATGTGTAGCTCAGCCTTCGGTGCTGATGCCATGAGCGGTGCTCTGATGCCCTGAATTTCGGTCTAAGGGTCAGTATGTTTAACGTCGTTGTCATAGATTTGAGCAACGTCAAACCTCTTTCGTTTTTAACGTCTATCAAGCTGTATGTTGATTATTTTGAATCTTACTTTGAATATTATTCTGTACTTTTTTGTAACATCATGTACATACTGTAACTTGTGAGTAAAAGTTGAAGCGTTAAGCTATCTATCCATCGCATAGGAGGAATCACTCAACTTCCAGGCCCCTTAGATTAAGTCGTATATCAATAGATAAGAGGAAAGCGTTGCATTTTGAATCTGACATCATCACGTTGAACTATGCAACGGCTCAGAATTTTGACTTACAGAGTAGTCGACCATTCGTTGAGATTTGTTTAAAAATAGTAGAGAAGCCTCTAAGAATAGCCTAAAAAAGGCAAATTTTTGTAAAATAAAAATTAAAAAATTTAAAAAATATTCAAAAACCTTTCTCAAACAGGTCTTAACCTCTCGAAGAATTGATGAGGAGGCGCCTGGTTTATAGCACGGGCATCTCCAGGCGAGCAATAACGAAAATAAACTTGCAAAGATCACAATACCTGCACTCGCAAATATGAGTAAAGCATACAAAGTAACTCAAAAATTAGTTTGCGTCTGCTGATTTGTATTATCGATTATAAAAGCATAAAAAATATACCGTCTTATGCATTTTTCGGCTCAAAAGTATGAATTTATTCATTTTCCCAAATACATTCTTTAATGTCCGAAAAAAGTTCTAAAATTTTTAATTAATTCTATATCCTAGACAAATAAATTCATGGGAACTGAAAAAATGATTTCGATAGAAACGTCAAAGAAACACGTACCGACTATACTGTTAGACGATTTCTATGATTTCAAGCGCCATTTATATTTAGCCAACTTTTATGTCTTTATTTAAGAGCATGTTGTTAAGCTGACCGAAATTTTTTTCTATATTCACTTGAGAAGAGGATCAAAATTTATCTCAGGTGCAATCAATATGGATATCATATTATCCAGATTGCACCCCTCCCTGGCACGCTCTTTTTTGTATCCGGCAAAGAGTTTTCCCAATGTACAAAGACAATTCAAGACCGTCTTTGTACATGCACAAAGATTTCTGGAAAGACAAAAAGAATGTAAAAAGGTGCAGAACTCCCTTAAATTTTTGGCGCTTTGCGCCCCAATGAGTAATTGTATGTCTTTATAATGGCAAAATTTGCATTTAGAATGAAAAATGTCACATTTTTAGGCGCTTCGCGTCTTTATGAGACATTAATTAGTAATTTTTGGCATCATAAACCCAGAAATTAACTAAAATACAACACTAAAGGTCGGAAAACCCCGTTTTACCATAATAAAATCGTTACTGTACCATATTATAGTGCACAAAAATTTGCATATAAAACATGTATTAAGACTTTAACACCGCCTGGTCAGAAACTTCAATTTTTACCCCTTTCTGATAACCTAAGCCTGTGCCTCTATACATTAACATCCGAAAAAGTCAAGAACATAACTGCACAAGCCATTCTGTGGGCGCAAAACAGCGTTTTCCGATGCATAAAGCCATCTGCGAAAAACAATTGATCCAATTAGCCCTGGTGTAATAATATCATGCATATGGCGCTAAAATCTCATTAGATAACATTTAACGCCTATGCGTTAAGAGCAGGCAAATTTATAAAATTTAGGTGGGCGACAGCAAAGGGCAGCCAATATCTCCATGCGCAGTAGGCACACCTAGCGAATGTTACGATGATTGGACAATTACGAGTAAACGAAAATTTGGCAAAAAACTTTTAATCTTTGCCAAAAAATCGGGAAGCTTTCTGTGCTTAAGAAATATCCGAGGTACAATCTTAGCTGCGCCAAAAATTACGGTTTTATTTCAAAGAGCATGGCTTTCAGGCGCCAAAAATGTTAGGTAAGTAGGCATGTACATACATATACGTACCATGCACAATGCATTGAGGTACATAAGCCGATACATTACGAAGAATTCGTTGCATCGTCAGTGGCGTCGTACTTCATTCTATATATTGCCTACCATCCTATCATTCATACATGTAAGAAGAGGTGGAAATTCCCATAACTGAAGTCGTAAATATAAAAATATAAATATAATTAAACATAAATTGTTATTCCCCTCTCCCCGATCTTTTGCAAAAACTTGCGACTTCTAGCCACTTTAGGTACATTCTTTCAATTTTTGAATAATAATTGAAGTTCGTGCACTCCCCAATGATGGTCGGCGAAACCCCACTTAACACTTTGGGCTGTTGAATGCCCGCTACTCTACATGGGCAGTGGGCCAAATTCTAGCAATCAGAGGCACACATGGAAAAAAACGCTAAATTATCTAATTCTACGGATCTATCAGTTTAGAGATACATTGGCTTTTGGGGGTTCAAACTTTTATCCTTTTACGTATACGTGTGATGCCCACTCTATCCCAATGTCTAAATACATTTTTTCTCGCTTTTAAGCACGTTATTGTGGCCCTGACCTTTTAAAGTAAACCCGAACACTTTAAGGTGTGACTCCGGTACCTAAATACTTCAAGCTACCTAGACGGAGACAGATTACGTACCAACGGGGCTTACCTAAGTACCTAGGCTACCTTAGCGCTGGTCTTGTTGCTAGAGCGAGACGCCGGATTCAACCAAGAGACCCTCAAGACTTACGTCCTTGATCTCCTTGGTCCTTGCTGGCCGGCTTTTGGCGGGGAATATCGGCAGCTACGCCCTATGTCCCTAACACTTAGTTACATACGTAACCCCGGAATTATACACGCAAGGTCAGTTGACCTTTCCCAACTAAAACCCCGGAAAAAGCTCAAGTTGTTTTTTTCACTTATTTTCGCAGGAGTATATCAATCCTGAAGTGTTTTGGTTCCTAAGCGCACTCTGAGCAATAAAAACAACAACAACGAGCTCTAGACCGGTCAGCCATCTTACATACAAATTATTTAATAATTTTTATGATTTTTAGATCGGAAACGATTGATGGAATTTTCGATGAAAGGAAAATATTCTAAAGAGTCACCTGAATATTTAAAACTCCAAATAAAATGTCAGGTTGTCTCACGTAGTCGTACTACGTGCGATATAAATTATCTCTATGTAATATTGCCAAGTTCAATTACACTAAGAGAAATAAAACAAAAATCGTATTATCGCTAAAACCATATCGCCGCGCTGTACAAGGCGAAAGAAAAGACGAAGAATAATAATGACTACTCGAATATTCTAGAGACGAGTGTGTACCAACAAAATTGATGTCATAAGCATGAAGATTATTAGCTAAAATTAAAATACGCGTAATTTTTAAATTATCCAATTAGATTAAAATCGAGAGGCGTGCTCAAGATGATATCGATTTTTTTCCGATCTCAACACAGGCTTAACAGAATAGCGGTCACGTCGCCTTTGTTTTCAATGTGAAAGTGTATATAAGGATAGGAATGAATCTGCAGGCTTAGCTCACGTAGCACTCCTCGGAAGGAGCTTACGTCACTCGACTAAGTAGACCAATAAATGCGATGTATAGGCGGATCGCCTCTCTCTTAGGGACGATCTCCCGGTCCGGAAACGAACGTTTGTGACTCTCAGGCTTGTAGCTGTGAGGGGAATGGGAGGCCCGGACCCTCCAAAATTCAGAAACAACCGGGAAAATAGGACTTTTTACACATTATTTTGTGCCATTTTTGGCTTGGACCCCCAGAATTGGTGTTGCCCCCTCCCCAAAATAGGAGGGCATGCTACGTGCCTGGTAACTTTTCGACTACAACGCCGATTTCGATGCGGCCAACGCTAACTTCGCTTATATAGTGCCGTTCTCGAAACGGTCGAAAATGGCCAGCTTTTAAAGATGAGCTGGATGTAGCTACACTAGCTACAATATTAAGCTACACCTTCTTTACATGCTGTGACAGTTATTACCATACGTGGGCAGCAGCAGCGGATTTAGGCGGCCGCCTTCCCCCATTGGCCCAAAATAGTGCGCAAAATTAGTAATTTTTGAGCGATTTTTAGCGATTTTTGGATTAAAACGGCTAATTTTTCCGCTCAAGTCAGGGTTCGCCCCCTTAGGAGTACCGCCTCCTTAGGAAAATCCTGGATCCGACTGTCAGATATAGCATTTCAAGTATCTCTCCATGTTTCTCGTAGTCAACCTTACCCTCCAGTGAAGATGTAGCGTATGTGCCGAACAGTCAAGTAAAGAGTCAATCAGCTAAGATTAGCCTGATGCCTACGTGATTTCTAATTAACTTGTGATACTCGTTAGGTACTTTTGCTTAATTTCGTACTATTCCCGCATTCTTATGAATATCCGCATTTCGTCCGTTTGAGTCAGTCTGTTCACGTCCGTCTGATTTGTTCACTGTTCTCCAAGTTGTTGTATTTCTCAATAATAAGCTTACCTAGCTACAGAAGCCTGCACAACCCAGCTTTACCCTGACAATTGGCGAGACCGACTAATATCTAAGGTAAGCAATTATTTCAATTGATTTGGTATTATATGAGGGCAAATTAGAAAATAAATCAAAGTGGATCGTAATTGTAGATTATCATTGAGTGAGGAATTTAATAATACTGAAAAAGAGGCAAAAGAATCAGCCCTATATCCTCCTAATATAGAAAGACATAAACTCAGAAAAATGCCGTCTGATAATTCAGCAGCAGCTTTAGATTATACAGTGAAACAGGCTCTTAAGTCGGTTTTGGGTCCTTTAGAGCAAAAAATTGAAACTCTGGACACCAAAATGGAAACGTTGAACATATTGGATAATAATGATATAAGCCGACTTCAAAGAAATATGAATCCAATTTTTAATTTGAGGCCGCCACCCATATTTACGGGAGGATTTGTTTAAAATTTTACAGACTGGGTCGAAAATTTCGAAAAATTCATGATTTTTGCAGGGTATTAATCCAAATGATAATGATTTTCGCATAAATTACCTTGAAACTAATTTAGGAGGTACGGCCTTAGCAGCTTTTCGGGACTTAAAAAGGGCACAGACCCCTCCAAATAATTATGCTGCACATATAGCGGAAATAAAAAAGCTTTTCCCAGATGGCCGCGATAGCGATGTCTATCAACAGTTGATTTATGATAGAAAGCAAAAAGTATCTAAATCTATTAGCGAATTTATAGAAGAGCTAAAGAAATTAGCCAAAGCTGCCTATCCCAATTTAGATGAAGTATCACGTGAATCTATAATCAAACCTGTTTTTGTGCGAGGTTTACATCCTAATATAAGAGATAGAGTAAAATACAGAGATTTTCAAAGTTTAAATGATGCAGCTAAAGCAGCACGATATATTGAATCACAAATTATGCGTGATAACTTAAATAATATTGTTAGTGATAATGTGTTCACTAATTCAGAAAAAATGGACCGAATCGCTGAATTAGAGTCAAAATTGACTATTCTTCAAAATCAAGTTAGCAACGGCATGCAGACCTAAGGAAGAAGGGTCCAACTCCTATCAAAAGAAGTTTTGTCGCAGGTGTGGCGAAAATAACACATACTATACGAACCAGTGCTATCATTTACAAAATCAGGGGCCCATGAAGCGGACAACGCCGCCAAGGCCAAAATATGGTAAGAACAATATAGTTCATAATCAGCATAAAAATTATACGGCAAAATGTAGCACAATGAGGCGTAGAAATGCCCAACATAATTATAATTCGGCACGTTTTCCGCAAAATAATCATGGAAATCATAGAAGTAATAGCCACACACACAATATTCATAACAATGATAATAATAATGATAGAGTGGTTCAGAATGAGACACTTTACCTCGATAATGATGATAGTAACATAAATATGAATTTTAGTCAATTTTGTGTGTGTACTAATATGATTGGTGACACTAAAACAAAATGTTTTTCAGTCATGCATTGCGACTGTTGTCGATACAAACGAAATACTACTTCAGTGCTAAGCGCACAAATGCGAAAAAGCAGTAGCTACGATAGTCAACAGTACCAACTGCCGGTAGAATCACAGAATCAAGATGATTACATCACAGTCGACATGATAGAGGATGCACTAAAGAAAAGTGCCGAAGAATTTGAGGCGGAAGAACGAGAAAAGAAGGAAAAACAGCAGAAAATCTTAGACCTGGAGCTCGATATTATTGCGGCGGAATCCAAAGCTGATTCTTCGTCAAATAAAAAGGAGCAAATGAAGTTCCAGCACGAAGCCAACTTGCTAAAGGCGTGAGTAACCGATATGAGTAATAAATTTAATAGCTATTACGATAATTTTACAAAAGGCTTAAAATCTAAATTTATTAAATTATTTCAGAGAGCCGCCTTGCCTCAATATAAAGAGAGACGTGCGATTAGTGAATATGTGATAAAATTCTTAATTGGTGCTACATTAATGCTCGTATTTGTGCCATATGTTGGTTGCAATGAAAATAAAATGAGTGAAGAAGATTATATTCTATGTGGAGCATCGAAAAGTGGTACTGCCTTTGAGGTACCTAGAAAAATACAATGTGAATTTTTAAATAAGGTACAAAAAGTACCAGAGAAAATAAGGGTGAATATATTTACACCTAAAAGTGAACCGACTACGGTAAAAGCACATAAATGTTATAAGCGTATGAGAACCATTTGCACTACTATGAGTTTTTTGGCGGAAAAGGCATTGTTGACGATTTCACGGAGATCAAAAATGTGTCCCCTGAGGACTGTAGAATTGCTTTTGAATCAAAATTTTATAATGAGGAGAAATTAAAACGCATGCCTATAGGTAAATGGTCTACAAATAACACTTTACACGTAAATTATGAATGGTGTTGTAAAGATACGTGTAATCGGGCAATCAATTTCATTATTGAAGAAGGATTTATAGCCACTTATGATGGCAAACTATTAACCCTTAATTTACCGTGTGTTTCCAGCAGTCGTTTTCACCATCTACTCGATTTTAGATCGAATCAACAAAATCAGATAAAAGTATATACATTTAAAGCCCTTGTTCTCCTGATTCTAAAAATATATTTTTCCCTCCACAATTTTCACTTTCCGTTGAGAAAAAAGGGAAAAACTATAACTAAAAAACCAAGATGGCAGCCTACGGCACATTTGAAAAAAATCGATACGTCGGCATTCCGTAGCTCACCATAATGCTGCATTGAGCGGCAGTAGAATACAGTAACAAGGTTTATAGCCGCTATCAAGAACCTGCATTCCCAGAGGTTGCCTACCATTAAAATTTCAAAAAATATTGAATTTCTAAATAACCGAAGCCTTCTACTTCATGAAACTCGTAGAAAACGTGTAAAACGAGGAAAAAGGAGGATAGATGATGTTTCACGGCACAAAAATGAACTTAAAATGAAAAAATCAAGAAAAACCAGCATACTTGATTAAAATTCGAGTACACAGGAAATAAAGGGTTAACTAGTGATTTAGGAGATGTTGGTGGATGTGAATATAAGCATGGAAAATGCACAAATCATAATGAAACTATTATTTGGGACATTACCAATACTGAAATGAATTGCCCGGTTACATTAAAGGGAACATAAGATGTCAAAATGTCTTCGTCATACATAATAATTGAAAGCTTACAGGCTTCATTCAGATTGCATAATTGTTTTAAATTATGTGCAGAAATAAAATCTGCAATACAAACAATGCAAGGTGCAGTTATACAATTTATTAAGCATAGCGCCCATAGAAGTGATAATTCTATGCATTATACTGAAATATCTTCAGCTAATGATGCTTTAAAGAGTGACGCAGCAAATGCGAAACTAAATTTCTTAGAATATAAATTTATTAATATGGGGAAAGAGAATTTTAAATCAATGTGGCTTGAATTATGTTATGTAGCACAGAAGAATTTAGATATTATTTGGCAGCTATTACAATTAGATGCAACTATCGGTGCAAGAGCACTATTTCAGAGAAATGATATAATAGCCGATTCTACGGGTGACGCATTAACTATTTGGCAATGCAGAAAAGTTAAGCCAAAAAAGATATATTATAATCATAAGATTTAAAATACGTGTTTTAGAAATTTGCTCATACAAGTAGAGGATAAAATATATTTCGCAAGTCCAGGGTCAAAAGACCTCATAACGTATTCTCCTACTGTGGACTGCAATCATAATACTATATCATTATACAAGAATGAATCAGATTGGTTCAGTGATTCTGGAAAAATTCATGTGAATAAAATACCAATCACTATGATTTGGAAAGGCAATCATTCATTCTTTGAATTCAATACACCTACTTTATTTCACGATCGAATCACAAATTTGCCATATGGTTTTTCTTATCTCAAACAATACTTTATTTGAACAAATCAGCTCGAAAAAGGATTGTCTAATATGATAAAATACGCGTCAGACATGGCGCTAAAACCAAATTTGGTTTATGAAGCTTTATCAGGTGCAGGATCAGCGATTAAAAGCACAATAGAAGGCTCTGAAGCAGCCATTGAGCACTTCACAAAACATAGTGAAGAAAATTTTAATGAAGGATTGACTAATTTGCTTAAAGGCCCTTTACAATTAATTATAAATGGAATAATTATTATTGCTTCAATTGCAGGAACCGGATATTTAGCATATCTTTTTCTGATATGCTACAAAAATAAAAGACGTAGGTCTGAGGTGCCGTTAACATCAATGAGTCTAGGAAGAGCTTTGCTCAACCTGACAAAGATTAATAAACTACGAAAGCCAAATTTTTCGAAAGAGCAAGTTTCAACAAAGGAGACTGAATTCGAGATAATAGCGAATGTATGCAAGAATACAAATAAACGGTCACCATACATAAATGTAATAATTAATGATCAGCTAATGGTAACCGCACTAATAGACACAGGTGCTATATACTCATTATTAGATGCAAAAATTTTTCAGCAATTAGAAAATCTTAAAATTTCACCTACTCAGGCAATGCCAATTGCAGCAAATGGGCAAAATATCCATCTAAAAGGCGAATGTTTTATCAACATTAAGACATATGACGTCGATGAAACACTTCTAGTGCACATCCAAGAAAATTGCACAAACCAGCTATTACTAGGGACTAATTTTCTGTTCCGATTTAAAGCATACGAGATAAACAATGAAGGCAAGTACTTACGCCTGAAACAGGCAAAAATTCCTTGTGTGGGAGTAATGTATAACTCAGCTCTCAAAAGAGGCGCAGTTGTCTTGGACGAAAATTTGGATATTATGCCAAGAAGCATGAATATTATAGCAGCTTTGGTTTCAAAACAATATAATGACGTAAAATATGTAAATTTTGAACCCGAACATAAGCTTGGTAGCAACCGTCAGGTGTACTTTGCATCATCTATTTCACCTGTACTTAATGGGAAAATAAGCCTACAGCTGTTAAACACCTTAAGCTATAGTATACGATTATACAAAGCAACACGTATAGGACATATTAAAGCTTTTCTTGAAGAAAATAATGCAAAATGCATACTTACTAATAATTCAAAATCAGAAAGATGTGAATCAGACTTGAAAGCATGGATTCGCGAAAATGCAAATATTAATGTTCAGCTAGATAGCCGAGAAAAAGAAAAACTTATTACTTTACTTTTAAAATTTCCGAATTTGTATGCAAGAAATGAAAAAGATACTGGAGCAACCAAACTTATTAAACATAAAATAAATACTGAAGGCAATTCCCCTATCCACAAATTTCCATTTCGAACATCACCAAGAGAAAAAGAGATAATTAATTACTAATGAAATCAAAGCTCTAGAATCAAAGGGAGTAATTCGTACCAGTATTTCCCCAAGGGCATCAAATGCATTATTGGTCAAGAAAAAAGATGGCGTATGTCGCCTCTGCAATGATTTCCGAGGTCTAAACGCTATAACAAAAAGGGATGTATATCCAGTTCCCAGGATTGATGATATCCTAGATACATTAAATAGTATGAAGCATTTTAGTGTGCTAAATCAGGCTAATGCATGTTGGGCCATCCCAATCGCCCCAGAAGATCGTGAGAAAACAGCTTTTTACACACCTATAGGGTTGTATGAATTTAATTATATGCCATTCGGCTTATGCAATGCTCCAGCTAGTTTTCAGAGACTTATGGATATTATTTTATCAGGATTACAGTGGAGCAGTTGCCTTGTTTATCTAGATGACATATTAGTGTTCGGAAAGACGCATGAAGAAATGTTAGAACGTCTAGAAGAAATTTTGACTCGCTTACAAGAAGCAGGTCTGAAATTAAGATTACATAAGTGTAAATTTAGCTATGAATCTGTTGAATATCTTGGGTATACAATATCAGAAAAGGAATTTTGCCAGATGACCGCAAATTCATGGCAATCAGAGAAATGCCTATCCCTAAAAATCAAAAACATGTCAAATCATTTTTAGGATTAATATCATATTACAGACGCTTGATAAAAAATTGTGCTCAAATAAGTCAACCACTAACAAATCTATTAAAAAAGAGTGAAATATTTCATTGGTGTAAAGAGTACCAAAAAGCGTTTGATATATTTAGTGAAATGCTCTTAAAACCACCAACTTTGCATCATCCTAATTTTTTGAAACCATTCATACTACAAACTGATGCATCAATAAACGGAATAGGAGCGGTTTTGAGTCAAATAGGCGATGATAATAAAGAGCACCCTATAGCTTTTGCGAGCCGAACAGTAAGATCAACCGAGAGAAATTACCCTATAACGGAACTTGAAACATTAGCAGTGGTAGAATTCATAAAATATTTCCGACCTTATCTATACATGCATGAGGTCACTGTACACACGGATCATACAGCAGTCAAAGCCGTTTTAGAGAAACATCATGCATCACCTAGGATAGCACGCTGGGGACTTGCTGTTGCAGGCACAAAGTTAAGTATTCAGCCACGAAACGGAAGTCAAAACCAAAATGCTGACACGCTTTCTCGTTTGCCTATTCAAGAAAGCGAAATGAATTTTGATATTGAAACTAGTGAAATCAATCGCCCAACTGAGGCAATAAACATGATTAGGAAGGATATCAACAAAAACTTGACTGATATGCAAATTCAAGACCATAAATTGAATGCAATAATTAAAAATTTAAAACAAACTGCTGAGCAAGAGGATAATACATTTGCATACAAAAACTAATGTATTATTCAAGAAAGAAAATGGCGCATACAAAATTATAATACCGACATCACTGTTTTTTTTAGCGCGGCGCAAATGGAGCAGGGTCTGCGCTAAAGGAAAATTTTAAGCATTAGCGCAGTGCGCAAATGAAAAATTTTGGATTAGAAAAGATTAGAATTTAATGCAAAAAAGTAATAAGGATTCAAAAATGAATAGGTTGTGAACAAAGCATTAATAAGATTATATAAAGGTCACATCTTCTGATGTTTAGTTGCTATTAATAAATTTTTTTGCTGAATATTTTATTTTCAAAAGAACACGGGGTCGCAATAAAAAAGTAAGGTGATCACAATTCAGCAATGGCACATTCTTCACCGATATTATAACGTCCGCGCTTCGCATTACTGATCCAAATTTCGTAAGCATCACTATAGTCAAATGCCTGATAATCATCTGTACTCAATTTCAGTCGAACCAAGGAGTCGAGGGTACCAATATCCAATCTCGACCTTATCTTTGTCTTGATCGAATGAGCAGTGCTAGAAATAAACTTTTATTTCATATGAATGGTGCACTAATCCTGTGATTCATTACTCTACTAACAATTTAATAATAAAGTCATCTCTCTCTCTTTCACTCTACCTAATACGCCACTTTTCCTCAACCTTAGCGCTTTTTATCGCATATTTTTTAAGCTTGAATATAATTCATGCAGGTGTGTACGTATGTATATATATAGTAATGTTTTATGGCATATTGATTTCATTAGGGTATATTGAATAATTGTTTTAAGGGTTTTCAGGATATAAAATTAAATTGGTTATTCAATTAGGCAGAGACAAATGATAAACTGTTGTTGATTAACTTTATGGGCTTAAAGATTTTTTGAAAGATTATTCAGCTGTAATTTACATAGAAGATACCTAAAGCCCCTCTCAACAATTGCATTCTGAGCATTGAAACTTAGCAGGATCTTGCAGATGTTGCTCAAATTGGGATACAAGTCTGCTCGATCAGCGCACAATTCTACGACAGAAGCCCAATTTTGATCACATTGAGGCTTGCTGCATGCAGGCAAGATGCTGTGCCGCTGAAAAACAAGCGTTTAGTTATTTAATTATAGTGACATATATATATATATATATATATATATATATATATATATATATATATATATATATATATATATATATATATATATATATATATATATATATATATATATATATATATAATGATAAATGATGAATATAACAAATGATAAATAAATAATTGAATGAATGAATGAATGAATGAATAAATAAATAAATAAGTAAATGAATAAATAATAAATAAATAAATAAATAAATAAATAAATAAATAAATAAATAAATAAATAAATAAATAAATAAATAAATAGACAGATATGTAGATATATAGAATATAATAGAATAGATTAGAATAGAATAGATGTGAAATAAATGTAATTTTACTATTATTATTAATATTATTATTATTATTATTAATAGTATTGACAGCTGTAGTAATTTAGTAGTAATAGTAATAATAGTAATTTATAGTATCTTTTGCCGAAGTGATAGAAGGTTCACTTATCCTCTTGATCATAACCTTTTGTAGATAACGTTAGTGTAAGAGAAATTTATCTTAGTATTCACATTTTACGTGTAAATGAATTCATAGTGGAATTCGGCTTTTAGTACCTTGAAGTCTTCCCATTCATCGAAAACGTCATTACTGAAAGTAAATGGACCATTCGAGTAGAATTTGACAATTTTGTCGATTTCCGAGTTCCCATATTCTGTTCTATCCTTCGCGTTCATGTCTAATAGATCAGTCGACGGCACAAATATGCGAAACGATTGCAAAATGTCGTTTTCGTTGCATAATCTTTTCCTGAGGCTCCGTGCAACTTTCCGAACGAATTCTGAATGATTGGCTATTTAATATGAGATATTCTATTTATTGTTCACTGCGCTTAGTAGGTAACGCATGTATACATGTTCGATTAGAAAAATTTCTTTCTTCCCAGAAGAATTCGGAAAAGTTCTCTGAATAGTTGATGAAAAGAATATAGCTTAACAGATTTTCCTATTCGAAAATTCGAATTTTCAGCGGTTTTCTAGCGAGCAAAAAATGTGTAGTCTAAATGCCCCAATATTAATATCTGTTGACACTAATTTCAGCACTTGATTGATTTTTTAACTAGAAATTATTTATTGAGTGTGAGATGATTTATCGCTGTTCCTGCATTCCTTTCTAAGCAATTGCATTCTGCATTGGTAATTGTGTAGAAAGAACTTTAAAGAGCTAAGCGTTAAATATTTTTAGTACCTACATGAACTTATTTGCTTTATTGACCTATTCATCACCGTGTTACTCTTAACTAATCTGCTCTTTTGTCCTCTTTCTTCATTTTAGACAATTTTCTAATTTCTTCCTTATGCATAAAAGACATATTTTAAACTACCTTGCGATTCACGTGTGACCCTGTTTCGTGTTTCATCATTTATTGTATTTGCCTTCACAACGCTTAACAAGAGGCTTGATCCATCGTTCACACCATTTTCTAGTGTTGCGGCATTTCTACCCAACGTTGGACTTTCACATAAATAACGATCCTCCAAGACTGACAACGCGTTCTGGACCTTGTTCTGAAAGACATTCTTAGCAAAATTTGATGTAAATTTGCCTGTTTTAAAAACGCGATGTCTCAAGCGTACCTAAGCTTGGGGTATGCACCCCCAGAAGGCAAAATACCCAACAAGAAATAGCAAATACCCAACAATACCTCCAGAATTTCATTTTGTAAATTTTTTTGCTTTTTTAGGGTTTTTGTTGCCAATTAATAGTGCTCGACGAGAAACGTTAATGGTGTTTTTTTCGCTATAGCACCTTTTTCAAGGTCAATATTTGATGAAAAAATTCTGCACCCCTGGACCTTTGGAGCCGCCCACCTATAGTCTCAACCCTTCATCTCCTTTCAACGCTTTTCTCTTCTAATCAAATCTTCCTTTTTAATAGTTTCTAATTGGATTTTTACATAGTTTTAAACGAATTTGTAGATATATTATATTTTCTACCTATATGAATAAATTTAAATTTACCATTAAATAATCCAAAAAGGTCTCTGTAAAAAGTAGGACTAAACCTAATCCAAACTGATGATATTGAAAATAAAATCCCTGACTGATTTCAAATAAAAGATTTTAAATGCAGAATAAATCAAGATATAAAATAAGTGAAATTGCATTCTTTCACTAACTGAAATATCAAATGGGTGAACAACATTGTACTGGAAGTGTAACATCAGGCGGTTGAGAGGTTCTAGGATATCAGCCAAAACGTGCAATGAGAGAACGTAGCTGTAGTCCAGAACTCGCCGTTTGAGCGCCTGAAATCTCTGGTTCAATAGATTATTATTATTTTTGAATTTAAAATGACTGAGTTATACTTTCACGAGTGGATAAGCGTGCTCATCTTTGGAATCAATCAAAGTCAAAATCGGCACGATAACTCGAATCAGGTTGCTAATAACCTCGTAACGTGAAAGCCAGCTAAAAAAATATTTTTTTCCGATTTTGTTTAGACCCTTATATACATACACATTTAACCCTCCATTTACCATGACCTAGAGAATTTTCTGACGCCTTGCGCCGTGTTGATAAATTTTAGCCACAGTATACTAATACAGGTGAAAACGTAAAACGTGTATTTACATAGTACGTACATCGCATTGGTGTATACATTATACTGTATTAGCATTTTCTATGTTGAATGTACAAAGACTTTTTGGTACCATCTTTGTACGTGTTTGAACGGACCTTGTACAAAATAAAAAAACAGTGCATCCTATTAATTTGATATTGAAGCAGACTTCACTGCGCTTATGAATGTAATAAATGGACATAACGACGCTAATTTTGTCTTCAAACAACAGAAAACAGTGCAAAGTTGTCACCACAAAGTTATTAGTAAGTGCTAGAAATCGGGAAACAAGTAGGTGAGATGAATGCTAAATCTATTAAATTGTACGTAGATTGATGGTGGATGCTTTTAATTGCGCGCTTCAGGCTAAATAAACAGTAAGTATGACACTTGGTCCGAAGTGCCGAAAAGTTTTTGGAATTTTTGCTAAAAAAATACGTTGACAAGCGTTAAAATACTACACTTTTAGCAAAAAACGCCTTCGTATCCGTTAGCACGTCGTTCTAACGGCCAAAATTTTCATTAGCACAAGGCAACTTTGATTAGCGTGATGCTGAAAAAACCGGTGGTCTTACCTATAATCAAATATGCATGCACTAAGGAGAGAGGAACAAAGCAAATAAGAGGTTTGCACTTGCCCTCTGTTGGAAATAAAAACTCAAGGAAATATTTATTCATTCATTCAATTTCAAAATTTTTTGATCAACTCACGCCCGTATCCAGGATTTTGTTTTGAGGGGCTGGGGTGCGATGTCCAAATTTTTTTTTAAATAATAAGGGGACCAAAGGATGAATTTTAATTGCAAATTTTGCTACCTGGATGCTTAAGATATGGCGAGAACTCAATGAAACCATCTCTTTTAGGTCGGGGGTCTGGAGTGGCGCGCTAAAGCCCCCCACCCAGCGGGCTCCAAGGCAGAGCCTCGTAACATTTTGTAAAAAAGGACTCCAATTTTGAGTCGCAACATTAAAATTTATACAAAATCCAGCCTAATCAGGGTTCTGAATTCATCCTAAAAATGGTCAAAGTTGATCAGCAAATTCATAATCATCGCGAAAAAATTGCTTTCATTCTTGCTTCTTGAACAAATCTCATTTTCTTTATGAAACCTGAAGAGCAGAAAACATATAGATGCAAAATACGCTTTAGGCTATATAAAGACTGAAAATGGAGTGTTTTAGCCGCGTGGGGCTAAATAGACTGTAATTATAATTGAAAAATTCGGTGCAAAGCACTGAACAGTTCTTGAAATTTTAGGCTAAAAGAAGCAAAGGGAGGAGTAAAGGAAACAATCATTCTCACATTTTATTTCGGGGGTGGGGCACGCCTCCCTAGGGATGTGCCGGTTAACCGGAACCGAAATCGGCTGGAACCAACTACAGTGGTCGCCACGAATTTTTACGTTTTAATATGCTCCATAGGATGTTAGAGCTTGTTAAGGCTTATATGTTTAACACGTCGGTCGAGCGTGGGCGGAAATTGGACCGATGTGCTAAAGATATAGCCCTAATAAGCTCTTGAAGCTTATTAAAGCGTACACATTCATGGCGAGTAGTGGTATTCTGTTGGAATCGAATCGGAATCGAGAACCAATTTTTCAATAACCGGAACTGGAATCGTTTTTCATTTTGCAATAAGCAGAACCGGAACCAATGTTTTTTGGATGGCTTCTTGGTCCCTAAAAAAGATTTGAGGAGAGACAAAAATATAGATTCTCAGATTTTACTACAAAAAGCTGAGCGACAAAAATAATGGCAATTATGCATATAATCTTGTGAACACTTCTGTTCACACACACACACACACACACACACACACACACACACACACACACACACACACACACACACACACACACACACACACACACAGATTTTTCATTAATTTGATTATATGCTCCTACTAAAAGAAATGAAAGAGTTCAATTTTTTAAATTTTTAAAGAATATTTTAATGAGATATGAACATTACGATGAAATTATATTTGCCGGTGATTTTAATTTTGTAGAAGATTCAGAAAAGGATAGAATGCCTAAATGGACTGGAAGAAATGAAATAGGGAAAGTAGAATTTGATGAAATTAAACAGGATTTTTTAGTAGTAGATCTCTGTGAACATAAGCGGGAAAAATTCTTTACTTCCACGTCGACACAGCATACATAGTTTATCTAGAATAGATAGAATATATTGTACCGATTATATGCGGAAAAATCTAATAAGACATTATGTTATTAATATAAGTTTTTTGCAACTTAAAGCAGTTATTGCTAATTTTTTATCGGATAAATCTGCTTTAATAGGTCCATCTTTTGGAAGATGAATGTTTTACTTTTGAAACAAAACAATGAATTAAAAAATCCTTATTAGATATTTTAGAGGTATTTTCGAAAAAAGATAATCATCATTTTTTGTTAAAACAGTGGGAATCAATGAAAATTAAGATCGCAGAAAAATGCAAGCAAATTAGTATTGAAGTTTCTAGACGAAAAAAGAAAGTGAGATTTTTTCTAGAAAAAGACATTGAATTTTTGAAAGAAAAGCTTTCTTTTTCCCAAATAATTTAATGCTTATGAAAGAGTTAAATCAGAAATTAAAATGAGTGATTATGAACTAGCTGAAATAAATTCTCGCCTTCATAAGACGCATTATCAAAATTTGATCTTAGATAGGCATACAATGATAACGGCTAAGCAAGCGCAAAAATCTGCTTCTTTTAGGCGTATGACATGCATTAAAAAATTAGATGGTTCAGTAATTAATGATCAATTTGAAATTCTGAGAGAAGTGAAAGATCAATATAGTGCTATTATGAAGGAATTTGGTACTAATTAAAATGCTATCAAATATTTTATGGACTGTGAGAATAACCCTAAGTTAAACGAAGATAACAATAATTTAGAAGCTGAAATAAGTGAAGATGAAATTGAAATTGCTGTTAAAGGATTAAAAATGGGAAAATCGCCAGGTAGTTATGGAATTTCTGCTGAATTTTACTGAATGTTTTTAGATAAAGTTATGCCGATTTTATATAAAGTTTTTAATAGTATTTGTGTAATAGGTGAATTAACACCGTCAATGTATGAGGTAATAATTAGTCTAATATATAAAGGAAAAGGAGATAGAGCTTTACTAAGGAATTGGAGACCTATTACTTTATCAAATGTTGATTATAAAATTTTTACAAAAATTTTGTATAATAATAAAGTTAGTTTCTCCTAAATTAGTTAATTTTAATCAGACATAAGCAGTTCCATCGAGGAATATAAGAGATGGAATTGTGCTAAGTTTTCGACTATATTAGCAGTAAATGATAATAAATGTTCAGGTTTGATTTTATCAGTTGATCAGAAATCTGCCTTTGATGTGATAGAATGGAATTATTTGGAAAAAACCTTGGAGTATTTTAATTTTCCATTAATATTTCGTAGTATCATAAATTCTATATATAAAAAAGGGAAAGTTTCTTCATCAGTTGGTTAATGGTTTTTTATCTCCTTGTTTTCAAATTGAAAGAGGGATAAGGCAGGGTTGTCCATTATCACCAATTTTATACGTATTATGTAGCTGCAGAACTTTTTTGTAATAAAATTAGAAATAATCCTGATATATGCGGAATTTCATTAATAAATGATGGAAATAAATTGAATAATTATTCTGATGATACTAAATACTAAAAAGTGTTACTTTTATAGAACAATTTTTTGAAGAATATGACAAATTTAGTGAGGCCAGTGGGGCCTCATTAAATTTAGAAATGACACAAATTTTAATAATTCGTGAGAATCATAATGTTCCTGAAGATTATAAAAAATATCTGGTTGATGAAATTAAAATTTATGGAATAATTTTTAATAAGACAGGTTTTGCAGAAAATTCTAATTTTAAAAGTGTTGACAGCGTTTTGCATAAGTTGATGAAGTCAACACCGCATTGTGAATTTTCTATAGAGTCTGAAGCAAATTTTATTGATACATATTATGTTTCAAAAATGTGGTACATTGCAACATTCATTAGACCACCAAATAAGCTTATTAAATTAGCGAATAAAACGGTTCAAAATTTTTTATGGTACCCTGCACGTAAGCCTAAAATTAAACGTGAGATAATTCAAAATTCTGCGAAATCAGGAGGAAGCGGTATAGAAAATATAGAGAAAAAGTCGGCGCAATGAGACTTATGTTTTTATTTAAGTTACATAAGCTTGAAAATCAAATTTGGTACGATTTTTTATGCTAAAATATTCATGCAATTGAAATTAATGAATTCGGTATGCTTGGAATTCAAAAATTTTACGCCTTATTTCAAGGAACTTTAATACGTGAAAGAAAAATATCATTTTGCATATAATCTGACTCATTTTAATTTAGACGGGTCGGTTTATGATCCAAAAAAAATTTCAACAAAATTCCTTTATTCAAATATTATTAAAAAATCTTTTGATTTAGCAATTGAAAAGCTTTTACATAATTAAATGGAATAATTTTTTAGGATATGAAATTAATTTTGTTTCTTACTCTAGGCTGAAATTTCCGAGAGAAATTAAAGGATATGCTAAAGATATACATTTTTGTTTTTTAAATAATGCATTACAAACTCGTGACCGATTAAGTCGATGGAGAAATGTTACGTCTTCTTGTAAGTATTGTTTATTTATTGGGAGGAATTTTACTGGAACAAATGTTCATGCTTTATTAGATTGCGAACGTCTTCAAATGTTTTGGCAAAATTTTCTGGTGTTTTGATGCGAAATAATTTACAAGTTTGTGTAGAAAATAAAGTTTTTGGGCATATCATATCAGATAATTTATTAGAAAAATGTTCAAATATCCTTATACAATTAGCGCATACTTGTATTTGGGTGACAAGAAATGATCTAGAAAAAAATGACAAATTAGTTGATATTTGGAGATATTTAGCTACAATAACAAATAACTTTTTCACTGGTGGAAACGCATTCATCGTAATGATATTGCTAAAATTAAAGATTTGTTGCTCAATGAAATTTAAAAAATCCTACTTAGTGACTATTCTGTGCGTATACTAACGTATACTAACCCTTGCAGTGTTTCTTATATTACTGTATATTCCGTTTGTTCGTAAGGTTTATTAATTTCTATACTAACCCCCTTAATTTTATTGTAAAGCGCCCCTTCTCTTCATGGCGCGAACCAAATTTCTGTAATAAAAAACACACACACTATTTTGCACAAAAATTAGCTTTTACTGCATGTTTATGCGAAAATTTTATTTTTGCTTTGCATGAAACACGATTCTAACTAAACAAGCTACACAAGCCGTTGTATGTATCAACAATTCTACTTCAGTTCCAACTTTTGAAGCTAATAAATTTTGAATATATTAAATAGTATTTACTCAATAGATATAATCATAATTATAAGAGGAGGGTTTGAGTGAGAGGTTTCATAGATAAAATAAATTAAATAAAATACAAAAATAGCATAAGGTCATTCCATGTCAAGTGGTCTAGTTTCAGAAAAGCGCCACGCTCGACCATCTTGGATTTAGCATAAATTTTGTATGTAGAGTACCTCACGTCTCAAACGAACTATGGTAAAGTTTTAGATTCTACAGTAGAATACTTATTGAGATATAGCCATTTGTTTGACCCCATACCCTGACCATGTAACGTACGACACTGAGATTTCACCAACTTTGATACCTAATATCTCTCTTGATATTCTTTTAAAATGAGTGAAACTTGGCTAGCTTGTACAACTTTTTGCGCTCCATTTTATGGTAATAATAATTATTATTTCTGTGCACGCTGTAGGTAGATAAATTATATCAAAGTCGGCCAAAAAAATTGACTTTCAAAAAAATTGAAATTTTAAAGTTGCATAGTTCCTTCAATAATTATTTAATAGATGTCAAATTTGATGCATAGCATGTCTACAAGTTGTCCTTTAATAGTTTATAATTTTATTTTGGTAGCTCTTTCTGCTACTTTACAAAGTTAGTATAAAGTTGACAATTTTTGTAAAAAGTCTAAAACTGAGGTATTTTAACTTCTATTTTGCACAAAAGTATCTTCGAGAAACGTTTTAAAACCACTTTCATTGGACAGAGCATGTCTTAAAGCACCTAGAAAAGTAGATTTGATTGACTAACGCCGGCATCTAGTGCCAAAAAAGAGGGCCAAAGTTGGAAGTCATTGCCATAGTGACGAATATAATTCAAAATGCAATCATGCTGTTATTTAGATTTCTTGATTTTCTCATATGTTTCGATATTATTAGACAAGTTTTCGTTCATAAACGAGCACATTTAACCTATTATACAGATTTTTAGATTCCCATTAGTATTATATAATTTGCTAATTGATTTAGTTCGAAATGGACGTCAGTGAAGCGATTGATTATGATTCTCCTATAACCGAATGCACTGTTGGGCAATATTTGTCATCAAAATGTCACCATGGTTCATTTTATTCCAACAAAATCGGGCTAATTTCTGTTAGCAGCTTGTCAGCAAATGAAAAATTACTTATTGCTCGACGATCAGAAGTTGAGCTTATGGACAATGACCTGGTCTGTTTGCATCACCAAGCAAAATACCTCCTCAAATACGAAATGAGCCAAAAATCGTGTTGCAATCCGTTTGGAAAGCAGAACCACATGATCAAAGGTGGCTTGTTAAAGGTCACTTTAGCCATGTCTGAGGAACTGAACAAAGTGACCAAAGTGAATGTAAAGTCAGGTCAGAAAATTTGCATTAAGTGCAAAGCTGAATATGTTTCTAAGGCTGAAGTCACAGCAACTTCTTCTTCTGACGAATTTGATCCAAATGCATCCGATAGTCTTGATCAAAGCTTGACTGCTTTAGGCACTTCTCCATTGAAAATTCGTAGGATAAGCAGCCAAAACAAAGCTGGCTATTTGAAACAAAAAATTGAACGTGCACAAAATGTGATAGCAGAAAAAATCATGTCCGTCTCTGGAATGACAGATGATATTGCACAATCTAGTCGCTCTGCTGAATGCAGTTTGTGTAATGATTACACTGACCTTATCAAAGAAATGAAAGCTAAAATCGAAATATCCAGTAGATCAAGAAAAGTTCAGCTGCTGACTATGGCCCCAAAAAGTTGGTCAATAAAGGAAACTGCAAGGAAGTTTGGCGTTCCTGAACGCATGGTCAAAACAGCCCGGAAAATTAGGGCAGAAAAAGGTATATGTACATTACCTGATGCAAAGGTTGGCAAACCATTGTCAAAGGAAGTCGCTGAAAGAGTCAGCAGTTTCTATGAAGATGACGAATTCAGCAGGATGTGTCCTGGCAAAAAAGATTATGTTTCAGTTCGGATTGGTGGTATTAAAGTACAAAAGCAGAAGCGGTTGCTATTGTGCAACCTTAAAGAGCTGTACGTGGCATACCGTAATAAATATGGAGCTGAAATCAGTTTCTCCAAATTTTGCGACCTTAGGCCAAAGTGGTGTGTGACTGTTGGTGCGTCAGGCATGCATTCCGTCTGTGTGTGCACCATACATCAGAATGTTAAGCTCATGATGCAAAGTGCTAATATTAAAGATGACTACAAAATGCTAATAGAAAAGGCAGTATGTGATCTGAGTGCCAAGGACTGTATGCTGCACCGTTGTCAAAGCTGCCCAGGTGAAGATGCAGTTAAGGTTTACTTAGAAGAAATATTCCACGACTGGGATGCAGAGGAATCGATTGAATTCAAACAGTGGGTTCACACTGACCGTGAAACACTAGAAACCAATGTATTAACAGTGGAAAACTTCATTGAAAAACTCTCAAGCAAGATTTGGAAGCTGACAGGCCATCATTTTGTTGCAAAGCACCAAAGTGATTACTTGAAGTCATTGAAGACCGACTTAAAAGCAACAGAATTGATAGTTCTGATGGACTTTGCCGAGAACTACTCATTTGTAGTGCAAGATGCTGCCCAGGGCTTTCACTGGGAAAATTCACAGGCCACCGTGCATCCATTTGTTGCATATTATGTCGACAATATGGGCAACTTGCAAATTGTTAATTGTTGCATGATTTCTGATAAATTGCAACATGATACAGTGTCTGTACATG
The DNA here is from genome assembly GCA_036768485.1 of Mermis nigrescens. NCBI lineage: Eukaryota > Metazoa > Nematoda > Enoplea > Mermithida > Mermithidae > Mermis > Mermis nigrescens. Next base: position 1,556,894 of record JAVLUZ010000191.1, read on the forward strand.
TGCTTATTCGAAAGTTAATCGAATTTTTGGGGACGCGGACAGAAGTTACCAAAATATACTACTTCAGTGATGGTTCTGCTGCCCAATATAAAAACTACAAGAACTTTGTGAATTTATGTAACCATAAAAATGATTTCAATATCGAGGCTGAATGGAACTTCTTTGGTACAGGCCATGGAAAATCACCCTGTGATGGGGTTGGTGGCACAACTAAACGGCTGGCTGCCCGGGCAAGCCTCCAGAGACCTTCATCTGACCAAATATTGACGCCAAAAGATCTCTTTGACTTTTGTGATCAAAACATAACATGAATTAAATATATTTTTGTCACAAAAGATGAAATTGAAGAGAGCAGAAAGTTTCAAGAAGAACGGTGGCGAGAAAGCAGCACAATAGCTGGTACTAGAGAGCATCACCAATTCATACCAGTTGACTTAAACACGATTAGTGTCAGCAAAGTTTCCAATGACATGATAAATTTTGTTGCCAGAATTTCTGATACCACTATTTTGCACTTGAAATTGGCTGAGCTGTCCCCTGGTTGTTACGTTGCCTGTATTTATGACAACAAATGGTGGACTGGCAATGTTGTTGAGGTTTCAATTGAAGAAAATGATGCATTGATAAATTTCATGCATCCGCCAGGTCCTGCTCATTCGTTTTATTGGCCAGAAAGGCAGGATATATGTTGGATTTCGGAGCAACACCTCATTTGCATGCTCCCTGCTCCTTCAGTCACATCGTCGGGCCGACAATATCAATTTCCAGAAAATGTGCTGAAGGAAGTGACTTATAAATGTAACAGAATGTGAAGAAAGATTGCTATCAATTGGAATCAAGCTGTGGACATCGGCTTGGGAACCAAATAAGATACCCACTTTAGGCTTGAGAACCTAGGATAAGCTGCTCAATCATTGGCTTGGGATCCAGGCAGACACCCACTTGAGGCTTGGGAACCTCGATTAAGAAACCAAATCAAAGGCTTGGGAACCTTGACTAAGAAACCCACCCGTGGCTAGAATTGCACGGCTATCGGGCGTGGCCCCTACAACGATGGGGCTGCCATTTCATGTTCATGAACTGGTAGTGACAATGTCACCATGGACCAACGCAATTTAATACTTATAATTTCTCTATAAAAAGCATTAAGAGAAGTCTGAACCAATAAAAGGGCAGAATTTGAATATTAAAATGAAAGCTGTAATACGGAAATGCTCCTCACTTTGGCCCATTTTTTAGGGCATTGTATGCTGGCGTTAGTCAATTAAATCTACTTTTCTAGAAGGTTCAAGACATGCTGTTCCCGATAAAAGTGGTTTAAAAACGTTTCTAGAAGATATTTTTTTGGAATATGGGATTGAAAATAACATATTTTTAGCCATTTTACAAAAATTGTCAAATTTACACTAATTTTGTAAAGTAACAGAAAGAGCTACTGTCATGAAGTTACAAACTTTCAAAGAACAACTTGTAGAGCCACTATGTTTCAAATTGGACATCTATTAAATAAATATTTAAGGAGCTATGTAACTTTAAACTTTCAGTTTTTTTGAAAGGTCAATTTTTTTGACCAACTTTGACATAATTTATCTTCCTACAGCATGCACAGAAATAATAGTTATTTTTACCATAAAATAGAGCGCAAAAAGTTGTACAGGTTAGCTAAGTTTCATTTGTTATAAAAGAAAATTAATAGAGATATTAGGTCTCAAAGTTGGTGAAATCTCAGTACCGTACCTTATGTGGTAAGGGTGTGGGGTCAAACAATTGGCTTTATCTCAATAAGTATGTCACTGGAGAATCTAAAACTTAGCCAAACTTCGTTTGAGACATTTGGTACTCAACACACAAAATTTCAGCCAAATCCGAGACGGTCGAGCGTGGAGCCCTAGACCACTTGACATGGAATGACCCATAATAATATATAGTTCTATATATAATCTGAAAAATTACTAATTTACTTTCCTTATTTTTATTTGCACGAGCCAGGTGCTGATAGTAATAAGTGATATTGATATTTAATTCTCTACTGCGATAAAGGGTTTGAGTGGGAGGATGCGCGCTGGTTTGTAAGCCCAAAATATGTTTCAAATGCTTTTGTTTTATTGTTTCGCATAATTTTTGTAATTTATCCGGCGCTTTCCGCCAGTTAACGATTTTATTCATTTTCCTAGCTGGCTTTGTGTCAGAAATAAAACTTTTGCTTACAACGAAGATCGTATGGTTTGAAAAAGCTTTTTAGGGACAGATGGGCGATTTCAGCCTTAGCGCTTAATTATGTAGTCTTGTAGCGAAAATTTATCAAATTTGTACGTATATAAATCGAGACAAATGGTTGTAAAGGAAGAAGCACGGACGCAACTTATCTTTTTCTTCTTTCGATTTAAATCTATCAAATGTTTCGTAGATTTGCGCCGGATTTTCACTTCCAAATGACATTTTAATACAAGTACGGTAGCATTAACAACGTTTCTTCCAAATTGAAATGAATTTCTGAATTGCAACGATTTTCTGAATAGGAAGTAATTTCATATAATAAAATAGTAAAAAAATGTCATTTTTTACTGTTTTATTATTTGAAAAATTTACTGCGAGTAACTGACGTTACTTCGCTGATGATATCTAATTTAGAAGACGACTAACTCTCAATTAAATATAATTCTAACCTTGATAGTCCCATTAGCGCCGTTAAGGTAGCTCAACATTATGGCGCATTACACCACCTCTTATAAAATTTAGTCAGCATGAAATAAATTTATTGTGAAAGAGTTACTATGAATCTGAAGCTAGTATTATATATTTTGTTTCATTGCCTAGCCGCCTAAATTATAAAGATATAATACTTGACTATAACAGAAAAATATGAAGCAGATCGGATGAAAGAAATAAAAAAAGATTTTAAATACAATTAGACATACGGTTCTCAAGTAGCATAGTACACCGAGGAAGATCCTTCATTGAACTTTCTGATAATAATTTTCTTACAATATTTTCGACAAAGTTACATGTCTAAAGTCATAGCTTTTATATATACTCACTACAGGTAAGGAGAACCGAAACCGCCGGTTCCTAGGTCCAAGAACCGGAACCGGAACCGTCGTCGGTTCCAAGTTCCAGGAGAAGCGGAAGCGAGATTTTAATTTTCTAAGAACTAGAACCGGAACCGTGACCGACTTTCTCGAAAAACTTGGAAGCGGAATATCCTTACCCCCTTATACCCTTGGATACGGGCCTGGACTAACTGATTTTCTGAACTACCATCCTACCTCAGTTAACATTCGTAAATGACCTAAAGACGGTGAAAATACAATTTTTTTAATTACCTACGTCAGCGTCGAAAATAAGTGAATGCAAAGCCAAAAATTTCGAGGATTTCGTGATGAAAAGGTCATTGGAAAGCTAAGTATTTCAAACACGAATCATTACTAATTTCCCTTTCATTTCTTGATATTTTTCATTTACACGCCATGCAAATGAACGCCAAAATTTATTTGCATGACCGGTGTTACATTTGCATTGTGTAAAAAAAGGCCGTGCGAGGCACCACGTTTGCGCAGATAAGTAAATAAATGATTGCCTGTGTTCTTGAACTCCATCTTGTACATTTCCCTTAATTAAGCTGTTTTTTAACATGTTTTTATACTCATGTTATGTATATTATTGTATACATAAGTAATCGCTGAATTTCATTTTAAAATAATGAAAACGCACTGTCAGTGCAAAAATCGGCAAAGAGCGTCGAGAAAAAAGGCCTACTCATTTTTTCTCGACAAATTACTGTGGATTTACTCAAAAACTACAGAAGCTGTCCTTCTGATATAAAAATAAGGTTTCTAGGGCGCCAAAAAGTCAGGTAACGTCATTATCCGGCGCTTATCGCCGTAAAAATTTTAAAAATCATGAAAAAATTGACTGAAATCATAAAAAATGCACTTCTTTATTGCGCCCAACTATTTTTAACGACGCGGCGGCCGCCCCCTGCCTCCCTTAAATCAGCCCTGGGATATACGAGTACTTGCCTAAGTAAAGATGTTTCTTATGACCCTTATTCATTATTTTAGCATACTACTAATAATATTATTTTCCATTTGCAATGACGCTAAAAGAATATGTCGCCGCCTTGTCTGATAATCCGTATTTTGGCGCGGGATTCGGATTGGCTGGTCTTGGATCTATTGCTCTCATATTTCGTAGGGTAGCGCAGTTTGGCGGAATTTGGTTCAGACGAAAATGCGTCATGTCGCTTGAGGTGAATAATGCCGACAAAAGTTACTTATGGTAAGTTGAATACAACTTACAAACAGGCACGTAGCTGACCCTTCTATTTTGGGGGGACCTACAAAAATTTTGGGGGGTACGGGGTCCCAAAAGGCCAAAAATGGCAAAAAATAACTTTAAAAAAATCTATTTTACCGGTTTTTTTCTGAATTTGGGGGGGAAGTCGGACCCCATTCCCCCCAGGGCTATGTGCCTGCTTACAAAAGCTTCAACGCAGTACAAACGACTGATTGAAGTTTTCTTGTACAAAATCATATACGATTGCATAATTTAAAATTCTTCATCGATCGTCATTTTTTCGATCAGATAGACTTTTCTGTTTTACTGTTGAAATCATTTCCTGTTATGTGATGACCTTTTGCGGGTAGTTAGTTAATTATTTGCATAATAAATATAAATGACCCAAGATTCTGGAGTCGGATGAAACTTTTTGAAACAATTTTTTGTGGCTTTCTAGCGTGTGAGATCGATTTTTGAACTCATTGGCCTTGAATTTTTTTTCGGAAATCAGGTCTTATTGTTGCCCGTATTTGTTAATCCATTTATCATACAATTTCGAAATAATTATATGCATACATATGACAGAGTCGTGAATTATTTTTTCTATTATGTTTAGCGAACTTTAAAATTTTGAAAACTATAAGGATGTTTATTGAACCTCTAAACTTTTAAATCTTTCATACTGAAAAGACCTATATCGAGTGCACTTGCGGAGTTAGTGATTGTGTCATTTATTTTTCCCCTATGAGTACAAAAGACAGCTTGAAATTATTTTGGAAAAAATATTTTGTAGAATGTTGTATGTGTAATTTGTATACTGTACATGGTAGGCACATTTTCATGTGTTTTTTGTGCCTTCATTCGCTCACATCATACATGGATTTGCGGAATGAGGGGTTTTACTACCCTGAACTTTTAAAAACTGATAATAGCGAAAGGTTACGGTATACTTAGCCTTCTTTGGGCTCAGAAAAGTAACTACAACATAGGTACATATGTATATACATGGGCTGCAGCCAAATTCTGGAGGGTCCGATGGGGTAGTTGCTAAAAATGGCACTAAGATTCAATTCTTCGCACTGTTTTTTTGTACGAGCCTCTTTGTACATGTACAAAGATCTCTGTACAAGCGAAAAATTTTTTGTACATATAATATATACATAGATATAATATCAAATATACACATTTTTACATACTACTAGTCTGTTATTGGTGACCCGCACGCTTCACAAAAGTGTTACTTTGTCCTAAATTAAACTGATTATATTAATTCGATGCGAAGCGCCGAACTTTTTATCAGTTTTTGTTTTAATTTACACATGAAACTTGACTCAGAAAGCTAAAATAACTTGTTTTACACAATCAGAAATAATACATCGATTGCAATCAGTGTCTTCTTTGTATTCTGCGAAGGTTTTCCCCGATGTACAAAGACTTCGGTACCGTTTTTGTATCTTTGTACTAGGGATCGACCGGAGCTCCGGCTCCGGCCTCCGGCTCCTCCGGCCATTTTTGGTCCTCCGGCCTCCGGCGGCCGGAGGGTACAAAAAAGGGGCCGGAGGCCGGAGGTTTTTTGAACCGAATCATTCAATGCTTTAACGCTCTTCTTTTCTTTTGAAGCTTAGCACTCAGATTGCCCATTTTGTGAATTTGTACAACATAGTTTCCCAAGGTCGAAAGTTCAGGGGGCGGGGTGAAATCCTAAAATTTAGGACCACGAAATTTTGAGTCTACCCTTTTTTGCAAGTCAAATATGAAAAATGGCTTAAACGTCCTATATAGCATGTTTTAATGTGAAAAAAACTGTATTTTTAACTACTTTTTGTACCATTCCGACTAGTTTCGCCACTCTTGTAAGTGAAAAATATGAGAATTCAAAAAAATTTCGACTTTTCAGATCATTTTAAGTTCATTCTAGGTATTTTATGGGTAAACAAAACAGAAATGTATTAGTCGGCGCGAAGCGCCGAAAAGATTTTAGTATCTTCGCAGCTTTTATACCTAAAAATCGTGCAGAAAATGTTTGATAGCTCGAAATCGTCCGACAGTGATTCAAGTCTCGGACCCTGAGGTGGGGGTAATACCCCCCTCTCCCCCTATGGGAATGTATGTTGTACAAACACAGGTTTAATAAGTGAGGCTGTGAATGTGAACACTAATGTGGCATTGTGAATGCACCATTGGTAAAGTATTATATCATATATTTTGCTTAATAATGAACGAGAATATTTCAGATTGTAAAGCGAGCCGAGTCCGCGTTAATTCAGGGCACAAATGGATATAAATCTCTTACGAGTGACAGAATAACAAACTTGGTGCGACGTAGTCTGCTCACTTACTTTTTGAGCTACTACAGATTGTAGATATAAGTACATACAGACACATTGCTAAGCTCTTTATGCTATGTTTATTTGGGTATACAAATGCATGGCTAGATAATAAACATTCACTTCTACAAATCTTTTACTTATCCATGAGCAATGCCATATTTATACAAACCTATGTACTGTACAGTACATCATATGAATTATATTTACGGCTTGTGAAAATTCAAGTTCACTGAAAATTCTAAGTTCACCTCCGGCCTTCGGCCTCCGGCTCCGGCTCCGGCCGGAGCCGGAGGTGACGATGGCCGGAGCTCCGGCTCCGGCCCGGAGGAAAAAATGGACCTCCGGTCGATCCCTACTTTGTACATGTACAAAGATTTTTGGGAAAGACAAAAATTGCAAAAAGGTCAAAAATTTGCAAAAATTTTCGGCGCTCCGCGCTGAAATGAGTAATTAAGTGTTCTATATATCTTTTAAATGGCAGAAATTGCATATCAAAAGAGAGAAATGTCGAATTTTTCTGCGCTACGCGCCGTTTTAAGACGATTCTTAGTGATTTTTGCCTTTAGAGACCCAGAAATTTGCTAAAATACACTGCCAAAAGTCGAACAACTCTGTTTTTACAACACTAAAATCGCTACCGTACCATATTTTAGTATCCCGAAATTTGTGTGAACAAAACATACAAAGACTTTGGGGACCCTCTTTGAACATGTACAAACGGACCTTCTACAAAAAACACTGATTGCAATATGCTAACTGAATCTTATAATCGACATCAATTCGTTTAATTATTCAATACAATACAAAGACCAAAATGTCAATTTTATCTTCAAGCAGCAGAAAACAGTGCAAAGTTGTCAAATAGTTATTTTCTGCAAGAAATATTTATAAAACAGTAGAAAAAGATGTAAAACATGTTCAAGTCTGTACAACGATGCTTAAAGATAGCTTTTGGAGTGTTTAATGCCCGTGCTTGTAGCTAAAAAGATTGCAATTACGATATTCGGCGCGCGCCGAAAATTTTTATGGAATTTTGCTAAAAAATACTAAAAAAGCGTTATAATTACTATTAATTTGCCTTAAAAAAGTCATTGTACATTGTACAAAGATGGCTCAGAATATCTTTGTACGAGTCTCAAAGTCTTTGTCTCGTCCAAAAAAAAACGGTGATTCTGGGGCTCTATCGATTTTTAGGGCAAGGGAAAAGGTCCGCCGCGCGCCCGTCCATGTGTGGCTATGCATGTAGCTTTTTTGGACTCAGAAACATAACCGTGTGACTTCAGAAATGCGGTAGATATATTTTCCTGAATTTTGAAAGGATATATAGTATTTTCCGATTCTCAGCTAAATAGCTGCTTTTAGTCCCAGTCCAAAAAGGCTGTCTAGCTAATGTTAAGTTCAAAAAGGCAAAAAGATCGTTCTAAAGCAATACCATCGTTTTTTACAAAGCGCTTAGCAGTCTCCAAATTTTTTGTTCTCACGTCCCTCCACCGAAAGTTTGACCTTGCGCACCTATAGCTCACATAATGTCAGGCAACGGAATCTCTTTTTGTATTTCATAAAAGAAAATGCGGTGGCTTCTTGATGTCGACTTTTTTTGAATGTGTGAGCACGTGAAACCATATCCACTCACATCTAATGACGTTTTACTCCACGCTCTACCAACTTGGACTTTCTAATCTTTTCTAGTCAAGAAATAGTTTAAGGACAGCAAGGCGAGTGTTTTTTGTTGTACAAGGTCCGTTTGTACATAAACAAAGATGGTCCCTAAAAGTCTTTGTACATTTTGTACACACAAATTTTTGGGTACTATAATAAAGTACAGTAGCGATCTTTGTATGGCAAAAACAGAGTTGTTCGACCTCTGGTAGTGTATTTTTGGTAATGTCTGGGTTTCTGAGTGCAAAAATCACTGATAGTCGTCTCAAAACGGCGCTAAGCGCCGAAAAATTTGACATTTTTTCTTTCAAAATGCAATTTCTGACATTATAAAGGTATATTGAAAACACACCGAAAATTTTTACGAATTTTTATTCTTTTTTGCAGTTTTTGTCTTCCCAAAAATCTTTGTGCATGTACAAAGACGGTCCTCAGAAGTCTTTGTACATCGGGAAAAATTTTTGCCGAATACAAAAAACACTGGCAAGGCGCTGAATTTTTTTATTCAGAAACAAAACTTTTTAATTTTAAATAAATACATTCTCATAATTCAGTAATTGAGACAAAATACTTAAAATTAATTGCTCAATAAAATTCAAACGTTTCACGATTTAAAATAATTTGATTCGACCTTCTTAAGTTGTCCATAAAGAAAATATTAGCAGTACCATTTGTTGTGTTCGTACAAGAAGTGCATTGATAAAGAGACCTAGAGAAGGCGCGAAGCGCAGAAAAATGTGGAGGTTTTTGAAATTTCTAAAGAATTAAAGGAAGTGGCCACCCTTATTCTCCTCTGAATGCGACTTTGGATATTGGCCGAGATTTTGAGGCTTATTTGCATTCTTTTTATTGTTCTTATTCGCCGTATGTATCCTTATACATAAGAGATATTGTTTGGACTGTTATCTGTCGTATAATTGAGACTTGAGAGGTTATTCGCTGCATTTATGTACATATTTCTGTTCGGATTTTTTCAGGCTATTGGAGTGGATAAATTCTAATGCTGCGACAGCGACTCAACACGTTAGTGTCGAAACGACTTTTGTACAAGGCGAAAGTGGCAAAATCGACACAAATTTTACTTTTATACCTGGCCTCGGAGATCATTATATAAGGTTATAAGTAACATATTCGTTTCTTAATCGGTTATTTTGCTATAAATTTTTAGGCGAAAATTTTCGTCATTAATTTTTGTGAAAGTTTACATCATTTACCATACAAATAAGGGCTCAAAATTTTGGGAGGGTCCCGGCCATTTTTAGAATGGGGATAAAGACCTCTAATTTTTGGCCAAAAACGGCCAAAAAAAAGCGCCTAAAAACGGCCAAAAAATTATTTTCTTCAAAATCGGGGTGGGGGGGGGTCAAAATTTCCTGGCTTTGGGGGAATGGGGGATGTCCGACTTTCATTGGGGAATCCCCATCCCCCTCTTACATGTATGTCATTTACTATTTGTAAATATAACAAGCAAACGCTACTTTTAAATGCATGTAATTTAGCTCGTGAATGTTTTAGGGCATGTATAAATGCGAGACGTTGCAACCAATACTTCTGAATTAAAGAAAAAATATGCCAGGCTTTCGATGCTCTTTTATAAACATTCTATCGAAAGTATGGATTCTTCTCTTTGTATCCGAATTCTTTTTTTAAATCAAATTTTTTAAAAATTCATGTATAATATCCGATTGAACTGGCATGGCATAGGTAGGATGGTGGGCCCTACCCAAAGTCGGTCGTCCCTCATCCCCTCAAAGCCAGAAAATTTTTGACCTCCACCCCCACTTTTTGGAAAAAATAGAATTTAATTTTTGGCGGTTTTTGGCCAAAAATTGAAGGTCATCATTTCTCAAAATGGCCGGGGACCCCCATCCAACATTTCGAACTTTTTTAGTTACACTACATTGCTTGTGTTGGTTCATAAAGGTAAAATGCCTGAATTTCATTGAGCTATTTTACTTACAGAAGGCGATTCAAATGGTAAGAAAAACTTTAAGGTGCTTTAAATGTTTATTTGTGTATGAATTCGATCATTGGCATTTCTTAAGGATTTGTGAATTTTTGTTATCTTTTTGGCGGTAATTTGTGATTTTGCCCAAAGTTTTTGATTTTTCTTATTCTTGGATTGCGTGTTTTCATGCCTGATCTGTATCAGTAACGCAAATTTTTTTATTGTTTTTGATTCTGTGTTGTTATTTAAATATAAGCCATGCGGGTCGCTGGCTTCGAATTGAACGGAATCGCGACTCAAAAGTGCTTTATCAAGGAGCACCGTACGAAAGTGTTACGCTGACAACAATCGGTCGGGATAAAAAATACTTTCTGGACATTTTATCACAGGGTATATATACATATACAGGGTGGCCCATAAAAAGGCTACATTCCCATTTGACAGGTCATAATTTCGGCTGATATGAACATAAAATTTTCGGACTGGCTGCAATAAATAAATAAAAGTCTTCTTTCAAAATATGTTCAAAATTTCGGCCAGATTTAAGCGGTTCGGGGCTACGGCACTTTGTTTACACCCTACTCTAAAATTGTTTAAACACCAATGGCGTCATTAATTTGCACCTCATTTTGATGATATCCTGAAATTTTTGTTCTTGGTAGAACGCGTATCTATTCTAGGGGTTAAAAAATCTGCTAATTAATTTTTATCTTTGGATATATCGTCAATAATTCAAAATAGGATACCTAAATACGCAGTAATGTGAAATAAGGCAGAAACTGTGGGGTTTAAACAGTGTTGAAGTGAGGTGAAAACAAATTTCCGTAGTGCACGAACCGCTGGCAGCTGGCCAAAACCTTAACCGCGATTTAAACAAAGGCATATTTAACGGCATATTTAACAATCTAATGCAGCTGTTTATAAAGTTGCGTGTTCACATTAGCCGAAGTTATGACGTGTTAAATTGGAATGTAGCCTTTTTTATGGGCCACCCTGTATATACATATGCATTGATGAAACGATTACTACACTCGTATTATTTGCGATTCCGGCTTCTTTTACAAGGCATCTTTTGAAACCGAGATGAATAAGCGTAATTTGCCTGATTATGTGAATATATTTACGCGTAAAGCAAAAAGAATATAAATTTTGCGGAAACCACATCCTCGGATGAGCTGCTGATTGAAAAATAGAAGCAGAAATAATATCTTATTCCTTCTCCGTACCTGCATCTTAATAATGTTATTTTTTATATTTTCAATCATGCAACCAGAAATTTCTAGTAAAAATAAGTTCGAATTTTCGCACGTATTCGCCAAAACGAAATCAAATTAATGAATTGTTTAAATCTAGGCCCGGTTGCTGCTCGACTTCACCTTAACAAAGGCTAACCATTAAAAATTAACTTTTATTGGTCAGCCGTTCGCTCGACGTTTTCTTAACTCCAACGATCAGTTAGATTCTCTTAATGCAGCCATTAATATTAAGGCACAACTTAAAATGAAGGTTTCATTAAGATTCGTAAGAATCGGGTTGTTCGACTTCTTTATCAATCAATGGTCGGAAATCCCTTAAGGAAAGCTTAAGGGTACCATTAAAGGAACCATTGACAAAAAGTTTTAATGGCAGAATCACTGAAAATTCGAATGTTCCATTGCTTCACTCGTTTACCTCTGGACTTATTGTTGGTTCAAATTTGTCTAATGGTGAATTGCAGTGACAGCGATGCACTGAATGAGGGAAATAAAACATTCGCTAGTCTGGGCGAAAGGTAGTGGTTGCCTATGAAGGTATGGAAATCTACAAATAGAGAAATTCCGTTTTAATTTCTGCTCATTTTCGGCTTCATCTAAAGAAAATGAAGGAGCTAATTCACAAAATTCGTCCTCGAATAAAGTCTGTATCAAAATTCATTGTCATTAAAATCAATCGAGTATGTGTCATATTATTAAATGTGGGAAAAATTGAAAGAAGCTTTACTTTTTGAAGAAACCATTAAACGCTTAATGGGAGCGGTAGAGCTTCAGTCGAGCAAACGGTCTTAAGGTAGAAATTAAAAAACTGAGCCTTATTCTATGGCCGCACATAGGTAGAGTCCAGCAACCGAAATTAAAATTGACCATTAGACTTCCCTCAGAATCGAGCCTAATGATTGAGTCGAGCAACCCGATTTTTTAATGTTACAATTAGGTCGGAAATGAAACTTGAGGCGACCATTATTTAAAGGTAACCTTAAGATGGTCATTAACGTTAAACTAACCCTTTATTTATGATTAAGTCGAGTAGATGGGCCCTAATAATCCATTCGTTAGCCACATACATGCACACGTTCAAAAGTTCTTATAGGGGGGGGTGTAAACCGAGTTTCCTGGGGGGGTATGATAAATTTTTATGGCCAATTATGACGCTAAAATGATGACTTTATATTGATTTTTTAGATATTCTTGTCGTTCCTTACCCCCCCAACCCCTAAAAATGCTTTAATTAGTTGTATTTTACTCTTCCCGAATTATAGTGATTAAGTTTGCATGAAAACAAATGATAATAAGAACGAGGGTACAACTTGAATTATCAAATATGGGCAGAGTAATGACAAAAAGTATCTAAACTAAATGAATGAATAGACAGAGTACTACTCGAAAAATACTTTAGATTATATATACTGCTGGCCATCGTTTGCGCTCTTTCATAATTCCAACAATAGGTTTTGGTCCGCAAATGTCCTGAGGGCGGTCTGCCTTTCAAAAGTTGTGGTTAACCCCAGTGTGCATGTGTGATTAAACATCTGTTGAACACTTCAAAATTTTACTTAGGTTGACATACGAGTAAAAGCAGCTAAAATCGGCGTAAAAGCGCAAATTTAGCCTAAAAATGGGAGGAATTAAAATTCCCAGCTTTTGAGGAATTGAGAGCAGCTGACTATGGGTGGGAGGAGACGTATGATACACATTAGGAATAGGAGAGAGGATGTGTCCCTGCTTTGGGGTCCATAAATCAGGTGCTGTCGGCTACTTCACCCAAACTATAATTCACGCGTCTTTCACATTGAAATATGGCAATCTCGTCGAATTTTATTTTTCCAAATTAGCAGCGTCTTATTAAGCTTGCAAGAATGTTTTAAAGGCAATTGAATTATCGAAATGTGTCTTTTGCAAGAAATAATACCCCTTAAACGCAAAATAATTATTACTATACTAAAAATGCTTAATTTCACCACTTTTTTGACCGAAATTTCTCGATTTCACTTCCACCTGTGTTGAAGATCTCCAAACTTGCCAAGTTATATGGCTGTTAACGTTTCCTTAAATTTGCGATTGCTTGCTCCTTTAGCCAAAAATACGGCCTTACAAAATATGCAATTGGGCATTAGAATGTTCACGGCTTATGGTCAGGAATGGCGCGTTTTCGGTCATCCACAGCGTAAGCGTCCTTTGAACTCCGTTGTATTGGCCAAAGGCGTTTCGGAAAATATCGTTTCTGATGTCAGAGAATTTATAGGCAGATCTCAGTGGTATATTGAAAGAGGTAGACTACTTATTTTTTATGCTTTTCAGCGAACATTCTTACGCACCGAATTTATTTATAGCTTGATTGTATATATTTGAAAAGCTGTATTAGCTGTATTGTTCAGTAAGTGCATAAATTTATGCAACAGCACATGTACATGGGCAAGGCAGGGGTGAAACCGAGAAAGGCCTTTTTTAGTCGTTTATTTAATTTAAAAAAGGTATTTTATGATTTTAAATATCATTACGACCATTTTTAGCTTATCAAATTGCCTTTTTAGATGGAATGAGACGATTAAATTCAATTTCGAATTGCATTTTATGCATATTTTGGCCGATACAGGTACATAAATCAAAGTGTGTCTAGAAGGTTCTCAACAAACTACTATATATGAAAATTACTATTTTTGTTGAAAATTGACAAAGTTGATTCAAAAAATTCGGATGAATGATTCGAATTTATATCGATAGACTCGAAAATTTTTCAGCACCATCTTACATTATCCCAAAATCATCTGACGTATACAATTTTCAGAGATATTAGGTAGGGGTAAAATTCCCTCTCACCCCTCCTTTGCCCTTTTGTGCAACAACACGGTATTATACATGCACAAAGGGGGTAAAGATGATATTACCTTCAATGAAGGGTCAGTTAGGCAGGTACTGTCCGGCAATTTCGAGCTAACGGAAGATTTTATCCTTTTTTGCAGACAAAAGCAGTAAAAATGTCAAAATTTGCGGATTATTAATTTCATGTGTTGTTTACCTAAAAAGCGCACAAAACTATGTCTAAATGATCTAAGAACTCAAAATTTAAGGAAAATTGATCAATTCCTACATTTTTTAGTGTTTCTAATTTACTTCGAGCCGTCCTTTTTCCAAGTTTTTCCAAATTTTTAATGCTGCGCATCGGATTGTCGGAATAAGTTGATACATTTGCACAGGGGCGTAACCAGGGAGGGCATTTTTATTTTTTCACAAGGGTCCCCCAAAGGAAAAAATTGAAAATTCTCAAAATCAACTAAAAGGACAGCCAAAATGCGTTTTTAGCACACTTTTTAGCTTCTAAACTCTAAATTTTCCGGCGCTTCGCGCCGGATTTCTTATTTTTTATCTTTTTTTCCAATCTTGGAAGCCAAAATTTGACTTAAAAATAGCGAATAATGTCAAGAAATTTCGGCGCTTCGCACCGATTTATTATTTTCCGCATTAGTTATCTTTGCAAAACCGCAAAATTAAATGCAGAGAAAAGAATTTCGAAATGTTTTGTAGTCAAGCTTTAACTTGATTTTGAGAAATTAGTCATACCAATAGGTTAAAGATAGATTTTTGATATCCAAGTTTGAAATCAAGCAAGAAAATTTTTAAGTTTTTTTGAAAATTTTCTACTCTACCATAGCATAGATCTCGTCGAGAAACGCTCAAAAATGCCATTATTTTCGCGTATCTCCTAATGGTTCCCGAGATATAGGACTTCAAGGATTTTGCCCCCCCGAAATAAAATCCTGGTTACGCCCCTGCATTTTCATATATGTTATACGTATTTGGTTATCTTTAAAAGATATGGAAACATTTAGACAAAATCGGGGCACTAAATTTTTAAAATTTTGATTGACGTACAGTACGACATGCCTAAAAGAGTGGTCATTTAGAGTCAGTGTCGAATTATTGCTACTTAAATTGTTTTTTTTTCATTCAAAAGAGGTGTTCCCTATCGACGAGGCTACCTTTTGTACGGACCGCCTGGATGCGGAAAAACAAGTTTTCTGTGAGAGCCTTTGTTCTTTTCTTTTATTAACAGAGTAGTGACAGTATGACAGTTGAATTTCAACACATTACATTTGACTATTATTTACCAATAAATATATAAATATGAATTTTGTGTATTTTTTCGCAGTTTAATCGCAAAAACGATCAAAACACTCATTTAAGATCTGTATTTTATGTGAATAAACTGTGTTCCTTAACATTTCTTGTCTGTATTTTGACTAAATTTTACGTGGTTTTCGAATTTTTTCGAATTTTCCACTTATGTCCGTTGAAAATCTTGTGGGGAATAGGAGGAAAAAATTTGATAAAAATTCTAAGAATAATGAAATATCAAAAAATGCGATTCGCTTCTCCTTGCATTGAGAATTTTTTATTTTATGGAGTTTCCTTGGAATATTTTTGCCTAGTTGCGTATTTTTTAGACTTTAGAATTATATTTCCCTATTTTTCTTACTTCGCCGATTAAGATTCGCTCTGGCTAGCGAGCTCGAATACAGCATTTGCATAATGAGCCTCGGTGAAAGGACTTTGACTGAAGATCGCTTTCAGTATTTATTAAATATGGCTCCACTCAAGAGCATTATTTTGTTGGAAGACATCGATGCTGCCTTCGTGAGCCGAGAAGAATCTAAAGAAGGTAAAGAAAATTGATCAAAAAATCGAGTTTAAATAAAAAATTAAAAAGCCATAAATTCAACGTGATTTTTGTACAAGATCCGTTTGTACACGCACAAAGATGGTCCCCAAAAGTCTTTGTACATTTTGTACATGCAAATTTTTGTGTACTATAATATGGTACAGTAGCGATTTTAGTGTGGTAAAACGGGGTTTTCCATCTTCGGTAGTGTATTTTAGCTAATTTCTGGGTTTGTGAAGGTAAAAATACCATAAATTATCTCAAAACGGCGCGAAGCGCTGAAAAATTTGACATTTTTCCATTCTAAATGCACATTCTGCCATTTTAAAGATATGTAGGACGAACAATTACTCATTTCGGCGCGAAGCTGCCGAAAATTTTGGAAATTTCACACCTTTTTACAGCTTTTGTCTTCCCAAAAATCTTTGTACATTTTGTACACACAAATTTTTTGGTACTCTAATATGGTACATACAGCAGCGATTTTCGTGTGGTAAAAACTGACTTGTTTGACTTTTGGTAGTGCATTTTAGCTAATTTCTGGGTCTCTTAGGGCAAAAATCAGTAAGAATGGTGTTGAAAGGGCGAAGCGCCGAAAAATTTTACATTTTTCCTTTTGAAATGCAATTTCTGCCAATATAAAGATATATAGAACGCAAAATTACTCATTTCGGCGCTAAGCGCCGAAAATTTCTGCAAATTTCAGACCTTTTGCAATTTTTGTCTTCCCAAAAATCTTTGTACATATACAGAGACGGTCCCGAATAGTCTTCGTACGTCAGGAAAAATCTTTGCTGAGTACAAAAAACGCAGTTCGTACATTCCTCTCCACATATAATATATTAATTAAGATATAACTTGACGTCTTAAGTTCGTGCCAGGGTTTTTCAGCAGAAAAATGGTTAAAATTGCTAAGTTGAAGGTTGAAAGCTAAAACATGAAATCATGCATATTTTCTGTTTGAAAAATTAGAAAATTAATCAACATTTGGCGAATTAGTCAGTTTCTGTTTTACTTTTAAGTTGGTTGGACTTGAAATTCGACAAGCGAGACGGACCATCGTACAGTAGTGGGATGCACCTGTCACACCATTATCAATATGTACATGTAACAGGAAATGGAGGATCTCTCACTCAAAGTCGGTTACCCGTATTTTCTCCGAAGTCAGAAGTTTTTAGGGCCCCCTTCGATTTTTGGCAAAATTTGCGGTTTTGGCTATTTGAATGTAGGTGCTTTTTTGTCATTTTTAGCAAAATTTGAAGGTCACTTACCCCGTCCAAGAAATAACCGACTAGGTACCGAGCTCTTAAATGTCTGTCTTTTACTTCTGATTTCAGTAGAATGAATAGCATTGTTTAACGTTTGATTACGTTTTATTTACTTAATTAGTACAACTTATATATGGTATGTCGATTGAAATAATGCTATTCTTATTATTTCACGTTCTCATATTTGACCGAAAAACGCTCTAGCGTTTCGTTCCCGCTGATAAGACATTCAATTTTGAAAGGATTATTATGGTATACTCGTACACAAGCTTTTTAAGGGAGGCAGTCTCAAACTTTGTGGCCCTATATTTAAGGTTGCATCGGAAGGCACATACATAAAATGAATGTATTTTAGGTTTCAGACCATTCGCTTTCCATGAAAAATAACAAAATTTATTTTCCGATTATAAATCTTCTAGCTGCTGCATGCGTCAAAATGTCAGCCTTAAAACGATTGTTGAGCATCTTAAAATCTTATTTTTTACGTTAGAAGGTATATAGATAAGTTCTATTTCTAAATTCATAAAAAATATCATCTCTGACTGTGTTCTATGTGGGTTATTCTTTCTTACACATGTGACATACAATTGACAACAATTTACGACCGACCATACATGATCTTGGAGGGGTTTCCACCACACCTGGGCGTGGAGGGTTAGGGGGTATGCACCCCCCCCCCGAGAAACCAAAATACCCCTCTCCCCAGAAACCAAAATATCACCCCTCCAGAATTGAATTTTAAAATTTTTTCTGTTTTTTTTGCTGCAATTTTTTGATGCCAATGGATAGTGCTCGATGAGAAACGTTGAAAAATGGTGTTTTTTTCGCCATACCACCATTTTTAAGGCCATTTTTTGACCTTTGAAAAATCTTGCACCCTCCATAATTTTGGTGCTGCCCACGTATGGTCTCCATCCCTCAGAAAATTTTTAACACTTCCCTTCAGAAATTTTAATTCGTGATTTTAGGAAAAATTCTTAAAAAATTCGTGGAAAAGTTGCTGTCTTGAGCATTTTTAGCTATCTGCTTGTTTAAAAGTGTCAAATGTTCGGCGCTTATGTTCTAGAAAGATGAAGCATCGTCAGAAACGCCGAAAAACTATGTTTTTAACAGCTAAAGAAGGCCATATAAAATTTTACCCCCCCCGCTTCTAAGAATTTTATGTTGTGCATGTCTGTGTACGACTATGGAAAAAACAGTCCTTTCTTAGTAAACCGACCGTTTTAACTGAATTTTGTGATAAATGATCTGTATTCTTCCAAAATGAAATTGAAATTTTTCCTTATGTGATTGAGAGAGTTAACAACGTGTTTTAGTTCAGAACGCCTATGCTGGTCTGAGTCGAATCACTTTTAGCGGCCTTTTGAATGCGCTTGACGGCGTCGTTTCGTCGGAAGGTCGAATATTGTTCATGACAACGAACTACGTTGAAAGGTGTCGATAAAACATTTTAAAGATATCACTTCATTCTTCCTTCATATTTTCGTGAATCCTAAACTATGAACATTTTTTGAATGAATTAAAAATAATTTCGCAATGATGATGGGTTAAATGACGCAATTGCAACATTTCAACTCACTTAAATTTGAGGGGGAGCACGTATGGGCGTGCGGGTCGTGATCATAGGTGGGCGGCACCAAAGTTCTGGGGAGTGCAAGATTTTTCCAAAGGTCAAAAAATGCTTAACCAACTAGACCCCTTAGAATTTTCTTGCAGCCCATGCATGGATTCCACCATCGGTATTGTACGGGAGAGAATCGCTAATAAGCTGGTGCGGAGATTACTAGTGCCGTTGCGTAAAAAAATATGTAAATACATAAAATTGACACTTTTTGATGCATTTTCAATCAAAAATTTTGTGCCGAGTCATTTAATAAGTGTATTAGTCATCGTAGATGCGTGATTCAAACACTAATCTCACATCAGATCTTATGTCCATGTTGTTTGAACTTTTAAGTTGCTTCTTTGTATTTATGTATGTAAATCGCAATGAATTCTCAAATGCTTTTGCGCACGCTTGGGTATATGGGGGGTCAGAGGGGTCTTATTACACCTGCCTGAGTTTTTAAAAAATCAGGTGCTGTTGAACGATTTTGAGAAAACGAAAGGTGCAGCAGGCAATTTTTGAGATTACTACGGAAAAAAGGTCAAAATTTTACCTGAAAGAGGTAAACATATCAAAATTTTTCAGCGCTTCGCGCAGTATTGATAATTTTTTGTATTTTTCTATCGCTAGCAGCCAGGGGCGGATTTGAGGGGGGCGGGGGGCGGCCGCCCCCCATTGGGCAAAAATATTTGGCGAGATAAAGAATGGATATGCGATTTGCAATGATTTTTGGCCAACAGTGACCATAATTTTTCGAATTTTTCAGGCGCTACGCGCCGGATTATACTTATTAATGACATTTATTTACTTTCTTGGCGACCTGGAAGCCATTTTCTGTTCATGTAGGTTTCAAAACAATTTTGACAGCAGAAACAGCTATTTTTGCATAGTTTTCTTCTATTTTCAATTAAAAATTTCGATGTTTCGCATCAAATGCTATAAATACAGGAAATCAAGCAGTAAATCATGCTTTTTGATGTCTATCGCCTTAATTTCACAAATTTTCCAGCGCTTCGCGCCAGATTTTTGTTAAAGTCAAACGCGGTTTTTTTGTATCCGGAAAAGACTTTTCCCGATGAACAAAGACTTTTCGGGACCGTCTTTTGTACATGTACAAAGATTTTTGGGAAGACAAAAATTGCAAAAAAAGTCAAAAATTCGCAAAAATGTTTAGGGCGCTTTGCGCCGAAATGAGTAATGTGTGTTCTATATATATTATAATGGCAGAAATTGCATTTCAAAAGGAAAAATGTCAAATTTTTATGGCGCTCTGCGCCGTTTAAAGACGATTCTCATTGATTTTTGCCCTTAGAGACCCAGAAATTAGCTAAAATACACTACCAAAAGTCGAACAACTCTGATTTTACCACACTAGAATCGCTAACTGTACCGTACTATAATGCACAAAAATTTGTGTGTGCAAAATATACAAAAACTAACTATGGGGACCATCTTTGTACATGTACACACGGAACCTGTACAAAAAAAACCACTGAAGTCAACGAAATTTAATGATTTTTTTCCACAAAATTGTCGAATATTTTAAAATTTTAAGAAAACAAATGTTGCGTCAAAATTGATTTTTTGTTAAAGTATACAATGTAAAACACCGAAAAAACGCTATTTCGCGTGTTAAGTGCAAATTTCTGGACCTACTTTTTGACTGTTTTTGGAAAAGTTGGGATGCCGCCCCCCCCCCCCCGTAGGAAAATCCTAGATCCGCCACTGTTAGCAGCCCATAAATTGGCTGAACTTCACTTATAAGCGTCAATAAACCCAGTTTGCCAGTTTGCTACACATAACGTGCTGCTGTACCATTTTCACTGACTTTTGTGGGAACCATCTTTGTGCATGTATAAAGAGACCGTTTACAAAAACAATGACCACAATTTACTATATGACGATTCTTGGATTTCACCCCTTCCCCCTCTGGCCACCTCTATCTTGCCCATCTATGCTTTTGCGACTATTTCAAAATTTACTAAACATTTGACTTTCCTGTAATAGTACTTTCTAAAGGGCTTAGGTGGGTGAGAGAGAATTGTACCTCTTCCTAAAAGTTTGGAAAATTGGATGCATACTGTTAAGCGCTTTTTTGATAACGCACCAAGGTATCACTGAAACATTTTCGAGTTTATTGTAGAAAGCCCGACTCTTTCATCCGAATTCTTCAATCAATTTGGCTAGTTTATAGAATCTTCTTTTCAAATAGAATAAAATATTAGTAAAATATTATAAAAATTGAGATATTATTACTGCTTTGATCTTCAAAAATCATGCTGAAAAGTGCCGTAAGCTCAACATCGTGTGACAGTATCTGTCTGTGTCTGTCTGACCCATCTGGTGTAATATCCACACATGGGTGTGGGAGGGTCTGCGGGGTCTGGTTGGACCTCCTAGAATCCCTTGGACCCTCAAAATCGATAAGCCACCAGAATTGAATTTTATATGCTATTTTTATCGATTTTGCCCCATCATCCCCTAGAATTTGGCTGCTGCCCATTGCATGTATGATTCATTGTATTAACGTTTTTCTCCATTATCCCTACCTTGCCCATGTCTGGCATCGTGTATTGTACCAGTTCAGTATCTTAATCACACATAGGGAGGGGGTAGGGAAAGTATCTTCCGCCCCTCAGGCCATTTTAGACCACAACCTATTGCTCGAACCATAAAAAGCATCAATGTCTAAAATTATGATTTCAATTACGTATAATACTCATTTCTAGCGCAGTGGACAGTTCAATTCATTCATTCAGAGATTTTTCTTCCATTCATTAGTATTTATTTGATGTGACGGGTCATTTCTTCGACCTTAGTGTCATTTATTTTCGTGCGAATTCAACCACAAATATTCATGAAGAATAAGGTATATTGGATTAAGCAGAGATCAAAATTTATGAAAAGTTGGCACGATAGCGAAATAATCATCATCTACCCCTCCCTCTGAAATAAATTCGGGTTACCCCTCCCGGAACTTTTGATCTTGTAATAAACCGTTTTTTGGTCCGTTAGCGCAATTACCTATGCACGAAATTCTTCTAGGCTAGATCCGGCCCTAATTAGACCCGGTCGCGTGGATTTTAAGCAAGAAATAACCTACTGCGATAGATACCAGCTTACGCAGCTATTCCAGCGATTTTATCACAATGTTGAGCGTGTGATCGAAAAATCCGAAGACCTTCGCCGACGCCATCGAACGCTTGGGTTTAACGAAAATTTCGGCTGCGCAAGTTCAAGGCCACCTTTTGATGTATAAGGATGACCATGAAGCCTCCATACGAAATGCTGAAAACATTGTGAAGAAAGATGAAAGGATACCTTAACGAGCTTTGTCGCCAACACACGTGGGCGTGGGGGTTTATGGGCATACACCCTCCAGAAGGCCGAATCCCCCCTCCAGATATCAAAATACCCCCCCCAGAATTCATTTTTTGAAAATTTTTTCGCAATTTTTTGATGCCAATGGATAGTGCTCGAGGTGAGACGTTGAAAAATGGTGTTTTTCGCCATACCGCCATTTTTTAGACCATTTTTTGACCTTTGAAAAATCTAGCAACCCCCCGCCAGAATTTTGGTGCTGCCCACATATGGTCACCAATTATTTGCGATTAGGTACATTCTTTCTTCACGTATTTCGATTTTTCGTCCAATTCTTTTGTAAATCGTTGTTATTGCTGCTTACTGTTTTGTTATTTTCTATTCACCCAATTAGATTTAGGGTGGAAATTTCTCTCATTTCCATGTATGGAGGATAGAGAGGGTCGTATTTACGGGGACCGCACCGCCCCTTAGCCTGAATAAATTATTTAAAAGCTACGATAAATATATTTTTCGTAAAATCTTCGAATTTGTATCGCTTTTCGCCATATGTAAAGTTTTTTCCATAATCAGGTTGACAAAAACGGCACTTTTTATAGTATTGTGTTGAAAAATTCGTTTCTCAAAAAGTTCGGATTTTATGATATCAATGGATAGAGCATATCGAAAAACGTCGAAAAGTGCGGTTTTTGCGAGCTATCCCGACCATATTTTCGAGATGTCCAGATTATGTCGGGTCTGCCCTCTTCTTGAGCTAATCCTGGATGCGGGCCTGGAGAAAATGATAGATACCTACTTAATTTTAAACGAACTATGGGTACGTTTTTAGCGAAATCCAATAAGAATTTTAAAACCAAGTTTTCTATAATTGCATTGTCGTAATAATCCAAAGCTGTCAGCTTATTTTGGGTGAAAATCATTAGAGAAAGAGTGCAGAGATCGCGTGAAACTATAATGCCTTTTGGTTTGTCATAGAATCTCATTAAAAAGTTAAGGAATAATTTTCTTTCGAATCAGGAAATATTGTCGAAGATCATCAGCTAAGGAATCTGTTTTAGGTAATTACATTACCTACTTATCTACATATGCCCTTCAAACGTAGACATAATAGATACAAATAAGTATGCAATATGCATTTTTCCTTCAGCATCACAAACATATGTAGCATCCGCAGCAGCGCAATTTTTTTCAGTCCTTCGAAATGCAAGACGGAGATATTTACGTATTTTGTGTGCTCTCTTAAATGACCGTAGCGCAGCTGCCCTAGTAGAAATGATGTCATGCATTGTTTACGCTAAAAAACGGCTAAGCGGCAGAAAGGCGAACATTGCTATTACATAAAGAACGCAGTACCTGTTGAAAGTCTCGTTTAATAATTCAATGCCAAAACAAAATGTGCCTTTCAATCAAAACAGATCAACTCTAGAATTTATGGCGTTTTACGGACACGTTGAGCCAATATGAGTTCTGCGCCTTAAACTTAGCCTAAAGCAGCGTTTGTATGAATGGCTTGGCAGATAGTTCCAGGAGAAATCGCTGTTTGCGGCCTTAGTGCATTCAGTATTCTTTTAATTTTTGCGGTTGTTCTATGGTATCGATGTTGTAAAAGGGAGCCTTCGATGGAGGATAATGATACGCAGCAGTTGTAACAAATCGTAACTACCGCCGTTTAGAAATAAAGGTTAGTTGAAGTAGGTTCAGACATATGTGCATATACTTATATAAACACCTCGACTTAAAGTGAAATTGATAAATTCATTCGTTTGGTCGAATTTCCGTAAAGTGGCGGTTTTTATCTAGACTAATTTAAAGGTCAAGCAAGGATACACAAATAAAAGATAATTATTTTTACTGTATCAGAAAAAAGTAATTCTCCTGGCCGGCCCGGTTGACGGAAGGTCAGTGGTGGGGGTGAAGAATGGGGTATACCGTTTTTGTTTTGCTTTTTGGTCCGTTTGTCAACCAAATTTTTTGAAAGATGGAAAAAATTTCCGGGCTTGGTTGGTCTTTGCGGGAAATTTTTTAATTGCAAAAATGCGTTTTGAAGGTGAAATTTCAATTGTTTTCGATCGTTACGTGTCGGATCGATTTAATTTTATAATCACTTGTTTTTGATGTTTAAGCCGCGCTGATTGCAGCACTTTTACCGATAATTTATTCTAGAACTTCACAATTGAAAATCCACACCTTCTACACGGATTTAGACAATTTTTGTAATGCCAAAATGCGTTTTTTTAGACAGCTGAAATTTTAGAATTTTCTAGCGCATTGCGCCATATTTATAAATTATTGAGTTTTTATAGTCAAAAGCGACATCAGAAATTGGCTAGGATGCTCTACTGAAGGAAGGAAAATTAAGATTTAATGAAATTAACGTACCTATTACTGATCGTGATACCGATTCCTAATAGAGCGCAAAATTTTTTACAAAAGTGGGCTAATATTGAGAATAAGGTGACCTCCTAGAAATTAACTTTGCATGGATGATTTAATTTAATTAAGGGTCAAGGAATTCAAATCTGAAAGAATTAGGTGTCGGTCGGCATTATTGACCGAGTTACAGGCTGTTGAACTTCATGTGTTCAAGGATAACAAATTAATTGAGGCGAACTGGGCTATTCTCAATATTGCCGTTTTTACTTCTATTATACTTAGGCTTAGGCTTAGTATATCTGAAAAGGTGTTTAATGCTGCTTAGGTCGAGGTCGCTCCCGCTCAGGTCGATGTATAGATGCTTAGGTCTTAGTATATCTGAAAAGGTGTTTAAAGCTACTTAGGTCGAGGTCGCTCCGCTCAGGTCGATGTATAGATGCTTATACTCATGTACAAATTTTCAAAAAAACGTGATTTTATGCCTTTTCAAGCAATAATCTATAACATAGATGTTGAAAACACGATCTGTCAACCATGAGAGTGAAAAAAATCTTTGACAAAATTTTTTTTGCACATTTTTTTCACTCACATGGTTTTTCCCACAGTTTTTTCGACCTCTAAGTTAAAGATTATTGTTTCAAAAGGCATAAAATCACGTGTTTTTTTGAAAATTTGACAAGGTCACCTTTTTCTCAATATACTCCCACAAAGTGTATCAACCACCTCCGTTACAATACTTAGGAGTAGGTTAAGAATATGGTACTTTCAGAATACTAAAAATGAACTTCAGCAAAGCGAATTTTTCGCTCAGTACTTAGAACATGTTGAAAGAAAGCGCGGAAAAAATTTTATCCGTCTATGATCAATTTTACAAAAGCTATGGGTTTCGTTAATTAGCCTCTTCTCGACCTAAGCAAGCATCTTCTCGACCAAAGTATTTCAAGATTCAAACAGCTGAATGCAGCACTCATGCAGATACCCAATTTACGTCGACCTAAGCATCTATACATCGACCTAAGCGGATCTATACATCGACCTAAGCATCTATACATCGATCTACTCATCTATACATCGACCTAAGCATATATACATCGACTCGAGCAGGAGCGACCTCGACCTAAGCAGCTTAAAACACCTTTCCAGATATACTAAGCCTAAGCCTAAGTATAATAGAAGCAAAAAATTAGATTTTTGTATATCTTGTCAAGTAAAACCGAAAAAAACATGCCAAAAAATTTGAAAATTTTTTTGAGTTTTTTAAAATTTCAAGCAGCTTTTCGCGCCTTTTTTCTTTTTTCTCCTTCATTGCTATGCTTCCTTCCGTAATTTCAGCCCATATTATTCATTTCTGACAAGTGTGTAAGTCCTTGGATCGAACCGCTTAATCGTCCCACCCAACACTCACATAGAGAGTTGCCTGCAACCAGTGATCGGACCGAGGCCTCGGCCTCGGCCTCGGCCTCGGCAAGCCTCGGCGTTTTTTGGAGCCTCGGCCTCGGCGCCGAGGGCGAAGCTGAAAAGTGCCGAGGCGCCGAGGGTTAAAATCAAATTTGAAGAAGTTTAATATGTCCGTTGAACATTAACTATTTAGAATGCATCTGCAGTACAAAGGCTATTTTTTACCTATAGACTTTTCTTGTGGTTTTAGTCGCGTACCCAGTTACACAAAGTTACATACAGCAAAGTGTCAATTTATTATTCATGTGATGACTAAGTTTTAATTCTCATGCTTGCTACATGGATCGGAAACACACATTCCCAAAGGGGGAGGGGGTGAGGGAGGTTTATTACCACCCTCTCAGGGTACAAGACTCAAGTCACTGTCAGACGATTTTTGGTGAAAACCTTTTGAATATTTTTGAACCTAATTTTTACTATGGCAAAAGTGCAGCTATTTATAAGAATTTCCCGAAGTGATACAGTATTTTTGAATGTAAGCAAGAGTAAATAGACAAACTGTCACTTTAAAACATGCATGTAACAGCTCAAAATTTTCGGGAGGGGCTCCTCGGCATACATGTAACGGCTAGAAATTTCGGATGGGGGATTAGCGACTCTAATTCTATGTCAAAAATGGCAAAAGCACCTAAAATAGCCAACAAAACGCAAATTTTCGCTAAAAATGGGGAGGGTGGGTCAAAATTTTCTGACGTTGTAGGGAAGGGTTAGGGAAGGACGTCCAACCCTGGGTGGGTGGGGAAATCCCCAAAGCCCTTCCTATTACACGTATGGTTTTCGGCCGTTTTTATGGGAGAGGGCGTAAATGATTACGAATTTTCGGCCGAAAATCGCACAAACGCACCTAAAAATGGCCAATAAATGCAGGTTTTGCCAAAAATCAATCTCGGCTCGTGCATTCTTTGGAGCCATTTTTATACAATGTTAAAATACTTTCTTGGACAAAGTGATATTAATTATATCGTTTTTCAGTATTTTTTTAAGAAATTTCAAAAAATTTTCGGCGCTTCGCGCAAAATATCGCTGATATACTGTATTTATATTAAAGCAGAGGCATTAAACACTCAAAAATCAATTTTTGTGTAATCTAGGCATCTTTATGCAGATTTAAATATCTTTTGTATCCATTTATACTGTTTTTAAAAATTTTATGCAAAACAAGTACTATTTAATAACTCAGCACATTTAGCCTTTCAAAGATAAAATTGACTAATTTATCCTGATGTTGCATTGGATTTCTAAGCACATTAGTGCTAATTACAAGATTTAATTTGCATATTACAATATCTGTAATATTTCTGATTTTGTAGTACAAGTTGTTTTAGCTTTCTCAGTCAAGTTTTATGTGTAAATTTCATCAAAAGCTCATAAAAATTTCGGCGCTTCGCGTCAAATAATCTTATCACTATATCCAGGCCGAATTATCACATTTAAGACCACGGTTTTTTGTATTCAGCAAAGATTTTTCATAATGTACAGAGACTTTTCAGGACTGTCTTTGTACATGCACAAAGATTTTTGGAGAGACAAAAACTGTGAAAAGGTGTAAAATTCCCGAAAATTTTCGGGGCATCAGTAATTATCTGTCCTATATATCTTTAAAATAGTAGAATTTGCATTTAGAATGGAAAAAATGTCAAATATTCAGAGACCTAAGAATTAGCTAAGATACGCTACCGAAGGTCGAAAACCCCTGTTTTACCACAATAAATCGCTACTGTACCATACTATAATAATACACAAAAATTTGCATGTACAAAATGTTCAAAGACGTTTGGATACCATTTTTGTACATGTAAAAAGGTATCTTGCACAAAAAAACACTGTTTAGGACTGCATGCCGGTTACAGGTCACACACTGGCAGTATGTAAAAATAAGTATGTTTAAAAATATATTTATATAAAATATCTACAAAAATTTGTTCGCTCATACAAAGACACTACTTAGTTTACTGGTCCCCCATTTTGGGATTTCACCCTTCCCTCAACTCTGGACCTTGGGAAACTATGATCGGAAAGTACAGTGCAGTTTCTGTCATATTACCTACCACACCAGAATTGGATGACTGAAAAAGCGTGTGTAAACATGCATTACTGCAAAAGCGAGCACAACAATGGCTACAGTTCTGTCTTTACTTGGCTTATTTCGTTTGTTCGTTTATTTCTTTGACACTGTTTTCTTATTTATGTATAGTAATAAAAGTTTTTAAGTGCTTGTTCAGCCATATTTTTTATTAACTTTTCCAAGTCTTCAACGGCAACTTGTTACATTAAGTAAGCTTTCATTCTGCTGACTTTATTCAATAAATCCTTGACACATTTAATCTACTATTATTGAAAATGACATTCAATAAAGTGTTCAATATTACGATTTTTCTCTAGCTCATGTGCATACAAAATATTCTAAGAGCACTATTTATGGGTATAGGTATATAAGCTTGACCCTCGGCATTACCCTCGGCCTCGGCCTCGGCCTCGGCCTCGGCCGAGGCAAGGATTTTAAGGCGCCTCGGCCTCGGCCGAGGCCGAGGGTCCAAAAGTACCCTCGGTCCGATCACTGCCTGCAACTTTGCTAGTATGGCTCAAATTTTCACCAAATTTTTTTCCGCGCTTCAATTTATCATGTTCTACCATTTTGGCATTCCATATTCGTTTTGCTCCTTTTCTAAAAGTACCATAGTCTTAAGTTTAGCCCAATACTTATGTAGGGTGAAAGGTCTAACATCGGACACACTTCAGACAAGCGCTTATAACTTGTGACTGTTTGAATGATACGCTCTAATCTTTTGCAGGCTTGCAGTGCAGGAAAACCATTCAGACATAATCTGGTGAAAATTCAATGCCTCTGGTCGCATACTCTTGCGACTAAAGATTCAGATCAAACATTGGACACCTCTTTTTCTTAAAACGTATGAAATTCATTTTGGATTTTCAAAACGCATTTCAGATCTCTCAGGTTGTATTTCCCCTTCACATGATTGTGCAACGTGCTTTTCTTTCTAGAAAAATTTTTAGCAGCTCTTCTTATGCTCATTTCGCCATTTTTAGCAATCTGAACAGCCAATTGTAGTTTATCCAAAAACAGGCCCGTATCTAGGATTTTGTGAGGGGGCGGGGGGCACGACCAAAATCGCTATGATATATTGATTTTCTTATAATAATTATGCTAAAAGTCAAATTATTCGGAAATCTGATAAATTTGTTTTATTTTCGCTAAATTCCTCTAATTTTTAGGTAATTTCGCTCCAGCGAAAAAGAAAAAATTTCTAGAATTGTGGCGGATCTTTAAAGATTAATAAATTCGACCCAAAAAACGTTCCAAATTCTAACTGCGTAAATTGTGTTCTATTTTGTTGAATTCGCGCAGTGTATGTAACAAAATTGCTGATTTGCATTTGCTTTTGAGTTCTTACACTTATGATTTGATTTTTATTACCGAAGCATGGCTGACTGATACTTTTAGTGATTCTTTGTTAGTTGCAAATTTTGGTTATTCACTTTTTAGAAACGATCGTGAAAAAAGAGCAGGTGGAGGGGTCTGTATTATCTTCAAAAAAATTTGTCTTTAAGATTAGATGATACTTTCTCAATTAATTGTATCGCTGAAATTATTGCCTGCGATCTTTTTATTGCTTTGATTACATATAGGTTCCTTTTGTCCTGTAGACCTAATTATTCTCTACACAACAAACAAAATCAAGATTTTTTAAATCTTTTTTAATATATTGCTTGATTGTAGTAAAAATCCTTATTGTTTCAGGTGATTTTAATCTACCGGATATTAAATGGAATTAAACTGATGTATTATCTGAAAATAGTGTGTCTTTCAAGATTTTTTCGAAACCGTTAATAGTTATGGATTATATCAACATGTACATCACCTTACCTTGGGTCAAAATATTCTAGATTTAATATTTACATCTGATAAATCATCGATCATTGATTGCAAAACAAGACCTCCTTTTGCTACAAGTGATCAAGATTCTGTTATTTTCAAAATTTTACTATAATTCGAAGTCAGGCGACAAGTAGCTTTGGAACGTAATTTTGCAAAAGCTGATTATGAATTTATGTTTACTTTTCTTGCCAACATTCAGTGGCCATTGATCTTTTCTACTTGTGTGACAATAGACGATTGTTATAATCGTTTTTTATCGGTGATGAAATATCTTATAGATTCTTTTGTTCCGTTTTCCAAACCTGGTAGAGTTAATAAATATCCGAAAAATATAAGACGGTAGAGTAAGAAATCCAAATTCTGGAGAAAATCCTAATTTGATCCTATGTTCAGGAATATTTACTCTAAATACAGTAGACTTGTAAGGAAAGCTATGAAGGAATATTTTTGTGCACGGGAACGTGAATTGTTAAAAAAGGATCCGATCCTAAGCATCTTTATCGTCTTATTGATACTAAGAAAAATCCGTCAAACAATATGCCCGACATAGTTGTTGACAACTCTATTATTAACTCAGATTTGCAAAAAGCGAATGTTCTCAATGAATTCTTTGCATCTGTGTTTACAGTTGACAATGGTTTCCCTATTAATAACACAAATTCAAGTTACAAAGATATACTTGATGTTAAGGTAGATTTTAGTTTTGAATCTGTACTAAATACCATTCAAAATCTTAAGCAAATTTTCTCTATTGGGCCTGATGGTATTTGTTTATATTTTATCAAAAGATTATGTCCATTCCTTGTTGAGCCACTTAGTTCTATTTTTGAAGTTTCTGATAGAAGTGGTGAAGTATCTTCTTGTTTTCTTGTTGGAAAGATGCGATTGTAGCTACCTATTTTTAAGAAGGGTGATTATTCTTCAGTTGAAAATTACCGTCCAATATCTCTTTGTTGCGTCACTTGTAAAATTCATGGAGTATATTATATGCAGAGCTTTAATTGCTTCTTCAAAGTCGAAAACTAATTTATTTTCACGGCAGTTTGGTTTTCAAAAGGGAAAGTCATGTGAGACTCAGCTTTTGAAGTGTACAAACATGTGGGTTAAATCACTTGACACATCTATTCCTATTGATGTTGTTTATGTTAATTTAAGTAAAGCCTTCGACTCTGTCGTTTATTTTAAATTGATAGAGAAGTTGGAGCATTATGGGATAAATGGAATGCTAATAAAATGGTTAACTTCTTTTTTGACAAATCGTACACGAAAGGTCAAAATTTTTGACGCTTTTTATGATCGGAAATCAGTTAATAGTGACGTACCTCAAGGTAGCGTCTTAGGACCCTCTTTATTTCTGTTGTTTGTGAACGATTTTGTTCAAGCTGTTGAGCATAGTAGTCTTTTTCTTCGCTGATGATTTTAAGCTCTTTAATTTTTCTCAAAATTATACTTTGTTGCAAAGAGATTAAGATAAGCTGGTTTCCTGGTCTGAAGAAAATCAGTTAAGCATACCTCTCCCTAAATGTTCTGTGTTATATGTAGGGTACGCTAATCCTAAGGTTACATATCACCTAAACCATTTTTGTCATCTGACGCAGCTTCCTCAATTCGAGATTTAGGTGTTTCCTTAACAACAAACTTATCATCCAGTTGTCATCGCACTAATATATCAGCAAAAGCTTTGAAAATGAGTGCTTTGATTTTCAAATGTTTCGAATCAGTTGATCTAAAAATGTTGGTTCTTGCTTCCAAGAATTATATTCGGCCTATAGTAGAGTATGCTCCAACTGTATGGAGCCCCTATTTGCTTTCTGATATCAATAGGGTTGAACGGGTACAGCGAAAATTTACTAAAAGGCTAATTGGTATATGGGACTTTCTTATGATGAAAGTCTAAAAGCCTATAATTTAGAGAAGCTTGAACTCCGTAGAATTTATTTTGATTTAATTGTTACGTATAATATTATTCACAATAATCTCTTACCTTCTGAAGATTTTTATAAGTTTTATGGCCATTCACTTACTAGGAATACATTTGCAAATCAGATCTATTTAAAAAAATTTCGACTTGATTGTCCAAAGTATTGTTTTGCTACTAGATCAGCTAGAATTTGGGACGATCTTCCACAATATATTCGAAGTTCTCCAAATTTTGAGATATTTAAGAGAAATTTTGAAAAAGGTTGATTTCGGGAATTTTTTGATGGGGCACACGTGAGTGCAATCTATTTTCCTGTGTGTCCAGAACATTTTGCATTACACTAAGCTATTTTATTTTCCTTGCGACTCTGTTTTACCCTTGTGTTTTTTCCGAATAAAGTATTAGTATTAGTATAATCCGCTTTAGGTTGTAAAAAGACTAAAAATTGAGTATTTAAACCGCGCGCTTGGGACTAAATAGACTCTAACTATAATTTGAAAGTTCGGCGCGAAGCGCTAAATATTTTTAGCGATTTTGGTTAAAAAAGCAAATGGCGGAGTGAAGGGAAAATCATTCTTACATTTCATTTCGGGGTGGAGAGGACACGTGCCCCCTTATCCCCTCTTGATACAGGCCTGTCCAGAGAACATGGTGTCAGGCAAATCGCTGGGAAAAACAGTGGTAGTGTTGCCATCTCTTGCCAGCAGGTATAACTGATTTTCCGTCAGATGGACGAATTTTGGGTGTCACGACCATAGATGCACAGCATGGCCGATCTGGGGGGGAAGGTCCGCCTGTCTAAGGGGGTAGGTCAAAAATCGAGCTTTTTGGTCCAGAATGACTTCAAAAACTGGTATAAGCGCTAAATTGGCGTTTAAACTATGTTATTACTAGAGATCGGATTTTTAGGTGCAAAAAAGTTAGATCGGGTGCGAAAAAAGGTGCAAAAAATTCATCAATTAAGTGCAGAATTAGGTGTAAATATTATTGGAAATCCACATGTTAAGAGCGCTTTCACTCAAGCAAAAACTTGTTAAATGCGTATATTATTGGCCCATCACTTGCAAGAAACACTTTTACTCGAACAAAAACTCATTAAATGCGATAATATTGTACATTTCGATGTTGTTAAATGTCAGGTTTTGGCGGCGATCGGATAAGATTAATTTATACAGTGAAAAAGATCGCTCGACGTCCACAGAAGCGAGGGGTGCAAATAGCGTCTTCAGTCTTTTATCAGTATTCGTTTCACTGACAAAAGCTTCAACGTCTAGATTTCTTTGTATACTTCCGCGGAAT
Organism: Mermis nigrescens; assembly: GCA_036768485.1. Classification (NCBI taxonomy): domain Eukaryota; kingdom Metazoa; phylum Nematoda; class Enoplea; order Mermithida; family Mermithidae; genus Mermis; species Mermis nigrescens. The sequence goes on from JAVLUZ010000191.1 coordinate 1,590,166, forward strand.
TTTTCTATGATCGATCCATCCAGAAATGCCGACACGTCTCAATCACACGTGGGCGTGGGGGGTTTGGGGGCAGTGGCGGATCTAGGGTTTTCCTAAGGGGGGGGGGGCGGTACCCCTAAGGGGGGGGCGGAACCCTGACTTGGGCGGAAAAATTTGCCGTTTTAACCCGAAAATCGCAAAAAATCGCTCAAAAATGCTTAATTTTTCGCACTTTTTCGGGCTCAATGGGGGGGGCAACCGCTCCCCGCCCCCCTAAATCCGCCCCTGTTTGGGGGTATTCACCCCCATAAGTTGAAATACTCCCCCCAGAAATCAAAATACCCCCGCAGAATTCAAATTTTGAAATTTTTTTTGCTTTTTTTAGCGATTTTTTGATGCCATTGGATAGTGCTCGATTAGAAACGTCGAAAAATGGTGTTTATTCGCCATACGACAACTTTTAAGACCATTTTTTGACCTTTGAAAATTTTTTTACTCCCACACCCAGAATTTTGGTGCTGCCCACCTATGGTCTCAATATTTGCCTGTGGGAGGGGCGGGTGAGGAAGGAATAATTCACTGAAAATAGATCACATGAAAAATTAGCCTATCAATTCTATTTAAAAGAGGTAGGTACCATAGGCCGATTTTTGCTGGAAAAAGTTTACTATATCCACTTTTTAATTAGAAAAATTACTATACCCTATCCATCCCTGAGAGTTTGACCTCCAGCGTATGTGAAAACAGCGACTAATAAAAGTGGTAAACAATCCATGCAGCAACATCGGCTTCGATGGCTTTCCATTTAATTGTCCAACCAGTGTGTTCAGCACGCTCAGTGGCGAATCTATGATTTTTCTAAGGGGGGCGGTATCCCAACTTTTCCAAAAACAGTCAAAAATAGGTCCAAAAATTTTCTCTAAACACGCGAAATAGCTTTTTTGTGTTTTACAATTGTACACTTTTACATAAAATCATTTTTGACGTAATATTTTTCCTAAACGTTTTAAAATTTTCGACAATTTGGTGTGCTTGATTCCCTGTATTTACACATTTGATGCGAAACATCGAAATTTTTAATTGAAAATCGAAGAAAACTATACAAAAGTAGCTGTTTCTGCTGTTTAAATTGTTTTGAAACCTACATGAACAGAAAATGGCTTTCAGGTCGCCAAGAAAGTAAATAAAGGTCATTAATAGGTACCATCCGGCGTGTAGCGCCGGAAAAACTCGAGAAATTATGGTCACTGATGGCCAAAAATCATTACAAATTGCATATCCATTCTTTATCTCGCAAAATATTTTTTTCCAATGGGGAGGGGGGCGGCCGCCCCCCCTTAAATTCGCCCCTGAGCACGCTGTTTTGCATCCGTTGTTTCGTCCAAACCAAAATGCACAGGATTATCGCCTATCAACCGTTTAATCTCCTTAATCGTTCGATTGTAAATTGGCAAAACATAATTCTTACGCAGGGTTCTTCCAACAAGAATTTGTGCGTTTGGCATATTTTTCAAGAAAATTTGTCATAGGCACTGAATTAATTTTAAACAGAGGGACACCCGATTGAACAAAAGCTACAGTCAAATCTGACTCAAATTCTTTGGCTAATTCTGTAGAATTTTCAGCATTTTTTGAATCCAGCAGCCAAAAAACACTGTGTTGGCCTTTGGTTGGATCTTGAAATCTGCCCAGAATGCCGAGCACTTTGAAAATGCTGCGTAACTCGTTGTTTTTGATGTTTTTCATTAATCTGAACAACGACGTCACAGGCATCACATTCTAGGATAGCGCCATCGGTAATAATTTTTTCTGCAGCGAACTCTTTGGCTAAAGCATTCAATTTACACTTTTTTAACTTTCGGCATGTTGCCAAAAACAGAATTATGCACCCGCGCTCGCTCAACAAAGTAAATGCCATGTACCATCTACAGTAACTGTGCCAAATTTGTAAAACCTGCGTAAAATGTGTAACTTGTGAGCTAAATTATTGAGTTTTAGGCGCAAAATTGACAAAAGTCGAGATTAGGTGCAGTTAGGTGCGCGAATCCTGTTTTAGGTGCAATAAGTTATTGACTATATGCTTCAAAAACACTGCATTTATGCTTTTCTGGCATTCTCCTGTCAAGGCGAGTCAAAAAATAAAAAGGTGCAGCACCTGAAAAATCCGGTCTCTCGTTATTACACAGTTTCTGATAAATTTGAAGCAATGTCCAAGAAAATTTTCAATTTTCATCCGTTTTTTGCCTTCATTTTGCCCCATTTTTCCCACAAAATTTTCCATTGTTTCATTCTGGGGGGTCAGGCAGGACCATCCGAACCCTGCCCCACGTGCATGTCTGGTCACGACCAGTGATATGACCGAGGCCTCGGCCTCGGCGTTTTTTGGAGCCTCGGCCTCGGCGCCGAGGGCGAAGCTGAAAAGTGCCGAGGCGCCGAGGGTTAAAATCACATTTGAATAAGTTTAATATATTCGTTGGATATCAACTATTCAGAATGCATCTGCAGTACACAGGCTATTTTTTACCTATAGACTTTTCTTATGGTTTTTGTCGCGTACCCAGTTGCACCAAGTTACATACAGCTAAGTGCCAATTTATTATTGATGTGATGACTAAGTTTTAATTCTCATGCTCGCTACATGGATTGGAAACACATTCCCAAAGGGGGGTGTGAGGGAGCGTTATTACCCACCTCTCAGGGTAAAAGACTCATGTCACTGTCAGACGATTTTTGGTGAAAACCTTTTGAATATTTTTGAACTTAATTTTTACTATGGCAAAAGTGCAGCTAACTATTAGAATTTCACGAAGTGATACAGTATTTTCGAATGTAAGAAAGAGTAAATAGACAAACTATCACTATAAAACATGCATGTAACAGCTCAAAATTTTCGGGAGGGGCTCCTCGGCATACATGTAACGGCTAGAAATTTCGGGTAGGGCTCCCTGGCCATTTTTAGAAGGAGGGGGATTAGCGACTCTAATTCTATGTCAAAAATGGCAAAAGCACCTAAACATAGCCAACAAAGCGCAAATTTTCGCCAAAAATGGGGAGGGTGGGTACAAATTTTATGATGTTGGAGGGAAGGGTGTTTGGGAGGACGTCCAACCCTGGGTACGTGGGGAATTCCCCAAAGCCCCTCTGTAACACGTATGGTTTTCGGCCATTTTTATGGGAGAGGGGGTAAATGATCACGAATTTTCGGCCGAAAATCGCAAAAATGCACCTAAAAATGGCCAATAAATGCAGGTTTTGCCAAAAATCAATTTCGGCTCGTGCATTTTTTCGGAGCCATTTTTATACAATGTTAGAGTACCTTCTTGGAGAAAGTGATTATTAATTATATCGTTTTTCAGTATTTTTTAGGAAATTTCAAAAAAATTTTCGGCGCTTCGCGCAAAATATCGCTAATATAATGCATTTAGATTGAAGCAGGGGCATTAAACACTCAAAAATCAATTTTTGTATAATCTAGGCATCTTCATGCAGATTTAAATATCTTTTGTATCTATTCATACTGTTTTTAAAAATTTTATGCAAAATAAGTACTCTTTAATAACTTTGCACTTTTTGCCGTTCAAAGATAAAATTGACTAATTTATCCTGATGTTGCATTGAATTTCTAAGCACAGTAGTGCTTATTACAAGATCTTATTGGCATATTACAATATCTGTAATATTTCTGATTTTGCAGTACAAGTTGTTTTAGCTTTCTTGCAGTACAAGTTGTTTTAGCTTTCTCAGTCGAGTTTCCTGTGTAAATTTCATCAAAAGCTCATGAACTAATATTATCAACTAAATTCAGGTCGAATTATCACATTTAGGGCCACAATTTTGTATTCGGCAAAGATTTTTCATAATGTACAGAGACTTTTCAGGGCCGTCTTTGTACATGCACAAAGATTTTTGGGGAGACAAAAACTGTTAAAAGGTGTAAAATTCCCAAAAATTTTCGGCGCATCAGTAATTGTCTGTCCTATATATCTTTAAAATAGTAGAATTTGCATTTAGAATAGAAAAATGTCAAATATTCAGAAACCCGGGAATTAGCTAAGATACACTACCAAAGGTCGAAAAACCCTGTTTTACCACACTAAATCGCTCCTGTACCATACTATAATAGTACACAAAAATTTGCATGTACAAAATGTTCAAAGACTTCTCGATACCATCTTTGTACATGTAAAAAGGTATCTTGCACAAAAAACACTGTTTAGGACTGCATGCCGGTTGCAGGTCACAAACTGGCAGTATGTAAAAAAATATATATTTATATAAAATATCTACAACAAGTTGTTCGCTCATACAAAGACATTACTTAATTTGCTGGTCCCCCATGTTGGGATTTCACCCTTCCCTCAACTCTGGACCTTGGGAAACTATGATCGGAGAGTACAGTGCAGTTTCCATCATATTACCTACCACACCAGAATTGGATGACTGAAAAAGCGTGTTTGAACATGCATTACTGCAAGAGCGAGCACAACAATGGCTACAGTTCTGTCTTTACTTAGCTTATTTCGTTTGTTCGTTTATTTCTTCGACACTGTTTTCTTATTTATAGTAATAAAAGTTTTTAAGTGCTTGTTCAGCCATATGTTTTATTAACTTTTCCAAGTCTTCAACGGCAACTTGTTAAATTAAGTATGCTTTCATGCTGCTGGCTTTATTCAATAAATCCTTCATACATTTAATCTACTATTATTGAAAATAAGAATGAATTGTTTGACATTCGATAAAGTGCTTAATATTACGATTATTCTCTAGCTCATGTGCATACAAAATATTCTAAGAGTACTATTTATGGGTATAGGTTAGTGATCGAGCGAAGCTTCGGCTTCGGCCACCTTCGGCCATTTTTGGACCTTCGGCCGAAGGCCGAAGGTTGGCGCAAAAAATGGCCGAAGGCCGAAGGTTCTTGTAAATCTTTGTTTTGAGTTCAAGAGAATATTCAGCTTATTTGTCATTGTACATCGTTTTTGAATTGCATCGATTTGTGTTATTTGCTGCAATAAACCTTCCAATCGACTTTGTCAGCTCTTCTTTGCTCCATTTATGTACATACATGTATTATTGATTACCTATCTATTTATATGAATGTTGCATTTTTGAACCTTAAAACTATAATTTTGTGATTTCAACAGGTTGTGTTCGATTAATTTGCTTTACATTTTTGTAGGTATATAGCCATTTTGGATGTAGAAAGTGACTGACTATACATATAGCCTTTTCAAAAGCTGGAACATTAGCTATGTATACAATAGCGCTATAAAACTCTTTTTACAGAATATGTCCAAGTTTCAGACTTTCACTTGACTTAGAGTCCCACCTCGTGCATACATATAAATGATTTCTTTTCAAAAATTCCCAAATCTTCTGTTATAGCGGAGAAATATTTTATTTTATAGTTGGCATTAAAGTTTTTATCTGCTCCAATAAGTTCTGTTGCGAGCGAGCGAGAATTCAAAGTAGCAAAAGATTTGGCAAATGGTTCACGAATCCGATTGTTGCCAGCAAATGTGCAAAAGCTACTTTTCTTGAAGCACAATCTAAAGGCAATCGGTTACAACAGCGTTAACCTAAAGGATAGTGATGAAGCTGTGGAGTTAGATGGCACTGAGAATGTCAGTGAAGCTTACACGACCGATTCTGATGGTGATGACAGTGAAATCGAAGTTGATCAAGATATTTAGTCACACGATATAAATTCCATTGCGCTATATTTGACACGAATAAACTTTGATGCGATCTGCTTACTATTTAAATGTATGCGAACCTCGTGATGTTCTATTTATTCTTTCTATCTACCAATGTACATTATAGCGCCTTCGGCTTCGGCCGAAGGCCGAAGCCGAAGGTTTGGCAGGCCGAAGCTTCGGCTTCGGCCGAAGGTGAGAAATGGACCTTCGCTCGATCACTAGTATAGGTATACAAGCTTAACCCTCGGCATTACCCTCGGCCGAGGCAAGGATTTTGAGTCGCCGAGGCCGAGGCCGAGGGTCCAAAAGTACCCTCGGTCCGATCACTGGTCACGACCACACGTGGGCGTGGGAGGGGATATGCGCCCCCCCCCCAGATGGGCGAAAACCGTCTTTGAAACTCGTTTTGGTTTTTTTTCGCAATTATCTGATGCCAATAGATAGTGCTTGATGAGAAACGTTAAAAAATGGTATTTTTTCGCCATTCTACCATTGTAAGACCATTTTTGGACCTTTGAAAAGTCTTGCACCCCCAGAATTTTGGTGCTGCCCAAGTTGATCACGACTGATTTTTGACGGTAAGGGGTCTTTATTGATTTTTATGTCGGATTTAGCATCTTTTGACGGGTTTTGAAAACAAGCTTTTCGTTAAGCATTTTTACGCCTTTTTTACTTTCAGAAATCTTCGGCGCATGTCAAATTAGCTGTAGACTCGCTCGCTAAACGCTCAGAATTCATAGTTTTCCAATCTATCGTCTAGAAAGTTGAAATTTGAAAGTTTATTGAAATACATTTTTCATAATTTAACGAGTATCAGTTTCGATACCTTCTAGCAGGCCCGTATCCATGATCCGGCTAATAGGGGGCGGGATAACATAAATTAATCTATTCCTCGGAAAATTCGTGGGGATAGCTTGCAAAACCGCATTTTTCGGCGTTTTTTGACTTACTCTAACCATTAAGATCATAAAATTCTGACTTTAAAGAAAATTTTTCTTACTTAAAAGTCCAAGTGTCCATTTCTTGGTCGCGCTTGGGCCAAAATTATGGAAAATACTTTACATCAGGCGCTAAGCGCCGAAAATCCGGGTTTGCGACGAAGACATGCAATTTTTCCAACTTTCCTTGCTGCATTATCTTACCTTTCAAAAAATTTTCCAGCCACGGGGGGGGCGGCCTGCTAGAGTGTTTGGCTGACACACAGGTCCACATCCAGGACCTTGTTTTAAAGGGGCACAAACATAAGACCAATTTTACTTTAAAACAAAAAGGATTATAGGTTCAATTAAAAATTAATTTTTACGATCATTAGAGCTGTACACTTGGAAAATTTTGCTACACATACACCCTGAATATGATGGGGTATCTGGGGTGGTGCGCGCAAGCGCCCTCCCCCAGCAAGGTCTGAGGCAGAGCCTGGAAAAATTTTATGAACTGAGCACTTTGAAGTTGAATCACAACGTTAAAATTTTCGTAAAATCAGCCTGAAGTTTGGTTCCGAATTCAGCATTAAAACTCGTTATAATAACCAAAAAATGTCTATTATTTTCGCTTCTTGCATGGATCTCATGTTCTGCGTAATACTTGTAAAAAACAGACGATATAGATGCAGAGCATGCTTGTGATTGCATAAACATTGAATATGGAGTGCTTCAACTATGCCTTTAGGACTAAAAATATTGCGATTACTTATTGTGAATTTGGCGCTAAGCCTTAAAAATTGCGCTCTTTTTTGCTAAAAAACCTAGGGGATGTTAAGGAAAAAATCGTTCTTCGATTTCGTTTTGAGGAAAGGGGCAGGTGCCCTTACAAGTATATAACAGCCTCAAATTTTGGATGGTAGGTCCCCGGCCATTTTTAGAGTTGGAGGGTTATCCGATTATTGGTCAAAAACTGCCAAAACATATTTTGAAACGGTCAAAAATTCAATTGTTTCAAAAAAACCGGTAGGGGGTCAAAAATTTTCTGGCTCTGAGGGGATGGGGGACGACTAACTTTGGGTGAAGGATCACCCTTATCCCCCTGTTACATGTGTGCAGATGTCCCCCACCATATGTGTACAGCATGGGAATTCTGAGGGGGTCAGGCCCAAAAAATTTTTAAAAAGTGCCTTTTTATGGGTTAAAAACGAAGGGTGCACGTCAAAAACACTGTTTTTTTTACGTTTCACACAATGCTCGTTCTTTTAAGAAGATAAAAAACGTTTAAAAATTTCAGAGAAATTCGAAAAAATTGAGTAAATTGAAGGAAACATATTCAAAAAATGTTCGTACTTTTGCGCGAAGCGGCGAAAATTTGCGAATTTTTCTAAAAATGAGCTGAAAACACCAAAAAAGGCACACTTTTTGCAAATTTTACTAATTAATACGAAAAATCGACAATTCTGTCATTCGCCATTCTGGGGGGTCAACCCTCAACCCCCTAAGAATACGTCTGTCCCCCACCCTCTATAGATACGTATGTGCTGATATCTATCGTTTCTACATGAAATCAAAATGGAATACAGTTGCGCACTTTTTCTAGGTCTTCGTACGCTCTCATTTCAATTTTAATATTTTTAAACAGTGATATCAGACACGTAAGCGAGTAAAACAACCAATGCTTTACTTTTATGCAATCATATAGTATATGTAGAGCTTATTTCGAGGAATGGTGAATCTACTGTTGTGCTAACGCTGTACATTTATCATAAACAAATGTAAATATACTGCTATTTATCATGTAATATATTCTTTATTTTATGTTGGCAATTTTTCTGACGGTTTCTAAACGGCTATGGACGGATTTTGGGTTCGTGTAGATTGTGATGTGAGTGTAAGATTTATGTGTAAACTGTAAAAAAGTACTAAAATATTCTGTCACTGCTCCATTTTAGTTGTGTTTTTTCTGCCTTCAAAGAACTGACAGAAAGTTGAGTTGAAAACGTCGTAATTTCTCGTCGCTATGCACAATATGTGTATTCAGTTTACAGGTTTTTGTTATGAAGCCACAACGTAACGATCCGTCAAAACACGCTAGTAAAGATCGAAAATGATGTTTTACTTTTAAAAAATTATTGTAAAGGATACATTTAGTAATTTTTCTATGACACTAATGCACTTAATTGGGTAGAGAAATAAAATTTCTTTCTGAATGGTTGGAATATGATCAGTTCTTATTCGGTGAAAGGCATCCATTTTAATCGAAGCTAAGTTGAGTAGTTTTTAGTGCGTAATTTAAATTTTAAAAGTATTGAAAATTTTATCTGTTTTTTTAATGTTAGTTACATATGACTTGTTCTGTTAGAACAGATGGATACCGATTACAGTTGGACGGCCAGAATTCCTCTTTGCCGAACGGGCAATGTCACAAGTGACGAAGAAATTGTTTGTGGTTTTAAATTTTGGGTAAATTGCAATATTAAGCAAGCAGCAGTTGGTTCTATGTGTGAGATGAAATTATGCTACGCGCCTTGTGAAGGCTGCGAAAGTTATCGTCTCTTAGTCGATTATCGGCTCTTACCGAAATTCGGCGATCAATTTCAAAGGAACGAAACGATGGACTGTCTTAAATCTTGTAAACCGACTTTTCCTTGTTTACACGCACAGTTTGAACTGGTAGACGGAACAAATTGTCTTAAAGACAACTCTACCAGGAACGAAAATCGAAAAGAGCTATTTTTGACGCTGAGTCGGGACAACCTCCTGAAATTTTGTGGTAAAGCTGGCGAAAATGCTGTTTGTCTAATAGAAATTTATGTCAAAGTACGCGACATGCTGCCTAGAATTGAAGAGAAATTCGAGGAACAGTCTGGTAGCCGAAATTTCGTAATCTCGATAGCGGAAAAATCGTTTTATGTTGACTTATCTTATTTGGCGGAATTAGATTGCGATTATTTTCGAAATTTAATGGAATTGAAGAGGAACAAAGTATGCACTTATCCAGTCAAATAATTTACTTTAATTTCTGATTCATTTATGTAATAATGTTATTTATTTGATATAGAAATGCATCTTTCGCCACTATTCATCTTTAAACTATAAAATATGCGTAAATGTTTAAAAATTAAATTATGCGCTATTATCAAGCTGATTTTAAAGTCGAACATAATTGCGTCAATCATTGCTCTTTTTTTGATAAATTTTATTTAAGCTTGCCGACTGTTTTGCCTAAATTATGAAGATTATTAGTTTAAATAGGCAAGAAGAGCTTAATTACAACCTGCAATTGCAAATGGGAATGTCTGTTTCTTACCAAACATGCACATCTTGGGAATTTGAAGGGTTAATGCAAATTATTTTCTAAGGTGTTTTTGGGTCGAAAAACGATGCATAGATTTGCATTAAAAACATGATTTTTAGAAGTTTTGACGATGCTCTATCTTCGTAGAAAATAAAAACAGAAAAATTACACATGCACATTAAGGGGGTATGGGAGGCATACATGTAACAGGGGGATGGGGGGATCCCCCACCTAAAGTCGGACGTCCCATTTTCTTCCCCCAAAGCCAGAAAATTTTAGACCTTCCCTCATTTTTGGAAAAAATTAAGATTTTTGGCCGTTTTTTGGCAGAAATTAGAGGTCATAAACCCACCTCCCTAAAAATGACCGGAACCCCCCCCCCCAATTTTCGAGCCGTTACATGTATGACGGGGTATCCCCCTACCACAACTTTTGATAAACATACCCCCTCAGGACATTTTTGACCAAGACTATTTGCTTGAATCATGAAAAAGCGTCAAATTACGGCTAAGAGTACAATTTCAAGTAAAAAGACTTATTTTTCGAGCAATAGACGCTTCAATGCGTTCATCCAAACTTTTTTCTTCCATTATTTTGTATATATTTGATGTTATAGATCATTCCATTGCCCTTATTGTTAATCGCTTTCATGCAAATTTAACCATTAATATTTATGAAAAATAAAATACGACGAATAAGTACAAAAATTTGGCATTAAATAGTTTAAAAAATACTCATTCACCCCCAACTTCAAGGAAACTCGGTTTATCTCCTTCCCAGAGCTATTGACCGTGTGCATGTATGAGGAAAATTCGAGAAAAATTCAGTAAAATCAACAATGTAGTCGGCTGTTGGCGCGAAGCGCCGAAAACAATTTGCTTTTTTGAACGAAAAAAATTACTTAAGTGTTTAAACCAGGACACATTTTCTACAGTCTTTTCGAGAATAGCTAATTGTGGGGGTAGTAAAAATAATTTTTGCAGGGATGAAAAATTTAGTGCGGAGGTGAAGAAACCTCATATTAAGTATCTTGCTCACATCTGAAACGTCGTCAGCTTTTAATAAAGCAGTGACCTGTATCGTTATTCATTTCTGTTTTTTATTTTTATTTTTATGAATTGCCTTTACAGAGCGTAAAATTCAATGGCAAAAATTAAAAATGTGCATTGTAAGGATACAGGGGAGGGTAAAATTCAGTTTCATGGTCATTCAAAATCGCATGAGGTATCATATCAATAACTTAATCGTACATTTTTAAAAAGACATCTATGCTTTTGCTTTATCGCTTGCTTATCCTCAAAAATCTGAGACTTTCTTTCGGCATACGATAAAAATTTTGTTCGCTAGATCGGTTTTAGATCGAAGCTTATGTTGAGCAAGATTCAGGGAAAAGTTATATCTTTTAATATTTCATTTTATTTTTGTTTATCAATTTATTTTATATTTATATTTGTTTATTGATATATTTTTGAATACAGAAAGCATGTTGGAAGGTAGTCATTTTTCTGGCATGCAAAGCTTACGTTAGACATTAAACATGTGCAGTAGAGGGATTGGGAATATAACCCCCAGAAAGACAAAAGGCAGAATTATCTTATGAAATTTATGTAAAGTTAAGACCAGAAACGGAGGAAAGTACTGGCAGGCACACATGGGCTTTGGGAGAAGGGGGTTTGGGGTGTAAACCACACATGGGTTTGGGGGTATGCACCCCCAGAAGTTGAAATACCCTCCCCAGAATTCAAATGTTGAAAATTTTTCTTTGTTTGTTTAGCGATTTTTTGATGCCATTGGATAGTGCTCGATGAGAAACGTCGAAAAATGGTGTTTTTTCGCCATACAACCACTTTTAAGACCATTTTTTGATCTTTGAAAATTTTTTCACCCCCCGCCCCAGAAGTTCGGTGCTGCCCACCTATGGTGTAGACCCTCCGAAGAATCCGGTTGACCCCCCCCCCAAGAAATCAATAAACCCCCAGAATTGAATTTTTTCATGTTTTATGGAATCTTTGCCGGTTTCACACCACTCAGACCCAACAATGATTTGTCTGGTGCCCATGCTTGTTGGCAGTACCCTAATTCTGGGGGTCCAGGGGTCAAAAAACTTACGAAGATAAAGAAAAGACTCTAAAATTTTTAAAGGTCAAATAGGATCAAAAAATTAGTAATAAGGCGAAATAATTATATTTTCGACATTTGTAGTCAAGCTTTTTCTATTGTATGATCAAGAGTGTGTTTAGTCTATGAGGGAAGAGGTAGAATTTGGGGATTCGAGTCCCCCCTATGTCCTCATGTGATTGCATCCCTACATTGGCCACACTTAAATTCTGGAGTCCAAAAAATTTCAAATGTCAAAGAAGCGTTAAAAAATTGATAATAGAGGCAAAAGCACCGTTTTCTCCGTTTCTCATCGAGCTTTCCCTTTGGCATCAGAAAATCTCGAAAAACAGAATATATTTTTTCGAAAATTTTTCGGAGGATCTATGGGGGTCTTTTAGATTCTGAGAAGTCAGCCAGATCTAACGCACGCCCATGTGTGGCCGCTTGCATCCATTCCAATAATAGCATGATTTTATCCTACTTTCTGAGTAAAAATAGCAGACTGTCGGGGTGGTAAACGCACATGGGCGTGGGGAGTTTACACTCCCAGAATCCGGCAGACCCTCTAAAAATCGGGATACCCTCCAGAATTTGAATTTTTGGCATGTTTTTGGGTCTTTGTCGGTTTTACATCACCTAGACCCCAGACTTTGGCCGCTGCCAATGTATGGTAGTAAGGTGTCGGTCAAATGATTTCTTCCCTTTTTCAAAGCTAACACAATTGAAATATGATTTTTCCAGCAACAATCACATTTTTCTCATGACCATTTTGTTGTTTAAAGGAACTTACTCAGCATACGATTAGGGACATTAAACTAGATTCTAACGAATTTGCCGATTTTTTGGACGCGGTTTGTACCTATCGCAAGCCGGTTGTTACCGCTAAGAATTTTCACTCAGTCCTCAACGTAGCCTCGTTGCTTCAAGTGCCCAAGGCATTAAGGGCGTGTGAATATTTTCTTTCGCAGTGCAAATCGATTCATCCGATCCGAAAATTAGAAATTTCTGTTAATCACGGATTCGGATTACTTGGCGAATCGATTGTGAAAAAATTGTGTGATGAAGAATCGCTAGATTTCGGGCATCTTTGCGCATTGCATGAATATATGGAATTGAACGACGAATTTTTGACTGAGCAGAATGTTGACGTTTTGGAGGCACTGAACGTTTTTGATGATTTCGTCGTTGCTTAGAATATAGTTTCGTAAATACTGTTTATATTTGTATATTGATACTTTTATTTTATGCTTCGAAGATAAAACGGCTCTTCATAACATGCATAAAAATCTGACTGAAATAGGTAGTACGGTACGAAATATCTTTTTGTAGGCCTCCATCAAGCATTTGATTCGACTTTTGCTTGGTTTACGCCATTTTCCCACAATTGAATACATTTTATACAAATAAATAGGTGCGGTAAAAAGGTGAAAGCTTAGTGTTTTTTCAATAGCGAATCCAAAGCTGTAGTGGTTTTTCAATAGCGGATCCAGGATTTTCTGACGGGGGCCGAACCCAAAAGTTTCCTAGAAGTGTCAAGCATTGTCCGAATATTCTTATATCTTGTTTCAAGGACCGATTTTTCTGCTACCTTTTGGTAGGTAGAATTATTTCTGACGCGAAAAAAGTAAAACATTTGGGCGCCAATCGAGTCGATAATGTCATTTATAAGTACTATCCTGGCGCAAGGCGCCGGAAAAATTTGAAAAATCGTGATAAAAATGGCTGAAATGATTAAAAAATATACATCTGTTCTTCGTTGCACCCAAATATTTTTTGACGACATGGGGCAGCCCCCTCTAAATCCGCCGGTGTGTTTTTAATCTGGCCCCCCTTCGGCCTAAATTTTTTCAGTTGTCTAGCACAATCAAGATTTCTGGAGAAACAAATAGCATTTGGTCCTGGCCCCGGTTTCAATAACGTAAAATCGGACTCAGACTTAAGTCGAACTTCGTTAAGAATAAATTTAAGACAGTTTTACTAAAAATTTGAGTCTTACTTAAGTCGGACTTTTAGTCAGACTTAAGTCTAACTTAAGTCAGACTCAAGTCTGCATAAAATCTATTAAAAGCATATTACAGCAATGATCTAAACAAATTACACACAAATTTGTTGCTTTACAGCAAAAGAGTGCAGTGTAAAAGAAAAGAAAGCAAATTTCGCGCCGTATTTTTTTTGTTAAATTTGACTTGCTGTGTTTTGATTTTGGCCGTAATGTCTTTTGACGCTAAAAAACGAGGTATAAATTGGATTCCGAAAGAAACAACGTCTAAAAGAACTTTGTCTCGCTAAGCGAGATATCCTCGAAGGAAGACATAATTCTGCCGGTGCTCAGAAACGAAAAAAACGTGCATGGGGTTTTGAACGATGTGAACGCGACATTTCCAGGGCAGCAAAACGGGATTTACAGGAAATCAAGAAAAAATGGGTTAACTTGAAAAGCAAGGACAAAGGCGAAAACGCAGATATAAAGAAATCGGCCTCTGGAACCGGTGGTGGACCACCAGCTTCATCACTTTCTCGAGACTCCCAATATATTATTGCGGCATATGTACAAAAATTCTGACAGTTTTAACGGTACCAGGGAGGCATAAATGCGGCATTGGAGGAGGAACCTCACGAATTGTAAGCTAATTTTCTGTGATCTAATGATAAGCATCTTAAAAACATTCTAGCTATGCAAAACCTTTCGACCCTGTGGCTATTGAAAAGTTGATATTTTTGAAACGGTTTTCAATAGATATGTAAAAAGTAAATGGTGGTGCCAAAAAACTATCCGCCCATGAGCGCCCGCTTTTCTAAGCTTTAAACTGCCGCCAAGCCTTTAATTTTGTTCAGTTATTTATTGCTAAAACACTAAGTAAAACTCGTTTTTTCTGATCTACAAAAAAATTATTTAAAAAAAATCATTATTTTTTAATATTTGAAGCCGAAATATTGGCTTAAAAAAAGTTAATTTTCGGCTTCGAAAAACGAACGTTCAAAATAGGGATACACTGTTGGTCTCTGCAAGCTTATGGTGGTTCTATAATCCTAAAAGGAACAGAAACATTCAATTATCCTCATAGGTGTATCTTCGACTTGTCAAATTTGTTCCTATAACTACTAACTTTCAAAAAAGTTTGCAATTAACATTTTTTCAAGTTTTTTGACTTTATCTCAAATAGAGCATTCGCGGTTGGCTTTGATACAAGAATGTCATCTCCACAGACGATTTGAAATGATCATGTTGCATAAAAGCGGAGAGCGATCAATATTTGTTGAACTGGCAACAAAGCTCCGCTTCTTTCTTGTTCAAATGATCCCCAATCCAACAAGTAAAAAATGCTTTGCCGATCAAAACGGCATCGCTAATATAGTTCAAAATCATTGAAAAATCAAATGGGTTTAACCGATCTCGGAATATTCTATTTTGTCGCAAATGTGGACGTTCTTCATCCAGCAATAAAAGCAAGGGTCTAGCCATGTTGAGAAAAATTTAAGACTGGTACCCCCCATGCTTAACTATTACTTAAATTTGTTGTTGTTGCTCATTTTGAACTAAGTCATTTTTTGAAGTCCGAAAAGTTCGAACTTAAGTCATTTTTTAGTAAAACTGTTGAGTTCGAACTTAAAATTTGAGTCCGACTTAAGTCAAAAAAATTACTCACGTTTGTTTAGTAAAACCGGCCCCGAATAATTACTTACTCAGCCGAATAGGCTTCAGTTTTTCAGGAAAATCCTTAAGGGCTATGCGCGAACTCTTCTAACGTCTGGCACGCAACCTTTTTGCGCAACAGCGGAATCCTGCCATACATACATAGACAGCAACTAAATTCTGGGGGCCTATGAGGCCAATAATAGCACGAAAAATTCGATTCTGGAGGGAGAGGGTTCAGATGGGTAACCAGGTGTGAATCGTACTCCCTCGTCATAAAACCCAAGGCGATAGTCCCCCACATGATATGATTTACAAGAATGGCACTTTCTATGCGTTTTCAATGCAAAATAAAGTTTTTCAAAAAAATTTGAAGGATTGTCCAAACTATTAATTAAAAAAGAGCAGCTAGGTACGTATTTTCTTCAAAGAAAATTTCGCAGAGTCAGCCAGTATTCTGCGGATTATCATCACTACTCGGAGAATCAGCCAACCATCAAGAACTCGCATGGCCTAGTCCCCGAAATTCGAAACATACAAACCTAGACAAGCTGATGCGTACAGCGTGACCGATCTGGGGGAGTTCAATTTGTGAATTTTTGTGCCAAAATGGCGTTGAAAAATTGGTAATGCTAAAATAGCGTCAGAACTATATTATTTTATAGGCACTCGTAGTTTCTAGTCAATTTCAAGCATTTTTGTAGAAAATTTTAGATCTTAATGCATTTTAACCTTTGTTTCGCCTCATTTTTTTTTAAAAATTTCTCGCATTTTTTGCAGAAAATTCTCGATCTTCATGCATTTTTTACTTTATTTCGCCTCATTGTTCTAAGAAAACTTATCATTTTTTGATTCCGTAGGATCTGCGCTACAGGTATGCATGGGGGTCTACACCACACCTGGGCGTGGGGGGTATGCACCCCCAGAAACCAAAATACCCCCACAGAAATCAAAATACCCCCCCCAGAATTCAATTTTTGAAAATTGTTTTCGTTTTTTTCGCAATTTTTCGATACCAATGGATAGTGCTTGATGAGAAACGTCGAAAGATGGTATTTCTATCGCCATACCACCATTTTTAAGGCCATTTTTGACCTTCAAACAATCTTGCACCCCCCCCCAGAATTTTCTTGCTGCCCACGTATGGTCGACACCCCCTAGAATGCGGTAGACCATCCAAAAATCGATACACCTCCAAAATTGGCTTTTTGGTGTTTTTGGTCTTTTGTCGCTTGTATAGCACCCAGACCTCTCAGAATTTGGCTGCTGCCCAAATGCCCATTTATGGTCTAAACCCCCCCCAACCTCTCACGTGCAAGCCAGGTCACCACAACCATACAGTACATGTGTAGCGTAGGTACATATATGTACATATGTATGTACATGCATGTAAATAGGAGTTTATGCTCCGTTCGAGAAATGAAATACCTAAGCCCTTAAATTTCATGTGAAACGAAATACCTAACCCCCTAAATTTACTGTTTTAAAATTTTTTCGGGGGGGGGGTGAACCTCAAAATATTTTTGAAAAGTGCCTTTTTGGGTTTAAGTACGACGGGCACTCGTCAAAGACAGTAATTCTTGATGTTTGAGTTAAATTTCTCTCTTTAGAGCGATATATCGCTAAAAACGATTGCATGTCACTTTTTCACGATTTTTTTCAAGAATCGAAAATTCTGGGGGCTGGCGAAATTCGAATGGGTCAGCTAGCAGCATATATGACAGCGTGGGAATTTCGGGGAAAAAGGCCCCAAATCATTTTTAAAAATTCCTTTCCGACCAAAAAACGATGGATACATGCTCCAAAGCATCTGTCTTTAGGCGATGCACGTTCAGAACATTAACACCGAGTAAATTGAATATAATTTACTCGTTGCAAAAGCATGACATCTTTGTGCCAAACGTTATCTAAAAAGAAAACAGCGCACTTCTAACGATTTTTTTCTAAAAATTGGATTTTCAGGTGGGTAGTGCACTTGTGAAGGTCAGCCATTAGATCTGGGTTTTAACCCCCTCACGTTTGTTTAGTAGCCATTCAAGAAGTCGAAATCCCTGCAAGAACACTTGTGATCCTACCATAACTTATCGGACCCTAGGCACTGTCCATGTTTGGCCATTACAAAGAATTATGGAATAGCCTATAAGTAATCTACTGGAAATAATAGTGTTAGTAAAATTAGCGCAAAATCACTGCCTGCCAATGCGGTTGTAAGATGATCAAATAAGGCACTTTATCTTTATACACTTGTCCTTTAATAATTCATTTTAGAATGATAATTTAAGCATGGTATGCACATATATATGCAGTACAGTCTATTTCATGTTAGTAGTAATGCGAATCCGTCCGGAAGCTATATAGCTCACTATATTTAATCCACACTTAGACAATTTTATGTTCAGATTCAGGCTTATGTGAAGACTCGTAATCAACGTGAACAAAAGCGCGTTCTACATAAGGCAACTTTTCTATTTTAATCTGTAATGGTTCGGTTAAATCATGTGCTTCTTTCAGCCTGATATTTTCATTTAGCACAACGTGAACTTCGACCAGGAACTTCAAAGCTAAGTGATACGCAAGGACGGTGTCCACGGACGTAATCTAAAAGAGAGGTACAAGCAGTAACCGCACATGAGCGTGGGGATCTGTGGCGGAGGTTTACACCTCCGCAGACGTTAGAAAACCCTACAGATTTTTGTATACCCCCATAATTCAATATAAGTAATATTTTTGGTGATGTCACTCCCAGAATTTTCTTGCTGTCCATGTATGGCAATAGCCTGAATACTTTTATTTAGATATGAAAAATTCGCATTCTTGACATCTTTGAAGATGCTTCCAGAAAGTTTTTGAATCATACTGACCGATATCACTATTTATAAGCAAGCCACAGCTAAATTAGACATAATAAAAATTATCCTAGTTCAGAACCAACTTTCAAAAATGAACAGATCATAAATCCTAATTTCTTTATTTCGACTTTATCTCTGCTTTCCCTGCACGAAGCACTCAGGATGTTTCATACAGCGGTGCTGTGGACGAGAAAAATAGATCCGTGGGAATGGTTGCAAAAATTTACAAGAACTCTTTGTTTTAGATCGTATAATACAACACCAAATTTTTAAACTATTCTGCTAAAAACCAGAATAATTCGTCCGATAGTATTGCACTTACAATTAAAAATGAGCCTTTTACAGCAATGATTAAAAACTGCTAAAATTTTGACTGTTTTTATAAATAACTCAATAACTTTTAAATGAAATATGCCACAATAGTTTCATGTTTATGAGCTCTGCTGTATAATAAAAATGCAATTTGAATATTTCTTATTGATTCATTCTACACTATTTCAAAACCAAAAAATAATTTTAACGTTTGTCACACTATCTCGCTCACGAATGCTTTTTTCAATGTTTTTTAGTACTTGCGAAAATGCCAAACTGTTATTCATCTGAAAAGTAAGATAGCGAACTGAAAAGCAGAAAAGAAACGTCAGACTTTCTGGAATAGCCTAACATTATCATCTCGTTCTAGAGAAAATTTTCAGTCATTTTTGAATTCCAATGATAACGCTCGATAATATTGAAAAATTAGATTTTTGATGCAATCGTGAACTCTTGACCTATAAAAATATTCATCTTGGTCTCTCAAAATTACCACGCTAATGTTTGAACACAGATCACCAAATTTCCGCAACTTAATTACCTTCGGCGAATGATCCAGACAAACTTTGATAATTCGATTAATTATGTCAGGATCAGCAGTGTGTCCGGACAATATTCGAACGTGCTTGAGACCAGTCGAGACCCATGAAAATATTACGTATGAGCAAACTATAATCGCTCCAATTGGATCCAAGTAGGCCCAAAAATTTGTCGCCAAAAATCCGCATACTGAAAAAGGCAAGTTGTGTGCTATGAAAATCGGAGCAAAGGCAGAAATTAAGAGCGGTTAGGTAATAGGAGCATGAGTAATGAAGCGAGATTCTCCAGAAACGACAGAACTCCACTTAGAGTTCACATGAATTTTCTTGAATTTGAACTCTTCATACTTTTTCTTAAGCACATGTGTGTAGCAGATATTTGTGAGCATGGATATTCTGGAGATCAGCTCCGAAGGACACCTATTTTAGTTTCTAGTTGATAATTTGTATGTATGGTCAAGAATAGATTGAAAATCGTCGAAAGAAAAGGAGCTATTTCCCTTGCATTGTTAGGTAAGCAAATCTTACATTCATACATTTATATAATACTGAAAAATTTATAATAAGGTTGAGAAAACGAACCATGTATCAAAGAATAAATTGCAAAAGTATGAACTTTTCGTTGCTTGAAAGTTTTATTGCCTCCGGCTAGAAAACTGTAGGTACACAAGGACACAATTTTCTTATTTTTCTTTAAATGCTCAAATATTCAAGTGAACATAAAAACGTATAAAAACTTGTCAAAAATTGATAAAATTGGAGTACTGGATCAAACAATGACTATTTGGCACGAAATTCAGACTTTTGAGTCGACACAATTCGTTAAAATCTCAAAATAACGAGTTTTCTTGTTTTTTGGGAAGTTTATGATTTTCGTGTAGAACAACAGAATTTTACGAAGGGAGATCTACCACTGAGCTCCCAAGAACACGTACATATATGAGCATGACTTATTTAAGACAAGTGTTAGAATCAGAAGGCAAAAACTTTAAAGTTTTGGGGTAATAATGCCAGCGATATGGTACAGACTCGTAAATGATTTATAGATCGTTTCCGGCGTCTCATTGATTAAGCGAAATGACTTAATTCTTCATGGGCATCCTGCGCACGATTGATTCTGAATCAATAATCCAGGGAGAAAAAATTTGAAATCTAATTCAATTCAATCCGTTTCCAATTTAAATGCGATGGATTTTTACTAGCTTAACTTCTGACCTTAGGTCATGACCACACATTGGCGTGGGGGTTGTATCCCTTAGAAGCTGAAAACCCCCCGCAGATTACTGCAGACCCCAGGATTCTATTTTTAAAAACAGTTTTGGTGATTCTACCCATCCTGACCCCCTCCCAGAATTTTGGTGCTGCCCATGTATGGTCATGACGCAGAACTTGCAAAAGAACGCATGCTGCATTTTTAAAAATAGATGCTAACCTATCGCTGCTCCATTAGCTAAACAATCATTTATATGATCTTGCATTAAAACCCTAATCGTCGCCGAATGTTTCGAAAACGAGTAACATGCAACGGCCAACAACACTTTCATCGCAATCGTAGAACCCATAATTATTAATGTAATTGTTTCAACGTTTGAATCAATGTCATGCTTCGCTATAGCTTCAATGGCTTTTATAAGGATCTGAACAGAGCATACATTTTGGTCATACTCATGCATTAAATTACCTTGAATCATTTTGATTTGAATTAAAAATCGGGCCCAGGTGGACACCTACTGACCGAATTGCTGCAATTTGATTTAATTTAAATTTTAAACTTTTTTGAAAGTTCACAGTGCTGTTTAGGTTCATGCGATTTGTGATAGCAAAACCGTACACAGCATGCCTTTACAATTATAACTATGAGAGTAGTGTGCGAAAATAATGTTTTTTTATTTCTCAAAAACTTAATAATATACAAAAATTTTGCATTCTTTCTCAAACTTCATTGGAAATTAGCAAATTCAACGACAATCGACCTGACCGTGCAGTATTGCACTTAATCATTAATTATTCATTAACTAATTAATGAATTATTCTTCATCCTCAAGCTCAATCGGTTTAACATCGTCGATGTATAGTTATGTAATTGTGATGGAGCTTTTTTCGAAATGAGCCGCATGCTAACAAATCTATAATTCTAGTTCGAATTGTTGCCGATATATAAAAAAAAGCGAAAAATTTATAAAAATGTGTAAGCTACAAAAGCAGCATTAAGCCTTGTGATTCAAATACAGCGTCAGAAAGAGAAAAAAATCGGAAATTCAATTCTGAGGACCTAACCGATTTTGCAGAGGTCTTAGGTTCTTGAGACCCAAATCTCATATTCGATGGTAGGGAAGCTTATTAATTATAACTATTTTAGATAGATTTTCGAGAACCAAGCCCTTAACAGCCGTTGTTAATCTCACTAATTATCCTCTAGCTATTATTTGGGATTCGATTTTTTGCGAGACTTTCGGCCTCAAGGTTTCGAAGTTAGAAAAATCTGTAAGCAATAAAAAACTTAATGATTCTAAACCTGCACATTGGCCGCACCCATGATTACTGACGTCACAACAACGGCCGTTGGCTCCAGCCGAGTCCGTCCTCGGGGTACTTATCCAGCTGGCGCTTGCCAATCGCTTTAACAGCAAACCACATCACTAATCCTGAAACAAAATCCATTGCCGTGTCCACAACGCTGCTCAATACGACGAGAGAGCCGGATATGATGGCTGCGGCTATTTGAGAACACATTAAGATCAAGTTAACTATCAATGTCAATCGAGCCAGTAAGAGTTCCCATCTTTTGAACGAAGAACTTTCTCCAGATTGAACGTTCCTAGAGAAAAAAAGAGCAAATGCAGCTAAAATTACTTAATTGAAACGATTTCGTATCTTACGTAAGACATGAGCAGTTTGGAAATTCTAAGGGAAACTGCAATTTCATAGAGCCTTTTTTGGGGCTTAAAAATGGTGGATACGCGTCAAAAACACACATTAACAGCATGGGAATTCTGGGGGAAGAGGCCCAAAAATTCGCTAAAAAGTGCCCCTTTTGGGCTAAAAACGATAAGTACATGTCAAAAACACTATTTTTGACGTTTAAGACAATGCTCGTTCTTTCTAGAACATAAAAAAGTTAAAAAAATTTCGAAAAGTTTGAAAAAATTGAGTAAATTGAACAAAATATGGTTAAAAATTAAAATTTGAGATTTTTTAGTTAAAAATTGGCTAAAAACACTCAAAAATGCACACTTTTTACAACTTTTACCAACTATTGCAAAAAATTGAGATTTCTGGAAAAGGGGTGTCGCAGCGATTTTTGCGGGGGGTCAGTTGCCATTCTGGGGGAAACCCCCCAGTACACGTCTAGTCAAAAGTACCGTTTTTTCGGCGTTTCAGGCGATGCTCTATCTGTCTGAGCGTAGAAGCATAAAAAACTCAAAAAAGTAAAAATTTGAGTAAAATATAGTCAGGAAATAAGGCGCGATGACACTTTTAGATAACTAAAAACACTTAAAAAAACATTTATTCTACGCATTTTTTCGAAAGTTCTGGAAACTTCTGAAAAATTGTGAAATCTGGAGTAAATTGAAAAAATTTCTGGGAAATGAAGGAAAACCCCTAAGCTCCCTAGATCATATATAATCATATTTGTTCTTCTTTAAACTTTAGATCAAAATTTCGCTGGATTAAAATGGTACGAAAGGTAAGCTGACGCATAAGCTGATCATGCGAGACCAACGGCTTAATTTTTCGATCTTGAGCTTTGAAAATTTATCCGCTCGACGTTTTTGGCCTGGCTACGCTAAAAAATCCGTAAATTAAAAAAATGCGAGCAAAATAAAATTGAAATAAAATAAAAGCCTACCCAGTTTCAAATTTGTACTTATTAATTGAAAATTAAAAACAGCATGCACTTATTATTTTTTAAACTAGATAATTAGACAAGTTTTCTTTTTTCTAACTTAATAACGAAATAAGCGATTTGGTTAAAGTACCTTATTGCAAACATTGCTGGGCTTGGCAACGAACCTTATTTCACGCGGGTTAACTGATTTTGAAATATCGAAATTCATAAATTTTTTGCTGTTTGAAAACTAGGTTGCAAGAATTGTCACGCCTGACTGAAAAAATCCGACTTCAATATTTTCTTTTTTAAATAAAAACTACCTATTAGCATTGTTAGATCATTTAAATTTTCAACGGCATCAGTATACGTTCGGAAACTAAGAGATCAGCTTAAGCTAAGGTATTGATGAAATATTATAAATCAGATATTCTTGAACCAAAGCGATATTATTCCTTAACAATAACTTTTGCCGATCAACTTAGCTATACTACTTCGAGTTCTATATCACCCAGCATAGCACAAAGATTTTCGATTACTTACGTTTTATCTTTGCTACAATCAGCGGCATGAGAATTTTTCAAATGATTTTGATCAGCCTTGAATTGTTCGACCAAATCGAGCTGTTTTCTGTAATAGTCTTTGATTTTTCGTCTCCTCGCACGCTGAGCTCCCGTTTTGAGAATATCTTCGAAATTTGTGCTTAGTTCATTATCTGTTCTTGTCTCCATAGGTTCATTGCTATTGTTTTCTTTGACATGTACCGTATGCTCCTGAATACAATCCGATCCAACCTCGATTTTCAATACCGATCCGTCTTTTTCGGATAAGGGATCAGCAATCTTGCTGAATCGACCATTATCACAAAGAGTTATGATATCATTAGCATAGATGTCGGATTTGCTATTGTCACTAATAAAGTAAATCGATGGGCTTCCATCACGAACCATTGTTGAAGTTTTAGGAGTTGCCGTCGAACAATTACTCAATCACTACAATAAAATGTCTATAAAAGTCCTAATTTTGAATCAATGAACTAAAAATACACATGCGCAAAACTAATAATATTGAAAAAGACTAGTTACGATTGATTCTGTCACAAGACAAAGTGATAATGCGGCCCTTAGACTTAAATGACTAAAGCAGCAATAATTTCAAGTTTTATTAAATGCAATGTCGATATGTAGGTACCAAAATTGAGTCTTCCTGAGCTAGACAAAAATAGTTCATCTTTAACTCATCTATCGAAAATTTTTTAGAAAAGACATATCACGATTGTTCAAACTAGAATCACCGTGTTTTTCTGTAATTCGACTTTTTTAATATTTTTCGCGATATGATTCGTCAATTTATGATATTTTCAGCTGCTGAAAAAGCTGGACTCAAAATGCTAGGAACTCACGAATAGAATCGTAATTAAGCTTAGTTTGACGTGTTTAGTGGCAACTTTAACAATTTAGCGTTCATCATAGGTAGCGCGATAGCGTTGGCCACCTTTTTTCTTATATCTTTATCACAGCGAGTGCGAATTTTGTGGCCCCCTCACTGCAACAACGGCACACACATGGGAGGTGCGGTTTTTTTAAACGATAGATAATTAAAAAACTCGATGTACCATTGTTTCTTTTGTTTACACTCAATGCCGAGTTAGCAATGAGTGTGTAACGTGTAAACCAAAAAATCAAATGATTTGCGGAGGGCCAATTTTTAAAAAAATGTTGCCCCCGAGCTGAAAATTACGAATATGACCTTAAAATTTTTTTCACACTCAATAGTTGTTGCACAAAAATGTAGAGTATACGGGTTTTTTACTCCTTGCTTGTTTTCAGCTTATCTGACTCAATTTTGGTTTCTGTGCAGTCCAACTGGTTTTATGATGTGAGGTTACAATATCTCAAGGATCAATTTTTTCTCTTTTAACGCAATATTTCTTGATCTGAGATCTTTTTAGTGTAAAGGGTTCGAGACGAAAAACAAAATTTCTTAAGCTACTCCGCTAAGTAGGCGGAACATGCTAATTATGTTTAGAATATGCCCTGACCTTAGCGTTACAGATCCTAATTTATTTTGTTTCTATACACCCAATATTGCGTTATAAGCACAAGTGTAAAGTTTACATTGAGAAGCACTTTTCCGCCTAGAGCATTGGGTATCAAACTATTTGCGGAGCGCCATGTTTTTTTTAAAAATGTTGCCCTTGACTTGTAGATTACGAATCTGATTTTAAAATTTCTCTACACCAAATGGTTCTTGCACAAAAGTGTAAAGTATACGGGTTTTTTACTGTTAGCGTGTCCTGAAGCTTATCTAAGCCATTTTTGGTTTCTGTGCAGTCCAATTGGTATTATAATGTAGAGGGATACAATATCTCAAAAGGCAGAATTTTTTTCTCTTTTAATGCAATATTTCTTGATCTGTGATCATTTTAGTGTAAAGAATTTGAGACGAAAAAAGAAATTTCTTCTGCTACTTGTACCCCCAGAATTTCGGCGCTGCCCACCAATGGATATATGGCCTAAAATATTAAATAAAAGAAGGGAAATAACAAAGAAAAATGCTCCGATGGAACAAAAAAGGTAAATATACTTGAATTTCTTCATTGTTAAGAATGTAAAAGGAGGGGACTAGGGAAAATTTCCCTATATGCGCAGAAGCCATAGGAATGTGTTAAACAGTTAGACTTCCCTAAACAACGCAAAAATCGAAGTACATTTTGCGGCCTATGCGCGTTTCTGCATATTTTCCGTAGTAATTTCGATTACGATGGCGAGTATTTTGATTACTTTATTTTGGAAGATTTAAAGAAATTTTTTGTGGTTTTTCATGCAAGCTATTGAGTTGGCCATGTAGGTGTAAAGTTTACACTATTATCTTTTACGCCAGAGCATTGTGGAAGGTCAAGATTTCATTAAATAAATAATACATTGATTAATTAATAGTCATGGGTGACTACACACCCTCATTTTTCACAGGCCGCAGAATATACTTCGATTTTTGCGTTGTTTAGGGAAGTCTAGATGTTTAGCACATTCCTATGGCTTTTGCGCATATAGAGAAATGTTTCCTAGTCCCCTCCTTTTACATCCTTAATAGTGAAGAAATTCAAGTATATTTACCTTTTTTGTTCCATCGGAGCATTTTTCTTTGCTACTTAATTTATGATTTTACAATTTTTAATAGTAAGAAATTCAGTAAATAGAACTACACGAATAATTTTCAGTTTGTTTTGAATAATCTTTTCTTATTGTTCTTTGCATTTTTGTCAATTAGCGCTGAATTAACGCTTAGAAATAATATTTCGTGAATTTCTGATGCATAAAAATTTTGCACATACTTACGAGCTTACATCGTCTCTATTCTTTCTTATATCTTCTTATCATTATTATTACATCATTATCTTTATATCTTATGTCTTCTTGTTTTATCTGACTGAAATCAGAAAGTGATAGTACACAAATTTAACAAACTTTTTAATGAATGAAATGCGAAAGCATAGCAAGTAAGGTCTTCAGGATTTTCTGGCCTGAGTCAACTTCCAAATTTCATGACAAGAAGTACGAGTATTTATGAAAGTACGTACGCAATATAAGCTTCCTGGATCACGCTGAAAAATAAACAAAACGCAAAGAATATATCCTACAACTATGCAGAACTGAGAGTAACAGAAGAATACTCCTAAATCCTACGCGTTTTACATCTGCAATAAAAAGAAATGCTGATTTATTTTCCTCTCTGAGAAATTCAGGAATTCTGTCGAGACAAGAGAAATTAATCGACAGGTTCGCTTCTAAACAAGGATGTGTAACAGTGCGCTGATTAATTTCTGAAATAAGTAACAAGTGGATTATAACTTTACTAACCTTAATCCCCAATTTGTCAACAGTTCTAAGCCTTGCAGTTTTTAGCAGTCCAAATTTATCTTGGACACAAGGTTCCTTAAAGCTTTGTGTTTTACCTCTTCCTACGAAATAACTCAATTATGATTTTAATAGCGTACAAACTATTGTCGAAACGAACCCATCTACGGCAGCGCAGCACATTATGCACGAAAAATTAACAAAATAAAAATGCGAAAATTTAAAGGAACAATTACAAATACGAAATTCGAAGGCATTGGCGACGAATCAATCAAAGACGTTACTGTAAGATGACACATTTCCAAAATTTTTAAATTTTTCAAAACATGAATCGACTGAGGCAGCACATGAGCAAAAAAAATGTTTCACTTTCTATGCTAAATTACTGGAATTGACGATGCTGGTAACGCCCCTGAATGAATATTATAAAGCTAAATCGGTAAATGCTAATTGCTCGAGTAGACTTGAAAATTAATTTCGGGACATCAAACTTGAATTGAATATTATTTCCTCATTTCTGAAATGTGATCATACTCGTACATAAAATAACTACAATTGATGCAGACACGCAATTATTTTTACAATTTAAGGAAGGCTCTAAAATATTCAGCATACATTTTTGAATATTAATAGTTGCCTATATCAAAACCTCAAAAATCTGCATTCTCCACATATCATCGATAAATTTTCATCCCGATAAACGGTTAGCAGGATTAGCGCCAAAAAACAGACAGAAATCGAAATGCTTTTGCAAAAATGGTTAATCGATCATAAACTAAGAATTAAGGTTTTTTCACATTATATGTAGATATATAAATTTTTGAGACCATTTTGGGAATAAAACCGGCTGGCACCAAGATCGACCATATGCACACTATGATGTCTAAGAAAAAGATAAAGAAAAGATGGCAGTGCATTTAAGAATCAGCGCATATCAAAAAAATTGGTGAAATAAGAAAAAATACAGCTACAATTTTCGATGCCTTTTGCTAAAACATTGTAAAAATACACAAATTTATACATTTTGATAGTAAAAAACTTCTCTTTCGGAATTGAAGGAGGTCAATTTAGAAATTTATTTAATTTCATACAATCATAAATTATTCGAAATCATTTGTGATACTTCAAAGCCATAAACGCGTTTTATCCGTAAATGCAGTATAAGTATTTTGCTAATAAGCAATGAACTCGGCCTTTTAGCTGCACCACTTAATTGAAGTAAGCTCTAGAATAAAAGTTATCATATCGAAAGAACGCCAGCGAAATGATTAACTCAAACAATTTTATGCTCAAATTCGGGTCTGTGAGCAGTATCGTAATCAACATGCACAAAGGCCCGCTCAACAAAAGGCAACTGCTCAATTTTTTGTTGCAAAGGTTCACTGATGTCGTGAGCTTCCTTCAGTGTTATATTTTCGCTCAAAACCACGTGTACTTCAACCAAATATTTGATCCCAAAATGATACGCGTATACCGTGTCGACGGACAAGATCTGCCAAAAAGGTTACAGATAGTTATTAGCATACGTATTCTATGGGGTTAAGGGGTTCTGAGGCCCTAGAATGACAACCGACTCCACCCCCTCCCCCGCAAAATGGCTGCGACCTTCAGAGTAGTCGAATTTTCTTAAAAATTGTAAAAACTCTGCCTTTTCAAGCGTCTTCAGCTCATTTTTGGCTCCAAGTCTCAAATTTTCGGCGCTTCGCGCCATATGCACCTGTTTTGACTAAATTTTGTTCAATTTACTCGATTTTTTTCAAATGTTTTAGAAAGTGTTTTTAAAATGTTTTTATGTCCTAGAAAAGACGAACATTGTCCGAAACGTCAGAATACAATCTTCTTGACGTGACATAGTGAAATCAGCAATCATTGCGAGAATCAGCAATCATACAAATTCCTGGTTAACAAAGAACCTTTTTACATCTGTAGGTATTAAATGCAGATGTTATTATTTCTTGTAAATAATTTGCAAAAAACCAACGGATGGAAAATTATTCCTACTGCTTTTCTCTGTAGCGCTTCACGAATGTATGAAGAACAACAGCAATCTGTAACGTTTAAGAAATCAGCTGCAAGTTGGTTCCGCAAAAGTAACCGTCACCATTATTTTTTCGTTATACCGTTTTTGCTCCAGATTTATTTATATTAATGAGTATAAGTCATCTCAAGGAGTCCAGGGCGGACCTCCAAGAACGACTGGTGATTTTTTGATTTTCGGAATGCTAAGAAAAAAGCTAAACCGAAGCCTATAAGCTTGTTTGACGATTTTTTTGCCCTATCAAATTCTTTAGCTTCCGCGTAAACTACCATTTTTAACCATATTGTATGTTCTTCACATTCATTGAATTTTTGGAAGAAAGGATCCTCTAAAACGCCAAAAATGATGTTCTATCTAACATCAAATGAAGAACTTTTTCAAGCTGAAATAATCCATACAAGTGGTATAAATAAAAAATAGCGAAAAGACTACCATAATTGACAGTTTCTGGTCATTTTCGAGCACTTTTGCAAAACAGTTGTGCTTTTCATTTGTTTTTGGCCTTATTTTGTCGATTTTTCTTGAAAATTTAGCATTTTTGGCCCTTCTGGGGGTCTAGATCTCCAATACCCAAGGTGCATGTCTGGTTACAAAATAAGTACTTATGTCAAAATGTCAGAGCAGCTCAAACCTTCTCGTATTTTCTGGTCGCAGTTTATTGTAAACTGCTGAAACATTGGTGTTTTTGCATAATCCAGAATTCCACTCGTAATAATAAACTGTTGTTAAAAAACTTTGAGAAAATGGGGTAATAAATGTAAAAAGATAAAAATTAAACGAAAAAGTTGAAAACATTAAAACTTTAATAATGCCCTACACAGGGCATTCTATTTTGCTTTATCTAGTGATTTGAACTTTAGAAGATTATGTTTTAATCTGATACTGCATTTCGATTTTGATCCATTATTTCAGATTTTAACTGTCAATTCAGAACTACACGGCTGGATAGGAAAAAAATTATGTTTTCACAAAGTAACACTTCGAAAATTTGCAAACATTTGCTGGAAAGGTATACTGCAGGGTGAGCCGACATTAGAGCGCGCGACATTAGATCGCAGCCAAAATAGATGTTTTTCACGCAACTTTACAAAACTTTTATGCTAACTGGGCAAAGACTACCTACGCATGAATATCTCGGTATCAGGTAAGGATAAATGTATGCGGTTTCTTTTGTTTTGTGAAGCAATTAACAGACTTTTGAATTCTTCTTTTACTTTCTGGTGAGTTTTACACTGGTTGAATTAGTGGATGCACGAAAGTATAAATTTTGACTTTTTCTTACCTTTGGAAAAGGGACAGTAACTTTCGAAGCAGTAGGTTTTGTGTAAAGCCATTATACCCTTTTCACTTTTGTACGCATTTACTGTAAGTTGTGCAAATCAAGCGTGAAATTTATTGCTGCAGTAAACAATCATACAACTGCAGTAAATAAGCAATTTGTGTAAACTTATCCTGCATTTCTGTGTCAAGAAAACAAGTGAAAAGGGTATAGTTCTATAAGAAAGTGCATGAAAAGCTACAAAATAATGTCCTAAAATGACACCCTTACTACCGTAGTTTTAGAGCTGTATGTGTCAGAACACAGATCAGTTTACTTCATTGCATAAAAGATGTTTGAATTGACGTCAAAATTTTTTTAAATAAGTAAAAAACTAGCATAGCTAGGGGTCCTTTGGAGACACTGTTTTGCGGAGCATTTTTCTCACTCACCAGCCACTTCTTAACCAAACAAGAAATTTAACTGATTTTCGTAATGTGTGCTAGGTATATTTTTGTACACCAATTTTTAGAAGCAAAAAGTTACAAATTTTTTCGTGGGAAAGGAAAAGCCTATGGGTGCCTCCATGACGCATCATTGTAAGTGCACTTTAATATCGGCGCTCTAATGTCGCGCGCTCTAATGTCTGCGTGCCATACTGCAGGATAGAGATCAATTACACAGGGGTTCACAAGATCGATCACATGAATCAAAGAGGCAAATATTTTTTTCGCTTTATCGAGCCTTAATTACTTCAAACATATTCGTATGGACGGTCTATGAAAAAATCTATAAAATGTCTGCGGCTTCCGGCACTTTTTGGAAATAAATATCATGATTTTTCTTAATCATGTTCTGATACTATCTTCAGCTTTATTTTCCTGAAAAGTTCAATATTGCCGAACCACATTCAGTAGGTACAATTGGGATCCATATGATAGTGCTTCGCTCCGATATCAACAGTAGTGACTTAATTATATCTAATTAAACACAGCTCAAGCCTAGATTTTTGACCAGCGTAAAATTTAAACAGCCAGCAAATTAGCAAATTTGTGCCAATTTTCAGTGCGTTAGCTTAAAATGAATCGTAAGGCCATGCAGCACTTAACTGAAAGAGATCAATATAATATTGTTTCATATTTTGCAGCTCAATACCTTTGGTTCATGATCTATGCAAACTTTGACGATCCGATTAGTAATGTCAGAACTAGCTGCTCTACCGGATAAAATGCGCACGTGTTGGAAGCCCGTTTGAACCCATGTGAAAATTATGTACAAACTGACCAAAATGGCAGCAAGTGGATCTAGATAGTTCCAGTATTTGCTGGCCAAAAAGGCGCACACAACTGCAACGGTATTTGACAGACAGTCGTTCCGATGATCTAGAAACCTAAGTTGTATCGACGACATGCTAATGTGCAATTAAAATCAAAATACATGCGGCAGTCAAGCCTATGAAGCGTGTAATTATTAATTTACTTCTAATAAATATTTGTTGCAGGTTGCCATGATTTTTGGGTACTTGTGCATTATCCCCCGTCGATTTTTTTCTATCTTTTTTAACATTAAGGTATATATACGGGGTGAATTTTTTCCATCTTTTTTCAACTCCAGGGTTCTCACACGAGTTTTCACCACACAGAAAATAACTTTCAGGTGACAGGTTTCGACCCCCCGACCTATCGCTCTACAGCGCAACATGATACCAATCAGCTAAGCCACCTTCTCGTTAGAAATAAAAACGAAGTAATGAGGGAATGGTACTTAGCATCTACACATCGACCTATGCATCTATACATCGACCTAAGCATCTATACATCGACCTAAGCATCTATACACCGACCTAAGCATCTATACATCGACCTAAGCATCTATACATTGACCTAAGCGGGAGCGACCTCGACCTAAGCAGCTTAAAACACCTTTTCAGATATACTAAGCCTAAGCCTAAGTATATTTGAAGCAAAAACTTACATTTTCCTATATCTTATCGAGTAAATTATTGCAAAAGTTGATTATGAATCTGAAAAGAATGAAAAAAAAATTTAAAAAAAGCAAAAAAAATATAAAAAAAATTGAAAAAAATTTTAAAAAAAAACCTGAAGAAAATCAAGGATTATATCATATGATAGATATATCATGATGGTGTAATGCTGTATATACCATAATGTTAAAAAAGATAGAAAAATTCGACGGGGGGATAATGCACAAGTACCGATTTTTGTATTTTTGCTACAATAATATTGAGTAATTTGAAAACCCTGATTTTTGCATTGATTCAACGGAAATAAGCGAAGCTTCTACATTCGATTACATCACTTAAAACATTTGTAGGTTTTCTAATAATATCAATTAAAAGAAAAACTTTGTAATAACACAAATTTCAGGTTTACCTTGCATTAACACCCGAATCGATAATGACTTCTTCGCTAAGGACAGGCATACGAAAAAGAGCCCCAATTTGAGCACCACGGTCGAAATCGTGATTGTCAGCGTGACTAGGTCGGCATTCGGAGCCATTGAACCTTTTATTATTGATTCTATTGATTGTATGACAATCTTGGAATTATACGAATTAAAATAGTGGTTGATTGCACGAAAACATGAAAGAAAAGATCTTATTCAGAAATAATGAATGACAAGCTGAACAAGAAACTTATTTGATCACACGAAAGTGCTTTTACAAGAGATCTTTTGGCTCTATTTAAAAAAAATACCTACTGAAATAGCATATTTGCACATAAAAAGTGGCAGTCATAATGGTTACTCATTTAATTCTTAAGTTGAGGAAACAAAATCGTATCTAATCCATTATTTTCACATCTCAAATAAAATCGGACAATGAATTACAAAACATTACATTGTGACTGTAATTTTATTTATTTTATTTACTTATTTATTAATTTTATGGAAATCGCTGTTATAACTTGCAATCATTATGCAAAAGAAGGGAATTGAAAAAATGACGATATCAAGAGGCTCATCCAAATTATATTGCATGAAGATCGCGTAACTTGCAGCACGATGAATCTTTTTACTGTGAACTTCATTTTTTAAATGTATTTCTGCGCAGTAATTTTATATATTGTCATATCTGAAACAATTTCGTTTTGGAATGATTAATCCAGATGTGTCCGAGCCATCTCTACCTACATGCATTCGTAGTATTCTCTCTAGACTAAAAGTACAGGATCTCAATTATAAGAAACAGGACTAGCACGTTGTTTACCTCAGAGCTCGTTCGATCATTACCTTTATCGTAAAAAAATCAAAATATTATTTGGTAATTTAAAATATCACTAGAAAACTTTTTTGACTTTTTTATCATTTTTAGACGCATAAAACTAAAAAAATTCATTGATCCATGTAAGCAACAAACCTTTTGAAAAATTACGTATACTCATATTCTGTATTTACTGAGTTTTGCTAGCAACTAAATCAGTCAATCCATAATAATTGTCAGATAAAGCAATCGACCGAGGAACTTGATTCACGTTCGCTATCAAAATTATGTTTTTACGTACTTGTACATTAGCTGCACCCATGATGACCGATATTATGATGATGGCTAAAGGTTCAAGACGAGTCCTTCCCCTTGGATATTTTTGCAGGTTGCGTCTGCTGATGGCTCTATTTGTACAAAACATCACAAGACCCGTTGTCAAATCCATGGCCGAATCGACCACACTGCTTAAAACTACGAGCGAGCCGGATAGTACAGCGGCCACGATTTTGGCTATAAAAAGCACAAAATTGACGGCCAAGGTCAGCCGGGTCAAAGTTACTTGCCAATATCTGATTCGAGATTCGCTTTTCTGCAAATACGATTTTGTGCGTATCTTAGCTGCGCAAGAGCACGTCGAGAATAAAACGATATAAGTAATAAGCATACATGGGCAGAGTGTCAATTCAGGGTCAGGTGTCTTGACCCTGACGGCAGAACAACCCCGCATCCCTCAAGGACCAGACCGACCCGCAAGAGTTTTGGTAAATAATGGAAATGAAGCTGATTTTAGCAGCAAAAAATTCCCACCTTCACGTCGACTTGTATGAAAAAATTCCGTTTTTGACGCGTACCCATCAGTTATGAGCCCGAAAAAGGTACTTTAAAAAAGTTTGTGTTTTATTACCTAGAATCCCCGTGCGTGCTTGTCTTGTCATGACCAACCAACCCCGCAAGTCCCAGGGAAGTCGCTTGATCCTTGAAATACTGAGCGTGCCGTTATATGATAATGAGCAAATGAAATTTGTGGGTGAGGGAGGCGGCATCCCCACCGGCCCAACATACGTGTAGTTGGCAAGATAATAAATGGATTTGTACTTTTTATGCTTTTGACGATCAGTTTTCACAATGTATTTAAAACGGTGGACAACTCATGTCAATGAAATTTATTGCCCTTCTTGGCGGCCTTGAAGCCACACATGCACATAGGGGGTGAGGAGCGTATTATACCCTGAAGGGTCAGCCGGATAGGTACTATCCAGCGATTTTGAGCTGATGGAACGTTTTGCATCATTTTTGAGGTCAAAAGTAGTAAAAACGTCAAGAATTTTCCGGCGCTTCGGGCCAGATTAGTACTTTTGAGTACGTCTTACTCAAAAAGCGCGCAAAATTGATCAAGTTTTGCATTTTTTAGTGTAAAAAGTGATATATTGCAGTCAAAACAGACTAAAAATGCTTTAGAAATTATCACGAAAAAACCTTTTATAGGCTATTTTTACCATTTTGATCATTTAAACAGCACAAAAATCGTGAACAACTGTTTCGGATTTTCGGGATTTCAGTCCCTCCCCCTGCCGACCCTGACCTTGTGCACCTATGCATGAAGTCCCACACCCGCACCAAAAATATGTCCTCTTATACTACTGATTTTGAAGTGATTTTCAGAGCGAGTACATATTATTTGTAGCTGTTTTTACCAAGAATTTTCAGAATAATTTTCAATAAAATTTTCAGGTGTTTCTCGGAGGTTAAAAAATGATATTTAATAAAGTTTTGGTCGCATAAGCGCCTTTTCACGCAAAAATTCATTGAATTTAGACATGAAAAAAATTGCTGCGCCAAAAGTGGTTCTGAATACATTTAGCCACTGGAAAATTGCGGGAAAATGCTATTCGCGCTCGAAACGAGATTTGGGAACCATTTTAGAGATTCGAATTGCCCCTTACATGAATCTCGGATCTGTCGATGGAACAACATGACGTACTAGTTCATAAGGGTTAGTGGGAATGCTGACATTGCTGTAACTTAAAATGTTGCTGTTGTTTTTAAGTTGTTTTAAGAATAATTTTAAGAAGTTTTTTTCCGATAAAAGAACAAAAAAATGAAATAAAGTAAAATATAAAAAATAAAATAAAATAATAAAAATATGAAATGAAATACAATAAAATAATATAAATTACGAATCAAAAAAACATTCAAAAAATAAAATAGGAATAAAATAAAAATAGAATAAAAGAAAATAAATAAAAAATAAAAAATATTTCAAAAAATATTATTGAAATTCATAACAAATTTGATTTCTTTAAATTTTTTGAAAATTGTTGTTTTTTATACTTCAGAAAAAAATAGTATTGTTAGAATCGTAAACACAAAAAGATAAGAGATTTCAATATTAAGTTTGATTTTTATGAAGATTAGGAACGTTATTTCAAATGAAAGCACCATTTTTTCTACATTGATTACATCTTATCAAAACCAAAAGTTTCCAAATACTTATTAATATCTTAGTTAAAGTGATAAGAAATGATAAATTTTAGTAAAAAAAAGTAGGAATGATAGAATAAATGCACTATCAATCATTCCGGAATTCTGACTATCGAATATTTAATATAAAAATATTTTAACCCACTCCGTCATTTGATCTTTCGCTCCTTGCAAAAGGTCTCTGGCGATCAAAGTCTTTAAGGTAGTCCATGTCTTCCTTAAAGTCCTGCAACAAATTAATTTGTTTTTGGTAATAGGATCGAATTTTTTGTTTCTTAGCTTTTTCCAGTTCTTTCTGTAATAAGTGTTCCAAATTAGTGTGTTCTGCATGGTCGTATAGAAACAAATCAACTTTTAGATCATTTCCTTCTCTGGTCGTAAAATAATGACCATTTACTGTGTCGCTCGGGTCATCCGGCTCAATGCTAATTTTTATGGCATTTTTATTTTCGCTAGCAAGCAGTTGGCCATTTTCACGGAGATTTTCGAATTCTTGCATGCTCCAGTATTGGGCTAGTCATGGTCGCGTTTCTTGCGTGTAGAAAAATAAGTAATGAATAGACATCTGAAAAAGGGTTAGTAATAAAAATAAATAAGGAAGAACGATTTTAGCGTCAATAGGACTGGGTTATCAAAATAAATCATAATAATAATAATAATAATAATAATAATAATAATAAAAACAATAATTTTAATAATAAAACAGTAATAACAACAACAACAACAACAACAATAACAACAACAACAAGAACAACAATAACAATAATAAAAATAATAATAGTATAATAATAATAATAATAATATTAATAATAATAATAATAATAATAATAATAATAATAATAATAAATGGAATGAAAAAAATAAAAATAATAATAATAATAATAGTAAAAATAATTAATAAAACAACAATAAGAATAATGATAATAATAATAATGATAATAATAATAATATTAATAATATTAATAATA
This sequence comes from Mermis nigrescens, assembly GCA_036768485.1. Taxonomy (NCBI): domain Eukaryota; kingdom Metazoa; phylum Nematoda; class Enoplea; order Mermithida; family Mermithidae; genus Mermis; species Mermis nigrescens. The sequence continues at coordinate 1,627,156 of JAVLUZ010000191.1, forward strand.
AAAATAATAATAATAAATAATGATAATAATAATGATGATAATAATATTAATAATAATAATAATAATGATAATAATAATAATAATAATAATAATAATAATGATAATAATAATAATAATAATAATAATAATAATAATAATAATAATAACAATAATGAAAATATTAATAATAATATTAATAATAATGATAATAATAATATTTATATTAGTAATAATAAAACTACTACTACTACTACCAATAATAATAATAATAATAATAATAATAATAATAATAATAATAATAATAATAATAATAACAACAATAATAGTAATAATAATAATAATAAATATTAACAATATTAATAATAATAATTATCATAATAATAATAATGATAATGATAATATATTAATTATAATATTAATAATAATGATAATGATAATATAATAATAATAATAATAATAATAATAATAATAATAATAATAATAATAATAATAATAATAACAATAATAATAATAATTATGATAATTTAATAATAATAATAATAATAATAATGATAATAATAACAATAATAGTACTAATAATAATAATCAAAATAATAATAATAATAATAATAATAATAATAATAATAATAATAATAATAATAATGATAATAGTAGTAGTAATAATAATAATAATAACAATAATAAAAATAATAAAAATAATAATAATAATAATAATAATAATAATAATAATAATAATAATAATAATAATAATAATAATAATAATAATAATAATAATAATAATAATAATAATAATAATAATAATAATAATAATAATAATAATAGTACTTGTAATGACACTAATAACAATAATGATAGTCGCAAGAATAAAAAATAGTTGAACAATAATAATATAATTGTTATGATAATACCTGATAAATAAATTATAAAAATTGTACGTAAACATGCATAAATCACTTATAAGCCGCCAGAAGCAAGCAATTTTTATTCTCGAACAAAGATTGCAAACCTTTCGAGAAAATGCGATTAGACTCATGTTATTCTTTCAAGAATAACATGAATTACGCCAACACTCAAATAACGAAGTAGTTCAGACAGACTTTTGTCGTGTTTTTTGATAACGAGTCAGCCGAAGCGGTTCAGTGTAGTAAACACGAAGGTTGCCAGGCTAGTTTTTCTGGCTGACTCCTGATTCAGTCAAAATAACGTCGAACTAAATGCTGCTTGCACACGAATAAATCGCAAGCGAAAATATTAAGTTTCACAAGGTTATATTTATACGTGTCTATAATTCAACTGACAACGTCAAAATTAACATAAAAAATGTGGAAAGCACCGTTTGGAAATATCTGACCTAGTTTTTTATCCGATTTCAGTCATGTATAGTTCCATAGCCGTGATTACGTGGGGGTGAGCTGGGCGGGCGCCCAGGCTGCTGTATTCCGGGCCGCTAAAATATTGCAGAGAATATGTGAAATAATGTTTTAGTGGTCTTGATGTTAGCAGTCATATGGACATTGGGCAAGATTCATGATCCACATTTTGATTCAGGGTTTTTAATAACTAATCAATCAAGATCTGGCAACAGATATACCTCTGCGCTAGGAGTTTCCATTTTGAAATTACATCATTTTTTAGGGAATATTTTTTTATACAATAATCCTTATTCCAGTAGCTGTTGCTTCAATTTCAATGCTATTATTGCTAACGATGAAAAATTTGAAACAACTTACTTTATAAAAAAGATTCACTGCGTAGGAAGGCTAAAATTTTCTGAGGGCCGCCAAAAACAGTTTCGCCCAGGGTCGTTAAGACCCTTAGTGCGGCACTTAGTTCAAGTAGATTTTCTGGTTCAGACGGTTTATTTTCTAGCATACACGACTTGATTGACCGGACTTCAAATAAACAACATGGCGAAAAATAAATAATTCCGACATAATTGAATGACTCGCATAATTTATGTCTACAGGGGCCGGTTCCACCAAACCTTGACAAGTCTGAAGCATAGGTGGGCGGCAATAAAGTTCTGAGGGATGCAAGATTTTTCAAAGGTAAAAAAATTGCCTTAAAAATTGTGGTATGGCGAAAAAAAACACCATTTTTCAACGTTTCTCATCGAGCACTATCCATTAGCATCAAAAATTGCGAGAAAAAAACAAAAAAATTTCAAAAATTGAATTCTGGAGGGGAAGATTATTTTGGTTTCTCGGGGGGGGGTGCATACCCCCAACCCCCACGCTCAGGTGTGGTCTGAAGAGTGCTAGTCCAACAAATAATCAGGTTCCAACAAAAGCTTGTCGGACAAGGACTTGACATTTGTCAAAACTAGTAAAAAAATCGTTGTGACAAGTAAAGTTTGCCAGTTTACTAGTAAGCACACCTGGGCATGGGAGGTTTAGTGGGTATGCACACCCCCTCTCCCGAAGAACCAAACCCCCCCAGAAACCAAAATACCCCCAGAAACCAAAATAACCCCCAGAATTCAATTTTTGAAATTCTTTTGTTTTTTTCGCAATTTTTTGATGCCAATGGATAGTGCTCGATGAGAAACATTGAAAAATAGTGTTCTTTCGCCATACCACAATTTTTAAGGCCATTTTCTGACCTTTGAAAAATCTTGCACCCCTCCAGAATTTTGGTGCTGCCCACGTATGCTAGTAGCCGTTCCACGAAATGACAATTTAAAAAATTTACTTGTCAAAACTAGTGACATTGTGAAAAGTCAAAATTAGGCTAGTCATTTGCCTTAAAAAGAGTTATTTTGCTGTTTTTTTACGAAAAAATATACATTTTGAATCCAGACCAATTCAGCATTGATAATGCGGTAATCATCTTTGCTAGGAAACGTGCAAAAATCCCATAATCAGCGCTTATTTATAAAATTCTTTTCACTTTTTTAATATCAACTCTCGAGTTTTATTTTATGTGAATTGATAATAATCGAAATCTTCAATTTATTCCTGCCATTCGCAATCAGCCGTAAAATTTCTTAAACGTCGTAATGAAATAAATATAACAAAAATCTATAATCTAAGGCACTGATAATAACCGAAGTAAGACTTGACAAACTCGAGAAGTTTTCTGATTTAGTCTATTATAGTAAGATGAAGAAAGTTAATTAGATACATTGTGGTACACTAAGGCAGTATTACTTACGCATCTTCACTTATAATACTGCGAAGGATTACTTGTCGGACAAGTCTTCAATTTTGACAAGAACTTGTCAAAAATTACTAGTTTTGACAAGTAAGTGGTGGAGCCCTACATTTTACGACTTGTCACTCGTCACTTGTAATTTTTGGTGGAACCGGACCTAGTTAGCGAAAAACAAATAATGGGCTCGTTAGAATCGTTGATTAAATCTGTTACTTATAACACTAATTATTACACCTTTCTAATTTTTTCTAACACATACGCGGGCGGAAAAGGTGTTCGATAAGAAATAATCAGAATATAAACCAGAATTCTTTTAGAAACCAGTCTTCGACAGAGACACAGTGTATATTACTCAGTCTCTCTCTCTCTCTAAAATGCAGAGCTGAGCTGACCAACAGTAAACGTCAGATAACAATGGTTCCTGAAAAATACGTACTCTAGACAAAGTATCTATTTTTAGGCCGTCACCAGTTATGTACATGGAGGATTTGAGGATCTAGACCCACAGACCTATAGAATGGAAAGTTTTGTACGCTTTAAATCGATCCGAAATGTTAATCAGGGTGGTTTTTTCACTACTCTAACATTTTTGCCAATTTTTAAGGCCAGTTAGCTCAAAAAAGTTCACTAACTCCCAGACCGGCCATCCTGTTTATCTATAGTCGTTCGTAACTCAATGTCAGAAAATAAATAAAATTCAAAATGCACAATTTTTCAAATTTATCGATGCTACACATTACGTAAAGTATGCAATTGAAAATGTAAAAGTTTTGATCACCCGAAATTTTAAACGAGCATTAGAATCTTCTTCCACTTATGGGCTGGCCGACCTAATGTTTAAATGAGATGAAATTTAGTGCAAATGTACAATCCTGATTTATAAATGCTTAGAATCTTTTCGCGTTTGCTATGATTTTCTGAGTGTGTAACACACGCGAAAAACCCGAGTATAGCGATAACGTTAAAATATGGCGAAGCTTTAACAGAACAGCTAAGGCTCCGCATGAAAAATCGATCATGTTCAAGAAAAAAATTGACGAGCATACTCGTACTAAGCGTAAAAGACTATATGGGTAAACGCTCTGAAATTATCATAACAGAATGTAGTGCAATACATAAAAGCTATTACGAGCAAGAAGGAATTGGGCCAAACTGTGCAGCATACACATGTAGTTTAGGCTCCTATGCATAAGCTAACTACATAGCGTAATGCTTCATAGTACTCGTACGCAATCGCCATCAACGATTGCCCAGTCGTAAAGAAAAATCGATTTACTTCCAGGAAAAAAGCTGCTAGGAATACAAAAAGTAATTGATATAGATCTCAATTTCACCGAAAAACGTGCTAGAAATGATTCGTTTCGAATTGACAATCATCAAATAATAACTTTAGTTGTGCGATAGTCGAAAAAACCAATAACGCGCGATTTTCCGTAGAATAAACGAAAAAGCCATTCATATCCGCATTTTAATTAAGGATGCGGTACTCAATTCTAAACGCCCGAACAATGCTAAACTTGATAAATTACTAAATTGTTCTTTATTTTCTTGGGCATAATTGTAAATAAAAAAGTTTCGCCAAGTACCTCGGCCAGAATTCTTTGTCCATAATTCTTCAAATTTAATGAAAAAATAAATTATTTTGAGCTTGAGTAAATATAAAAACGACGCACACAGCTAGCACTGAATTTGAGGGGGGACAAAAACTTCGACGTCATTTGATCTTGCTAATTTGGGAGGTAGACAGAAATTATTGCATTTCCGGACATTTCTTGGCTCAATAAAATGAAAAAAATTGCACAAAAAATTGCTAAAAATTGTTTTCCTCATTTCTAACTCATGTACAAAACGATTTGTCATTCAAAATACACAAGCAGTTACAAGCGATTTCTCAACATTCCAGTCGAGCTTTACATCGAAAAATTTTAACTTATGTCGCGTAATTTATTCACCATGCGTGATCTATAGTCTGTTTCACATAACTTCGTGCATGAATTGTAAGAAGTTTTATTAACAGTAAGCCGAGGGTTGCGATAATTATATATCAGATCAATGCTATAATCGCAATCTGTCAGCTTATTGATGTCAGCGATAGTTTCAAAATTATGACCGAAGTTGTGTGAAATAGACTATAAATTAAGGTAGGCATTAAGAAGACAAAAACTGACAATTAATCTAGCGCAAGCCAAAAGATATTGGACTTATTAGTCAAAATTGAAAAATGTGCTAAAAACCTACATATTTTGTCGGTCTTTCAGATGCGTTTCAAGAATTTGTGGAATCCTTTGTAAAAAATACTCGTACTTTCAAAGTTTTTAGAGACTTGTTCCCCCTCGACATGCAAATATGGGCAGCAAAATGCCCAAATATGGGTGCAGGAATGATAAAAACAGACACATTGTGAGAGGGTGGATAAAATCCAGAAACGGAAACGTAGACGATTGTGCACCCCATTTCCGTCGGGGATTTCTCCACCATAAAGGTAGATCAAAGTGGCGGAATCGGGGTTCTCCAAGTAGAGCAAGTCAAGGTAATCATTCTCAACCCCGTTTCCGTCAAATTATCTCCATATAAGAATGGTTTTGGGGCTTTGAAAGGGGGTACCCCATTATTTACATATGAAGATCATCTCAGGTACATCGGGGGTTTCTCCGCCCTGAGTGTGGTTCAAATCGACGGAATCGGAATCCCCCAAGTAGATTCCATCAAGGTAAACACACCAACCCCGTTTTTGGCAAAATTTTTCCCACTTAAGGGTGGTTTAGGCTCGGATATGGGGTACCCTGTTAATCACTTGTAATGATCGCGATGCTCACCTCGGTTCCGTCGAGGATTTCGCCACCCTGGGGGTAATTCAAAGTGTCGGAACCGGGGTCCACCTAGTAGGGCAGCACAGTAAGCATCTCCGACTCCGGTCCGCTACTTTGAACCACCCCTAGGATGGAGAAGCCACCGACGGAACAGGGGTCTGCATCACATATAAATAAAGGGTAACCCATTTCCGAGCCCCGAAACCACCCTTAAGTGGGAAAAATTTTGTCAGAAACGGAGTTGGTGTGTCCTCCCTGATGGGCTCTACTTGGAAAAACCCGGTACCGCTATTTTGAGCGACCCCCGGGGTAGAGAAACCCCGACGGAAACGGGGTGCACAATCATTTCCGTTTTCGTTTCCGTTTTTAATTTTACTTTTTTCCGATTGTGAGTTTTCAATGCGAAGACGTGGTGTGAAAGGATAATATCAAATGGCAAACAAAAAGGGAATGACGCAAAGTTTATTCAGCTGAACACACTGGATTTGTAGAAAGTTTGATTCCTCGTTTAGGTATTCCCCTGGAAGATCAGTATTGCTATTGCCTAGTACGAGATTACAAATGATCGTGCATACCAATGTGCAAAATCTTTTAAGCTGATGCCACTGGCGAAATAATCTGGTTGATTTTGTCTGCTAATATGTAGTTCTGTGAGTCAGCCAAATCTGATAATTTTGGCTTTCATTGCGCGGCGGCAACCACTTTATCACTCTAGCTTATCAATATTAAACCAGTGTGAGGTAGGTCTGCGGGGGCGAGAAAGGTCATAAGAGAAATCAGCGAGATAGGGTCGTTTCCCATACATGTTTGTGCACTGGTCTAAAACATTATCTTACGAAAATAAGGCCTTGCAAAAATATCTGTAAATCGAATTGATAATCTTTATATCTCTATCTTCATTATAATAAGAAAAACAAAAAAATCCGTTTATTGTGTTTCAGACGGTATCCCTAAGCGTTAGAGCTACAAAAATTCCAAACTTCTCGATATCTGGAGGGAGATTATCTAAACCGTTCCTTCCCGATTTATTATTCAGTAGTCTGACGAGACGACCATGAGACTACTTGCATTTTGAAGACCATAGTTGAAAATGTTAAAAATTTCTCTTTGCAAATTTATTTTTCACGCAAAAATTCGAGTAAAATTGAATTGTTGAATTCCCAGATGCTTAAGCATTGTATCACAGGCTCCGCGAAATCTTCCGAGGAGACCGCGTAGACTTTTGTGAGCAGTGTCGTTCAAGGTAAACGGCGGGCATATTGAATACATTTTGACAAATTTTTAGCATTTAATATCTATTATTCGTCCTTACATAAAATGTTATTGAGTTTGTTGATCTGAAAAATCAGCAGTAGGGTTTAATTATCAGAAGTCTCATCTAATCCGTGGTCTTGAACTGATTGAGTGCAGGATCAGAGTCTTGATAGTTGTGCCTAAAGCCTGATCTGTACTCCACGCGGCGAGCGGTGCGGCGAGAAATTCCTGCAGCGGTCGCCGCAGAAATTCCGCGCCGAGCCGAACCAATCTATACTTCTTGCTGCGGCGAGGCAGCCTGCGAATTGTGCGGCGCGGCCAGTCAATCTATACTTCACGCGGTCGCCACGCCGCAATTAAATTCGCTAAAGTTGAAATTTTTTCGCCGTTTTTCAATCTAGACTTCTGCCGCGCGGCAAGGACCGAAATTTGCTATTTTTAGTCTTTTGCCGGATTTTTTCACCGCGCCGCAGAAGTTAAAAAGCCGATTACGCTTGCGAATGCAAATGAGATGTCAGAGTCGATCCGTTATTCAAGCGAATGCAAATGAGGGGTCGACAAACGAGCCAAGCGGCAATTCGCAGAAGTATGAACAAATTGCGCGAAGCGGCTGCAAAGCGGCGATGGAAAGGCGCTGAGTGCCAACTTGGAGCCACTTTTTTTGTCCACGCGGCGAGCTCGCCGCATGAAGTATAGATGCATGACGCGGCGCGGCGAGCGGATTTCGCCGCAGAATATTCGCGCGGGTAAACTGATTTTTATGCATACTGTGGTCGCAAAACCTCTTCGCGGCGCGGTTCGCGTGAAGTATAGATGAGGCTTAACACTACAACGAGCGTTTCTGATTACTTTACAGATTCTAAACTGATTTCATTAATTTTTGGAATCCGAAAAGATCTCGAGCAGAAATGCTTGAATTTTTCAGGTTTTATAGTCCATTTGTTAGTTAGGTATGGAATATTTCATCCAGCCAGATACTTGGTTAATTCTGCCCTTCATCGATGTTTACAAAAAATATTGCACACGCTTCTTTTTCAGTGATCTCTTTTGACACGCGACGCGCCACCTTCCTGATCATGAATGATCATCAAGACTTCGTTGGCACTTCTCAGTATACACCAATGCTTCGGACTCTAAAGTTTTTTGACTGATTTGAGAAAGCTACTGATACTGTCTTCTGCACTGCTGAAAGTCAAAATCTGTCCTTCTTTGCATATTCATTTTGTAACATGCACTAAGCTCCTAATGTCATTACATTAGGGAAAATGAAACAAATGATTAAAATCAGATTCTCACGAATATAACTAACCCTTACTCGTAAAACGAGTAATGACATTTTAAATCGAATAGCATGACATTTTCGTATCCTTTACCATGACGTAATCAGATTAAGACGAATAAGTAAAGATCAAGCCCTCTCATCAAAGTCGGTTGGCCCACATACTTGATCTCATCGATGTGGCATATATTCTTCCATTTGTTTTACAGGAATCACCATGAATGCCCTAACTATTTTCATAATTTGTATTTTGGTGCACTTCGAAGGGTCAAATGGTGAAAATGGTAATTGTTCCGATGCCTACTCGACTTGCATGAACCAACGAGCCCGCTCTGCTGGAATTGAGACCGAATTTCGTGCTATGACTAATGAAGAGTTCAGCGAAGCCGGGCTTAAGTGCTTTTCTGAGTAAATTTGAATTCTTTTATTTCGAAGTAAAGTTTTATGACTTTAGTTCCTTGCTATAAAGTGTTTTTCTGAGTGAAGGACATTTGTTCCAGGTTTAACCTGACATTGTCAAATATACATATACAAACCATCCGGCATTTAAGTCTAACATAAGCCAGATTGAGAAAATCTAAAGCTTGTAAATGTTTGAACTGGTCTGCAGACTCCTAAATGAAAGAATTAGTAGTTTTTGGACATTTAAAGGTACGCCCTGCTTTTTTGTGTAAGTCAGACTTTGATGTAGGTTGGTCTACAGACTGTTTAATGAAGGGATTCGTAGTTTTTGGAAATTCAAGGTTCGTCCTGCTTTTGTATAAGTTTGACTTTGATGTAGGCTCGCACAGAGAGGCTAATGTGCAGATTTTCATATAAGAAATTATAAATGCGTAAATTGGGTCGATGTCCGTGAAACTGAGAAACGTTTCTGAAAGTTATGTTTTTCTTAAAGGTTAAATACTAGATTATTTTCAAACAAATTTCCGCGTTCACATTAATGAAAATGATGCTTGAAAACGTTAGTCACTCATGCTCATATAATGTATAGGGCGTTTCAACGTCAGTAAAGGATTCCGTTATTTTAGATACGACTGATTATGAAGGAATAGTTTCGAAAAATGAGCTTGCTAAGCGAGAGTTGTAAACTAAGAGGAGCTTAAAGTTTAAACCTACCATTAAATTATAAAGATAATAATAAAAGATTTAAAGCTTTAAGAAAAAGAAAAATATGGTAAATTAATATTTTTCTTTTTCTTAAAGCTTTAAATCTTTTATTATTATCTTTATAATTTAATGGTAGGTTTAAACTTTAAGCTCCTCTTAGTTTACAACTCTCGCTTAGCAAGCTCATTTTTCGAAACTATTCCGTTATTTATTATTATGTTTGGAGTGCCTTGTTTGATGAGTAATGTTGGTCTGTGTGCACTTAATTATGCTAATTAAGTTGGGATTTTTAGTCTGACCGGAAATCATTTGCTCTGGAAGATAAAACACGATCTGCTTCTATGCTAATTTCTTAAAAATATCTATGGTTTCGGAACTTGCACAGCATCGCCAATCTGAGGGGAGGGAGGTCAGCCGGTCTGGGGGGGGTCGAAAATTGAGCTTTTTTCGGGCCAAAATGACCTCCAAAACTGGTATACACGCTTAAGTAGCGTTACGTTAATACACAGTTTCTGGACAATCGGAAGCACTTTTGAAGAAAATTTTCAATTTTCATTCGTGTTTGGCCTTCATTTTGCCTCATTTTCCCCACAAAATTTTCCATTTTTCCATTCTGGGGGCTAGACCCTCGAACCCCCCTACGCGCAAACCTGGTATGAATTGTGTCTGAGTTCCGTGTTGCAGTGACTCGATCATCCTTACCTTTCATGATTTATGATGCATATTATTAGCATCGACATGACGGACTGTAAAAAGTTTAAATTCGAGGACATATCTGAATCAACAAGAGAGGAATAAGCAGTTTTTATAAGTCGCAGATTTATCTAGCTATGTATGTACAAATTAAAGTCCTGAACTTTCTATGTGAAGCTTCGATAAATTGCTATCAGATTTGCACAGGTTGGAGGTCTAGATCCCGGAGAGAAAAAAGTGAAAAATTTTTTGGGAAAATGAGGTCAAGCAAAGGCCAAAAATGGATGAAAGCTGAAAATTTTTGTAAAATTGTTCGAATTTAATTATAAACTGTGGAATAACGTAGTCCTTTTGGCTCAATAAAAGCTTATTTCTTGACCCCCTAGAACGGCTGATCCCTATCCCCCAGATCAGCCATGCTGTATATCTTATGGCTGCCACTAACATGCACAGTCTGACCAGTCTGGGGGAGGGTCAGTCAAAGAGATTATTGAGTCAAAATGGCTCCAGAACGTAGCAAAATAGAATAAAAATTACGTTGATTCTCAGTTACTGATAATTTCCACGCATTTTTGGCAGAAATACTTCTGATTTTAGCCGATTTTGCCATCATTATATCATATTGTCCGCGAGAAATTTTCCATTTTCTTGTTCTTTAGAACCAAACCCCCTCCATTAACGCCCCCCTCCCCATGTGCATGTCTGGTTGCCACTCCATTCTTTTATTGTTCACTATATTTAACTTTGGGTTGGACATACCCTTTTTCTCCACCGAGCGTAATACCCCTTATTCGGAATTTAATAGTCTTATATTATCTATAATATTAATTTCGAGTTGTGTGTAAGTGTGTGTGTGTGCGTGAGGCAAAAAAGTTTTTACTGGATAATTTTGTGATACTTACATTTTCACTCAATGGGTATTCTCGGGCGCTAATTACATTTTTTTGATCAAAATGGCTCGATCGGACTCCTGAAACCCGGAAACTACGGATTTATGTAAAAGGTTTTGGTAGCTCTAGCCGCTTATGCAATTGCCGCAGGGTAAAATTTTAAAGCCACCCTAGATCAACATTTTATGCGCTATCGACTGGTGTAAACCACTTTACACTACAGTGTAAACTGATGTGAGGTCGTAAGAAAAACGTGATTTACAAGTGTATTTTATCAAATATCTCAAATCGCAGCGGATAAATTTTTTTAAAGTGTTCACCAATTCTTGGACATCTTATGACTGACCTTACTGTAGAATTTGAAGAAAATTCACGGATTGGTTTCTGAGATACGGGAGCCCAAAGGTACCCTATGCATAGCGTAAAATTTAGGTTTTTGTCTTTTTGCAGAAGCACAGATTGACTGTTGCTTCCAAAATTTGGCCCCGGGGGTTTCTGGGACCGCTGATTCCATATTCACTACTTTAAATATACGATCTGGCATCATAAAACATGTATGAGACGGGCTGAAAGGAAATCACGTACGGGTACTTATAAACATGATTAATCACTGAAAAAGAGCTTGCACCAAGTCACAATTTTTGACCTTGTAAACCAGCGGGCGTGAAATTTAATGCGAAGCAATCGAAAGCAGCAAACATGCGGCTTCGGAAAGAAAGCAGCAAACATGCGGTTTTCGAAAATACAAATCCAAATGTTTTTGCTTCTAGCGGCTAATTTAATATGCAACTTTTTGCATTAATGAGGGCAAAGTTGAACATTGTACAAAGTTGAACCCGACGCTATAAGATAGGACTATCAGGCCTATGTTCAGCCAGGGCAACGCCGGGCAGCTCAGCTAGATATAAAAAATATAAAAACCGCTCGCCGATCCGTTGCAGAGTCATTCAATTTTTTATACTAATTACTGGTTAAGATATTATTTGTTTACAAACACTCTAGCAGATGGGGCAGCGAAGCGCCCCATTTGCTAGTATTTAATTAAATTTGAATTTTCGGACGGGTCAATATGGTAGCGGAAATCATAGGCTAATGGAGAGAATCTCTGAGAAGTGAATAATGTTTGAGCAACTTTCATTACAAAAAAATGGGTTGTTTATGGGTCTAACCTGTTTCTCCGACCGTCCCGATTCTCCGACTTTCCCAATTCTCCGACCGTTCCAATTCTCCGTCTAACGATAAATCTGGTTATTTTTAGATTCTAAACATCTCGTTTCTCCGACTGTCCCTTTTCTCCGATTGATTGTATTTAATATTATTTTTAGACACGAAAAGTTCCCGTTTCTCCGACTGTCCCGATTCTCTGGCCATACCGATTCTCCGACTGTCCCGATTCTCCGACCAATTGTATAAAACGTTATTTTCTGGCACACAGAATTCCCGATTCTCTGACCGTCCCGTTCCCCCTCCGTCCCGATTCTCCGACCGTCCCAATTCTTAGCCCATGTTAAAGGATGATGAGCGTAGGAAACAAGTGAATTTTTGGAAATGCATTCGGACTGCACAGCACGTACCTATGTACATATGTACAAACATAGGTGCATGATGTAGATATTTATTCAGTTGACCAGTGTAACGGATACGACAGAACTCTGCTCCGATTTGCAAGAATAGAAACAAAACAATGGAAAATGCAAATTAGATATCACAATAAAACATTATTTGGCGTTGGTTTCCCAAAATATAATACGATTATTATGTACCTGATTATAGTCTGTTTCACACAGCTTCGGTCATTAATTTTAAAACTATCTCCGACAATAAGCTGACAGATTGAGATTATAGCATTGATCTGATATATAATTATCGTAACCCTCGGCTTACTGTCGGTGAAAATTCTTAGAATTTATGCACGAAGATATGTGAAACAGACTATAAATAACGTGTGCCCTAGAGCCTGAGCACATTAGTAAGGAGAGAAATTCAGTAGGCTCCGTGCGCGTGTGCAATTTCGTATTTCGTTACAGTAGCGCAAGCGCAGGAAGAACATCAGGGTAGTTTTGTAGCTACATAATACCACTCCCAACTTTACTAACTGACAAAGCAATACTTTCTGAATAATCCAGGTACTATAATAATTAATGCATTAAATTAGTACTCCTATTCCTAATTCATTTTTTATACCCATTCATTTAACGCAATCACTAGATCAAGACCACGTTTATGCTACCATTCAGCGGTTAATCGAGGTGTGGTTAGCGCCAAATGTCACATTCGATGTTAATTCGGAGAATCCGGACGGTTGGGAAATCGGGACGGTCGGAGAATCGGGACATAATTTTGTTAATAAATCGGGTCGAAGTGAAAGATAGGTTCAGTCAGACGATTGAGGCAAGGAAATGGAAGCGTGTTTAGGGAATTTGATGAAGGTGTCTCACAAAAGCCAAAAAATCATTGAAGATTGCACAGCAGAAAGCTTGTGTCCAACCTGGCATTAGCTCAATTTACTCTTGATTATAAATGAAATTTTGGTATTACAATAAAGCAGTACATTATTTTTCCAGCCACGACTGCAATGCACTACCTTCGTCTTTATTTACAAATGCCTACTGGGAACAAGAGCACTTGAAGAAACAAAAGTGTACAGCACAACTTCTTTCGGACGTGCAAGAGCCGATGAAGAAATGTATTGATGATAAAAATTTGACTCTAATTGAGGTTGCTGATGTTTTCAAGACGCCTCTAGCAGTGTAATTCTGATTCACTTTTAAACAAGGGTGTCGCTGGGAGAAAAAAGGATGATCATGATATTAATGAACGTAATAACAATTTGTTGGAAATTACTTACACATGAACGTTTTAAAAAAGGCCCACTTTTGCTTCACTGAAATCAAATATATGCGTACTCGATGTTATCTATTTTTCTTAATTTTAATTAACAATCAGGAGCAGAGATCGAGCAATTATTCTGATTCTATTGATTGATCTACCATGCGACAAAAGGCTAGAGCAATCCCTTCCACTTGCTATGTGTTCTATCTAACATGTAGCCAGAAATCCAAAACGTAAAATCGGCAATCCGCTCGTTTTTTGTCAAAATATAATCAAAAAAATCGAAAAAGTTGCGGAATTAGCCCGGTGGTTAACCCGCAGTGGACAGCCTCCCTTTATCGATCGGTATAGCCCGACCTAAATCCATTTAGTCACTTGGGATTCATGCAACTACTTGATTTTATTTAGTTTGTGTCAAAATATTTAGCTATATTCAGCTTGAAATTTATTTATATTCGGCAGTATACGGTAATTATGGATCAATGCAAAACAGTTACAATCATATAATGGCTGGTAGAAGTTATCGCAAGTCAAAAAATCATTATTATTAAAATTGATAGCATGACTTATAAAAACCATTTTCATTCTTTTCTTCAATACTTTCTTCAATTAACCGCTAAAACATTTGCGAACGACGTTTTAACTTTATTTTTCTCAGAAATGGCTTTTATCAACCAGCGATAATGCCCTTTGTTTTCACTGCTTGTCAAAATGTATCTACTCGAATAAGAGCACGTACATGTCTAATTCAACTTTTTGGGCGCCTTACAGCTGAAACAGTCAGGTTGAATCACTTGAACCTCCGAATCAAGAATATTTACCATCAGACCGCGATTTATTGTAAAATGAGGTAAGTCTGTATTACTTGTGTTGTGACAGTGAGAAAACCCTTTTTGGACTTAACATCCCGTTATCAATATCGACAAATGTAAAAATCAGCATTATATTGCATGCGACATTGATCGACTATTTCGTGTACCTGCTTGAAAACACTGGGGATGCCAAATAGCTGTCAACCATACCTGGGCGTGGGGAGGGGGTTCGGGGGGACATGAACCCCCGAGAAACCAAAATAACCCTCCCCCCATAGAAACCAAAACACCCCCCCCAGAATTCAATTTTTGAAATTTCTTCTGTTTTTTACGCAATTTTTTGACGCCAATGGATAGTGCTCGATGAGAAACGTTGAAAAATGGTGTTTTTTCGCCATGCCACCATTTTTGAGGCAATTTTTTGACCTTTTAAAAGTCTTGCACCCCCCAGAATTTTGGTGCCGCACACCTACGCTGCCAACTGATTCTGAATGGCGGAAGCAGCGTTAATTAGTCATGATTTCTAATATGCAAATTTTTATATGCAATGTTCGATTATAAAACGTGTAACTGACAAATCCTCTGTGCATTACTCTGTCTTTTTTTCCTCGAAGCCCTTTAAGACCAATCGTCTGTAAAAAGTTATTGAAACATGTACTCTATAAAAACTAAAAGCAGTTCACCAACCAAGCGAGGACAAAAGTACTCAAGAATGGGTCTTTTCGCTGTTCAAATTTTATTAAAATATGATATCTGAAGGTGATTAGCTCACAAAAGCTCAGGGGCCGGTTGCAATACTTGAGCTTAAGCTCGAGCTCGCGATCATCTCGACCTATTTTCACCAACCTCGCGCTCATCGATTGCAATACCTCGGACTTAAGCTCGAGCTCAAGCTCGAGCTCAGTTGAGCGCGACGTCGATCTTGAGCTCGAGCTTAAGCTCGAGCGGGTTGCAATATTATTTTCAGTCCGTAATTGAGCTCGACGTCGCGATCAGGGCTGTGTTAAAGTTAGCTACCCATCAGGCTTAAGCTCGAACTCTATGTGTATTTGCCGATTCTGAAACGTATTTAGATCGGCAGATGTTTGTCAAAACGATGTTCGAAATGATTAAATTAATCCTCAAGAGATTTCAGTATTATTCGAGTATACATAAAATTGTAAAAAAATTCCATGAAAATAATAGACAAAAAGGAAATTAAATTTTGAGTAAATGCAGTTTTATTACTTTAGAATAATTTAGCAATTCTTAAAAAATTGATAGCAGAACATTATGACATGAAAAAAGTTAAAATTAAAATTGGAATTAGTAAAAAAATTAAGTTAAGTTAAAAAATAAATTTATCGAAAAAAACAATTAAAATTTAGAATTGACATCAAAATAAATAGATTCAATTAAAATTATGACTGACATCGATAATTTATATACAACATCGATAATTTATTTACACATACACTGACACTTTTATATAAACATTTGTAATCGAACAGGATACGTGCATGCGCATATGCACATTACATAATTTACATTCAAATTCTTTTTCACACAAGTTTGGGCTTAAATTTTAAAATCTATGTCCGACAATAAGCTGACAGATTGCAATTATAGCATTGATTAGATATGTAATTATCGTAATCCGTCGGCTAACTTCCGAAAAAATTCTTAAAATTCATGCCCAAACTTATGTGAAACAGACTATAGGTACACGTTGCACACACACACCACACACACACGACGTCACATATAAATGTAGGTATGTACATATTGCACTATACTTCATAGGTCGCCTACTGAGCTCGAGCTTGAGCCCGAGCTTAAGTTCGAGTTCAACCGAGCTCGAGCTTAAGCTCGAGCTCAGTTGATCGCGAGGTCGAGAAAAATATTGCAACCGGTTTCTAGTTCGCGATCAGCTGAGCTCGACAGGTCGGACTTAAGCTCGAGCTCGAGCTTAAGCCTGAGCGCGAGGTATTGCAACCGGCCCCAGATGTTTGAGGAAAACGTCGTTTCTAAGCTTGTGTAGAAATGTAGCAATTATAATTATTTTTTACAATAGGATTTGCTTCTGAAAGGTATTCTACGTAAAATTATTCCAATGTTTAGAAGCTTAGAATGTTTGAGACTCTTTCAAGAAAATTCGTTATTTCAAGGCTCTTTATTTCTCTAATTTGTAACAGTATGCTTCACTGTATTATCAGCGTTTTTATGGAGGAATTAATAATGAGTTATAAAAGGTAATCTGGATAAGAAATCTTATCACAAATTCTAAATAAAAAACAGATTATGTCGCTTTAAAATTATTTTATATTGAAAAGGGTTGCAAATTCTGATCACTTTGGAGTAATATGCAGCGTTTTGGACACTTAAACCATAAATATGTGTTATCATCTGTTGACTGACAGAGATTAGACATGCACATGGGGTTAATGGTCTAGATCGCCAGAATAAAAGAATGGGAGTTTAGTACAAAACAAAGGCAAAATAAGATAGTCAGTCTGAGGGGAGAGGTTAACAACTTTTTGAAGCCTAAATAACTTCAAAAACTGGTGTAAATGCTGCGGGCAAACTACTCACATATATTAATTCACAACTCTTCTGATTAATTCAAAGCTTACAAAAATCTTTATTTTTTTAGTTTTTGGCCTTTATTTTACTTCATTTTTCACATGCCTTATCGGGAAGGTGCACAGCATGGCCGATCTGGAGGGAGGGATCAACCAGTCTGGGGAGATCAAGAATCGAACGTTTTGGGGCCAAAATGACCACAAAAATTGGTAACGCTAAAATGGTGTTAAAACCACGTTATTACACAGTTTCCGACCAATTTGAAGCAGTTTTGAGGAAAATTAATAATTTTCATCCGTTTTTTGCCTTCCTTTTGCCTTATATTCCCGAGAAAATTTTCAATTCCTTATTCTGGGGAGTCCCCGCCCCCACGCGCATGTCTGGTCTTGACTGTTTTAACATGTAATTGATATTCGAACGAAAAATTAAAATCTTTTTCTAAAAAATTCGAAAGAAAATAGAAGATCTGCTCCATGCTTTATTAAATATGTAACCACAAGCTCTACTTACTAGCAATTTTGTTAAGAAAATTCTTCAGCCATTTTCATGTCCTTCTCTTAGTCTTGTAAAATCAAAAATTCTGGGAACTAGCTCATCTTGCAGCGTCCAGCATCTATCTGCGGAGAGAAGGATCAAAAATGAATATAACCAATCTATAGGACCCTACCATTTTTATCCACACCAGCTTATAGCCAGCTAAATGCTGGTGGCTTCATATGATTTTAAATATACTCCACTAAATGCTCAGATGACAAAAATGCTCATTTAATTGTTGTCAGTTCTCTTTAGCAATCATCAGATAATGGTGCATTCCTGCGATATTTTACGATTCGGTGCCCACACAATTTTTATATTTCTGTAAAAATCAACTGTACTGTTATTTTATAATGAAAGATACAGGCGGAGAAAGTCACAAAATCTTTTCCCAACATAATTATTCCATTATACAAAGGTAAATAAGCTTTAAGAAGAATTTTGGTGATCAGCTCTTAGGATTCCGATCCTATGTCTTTACAAGTCTACGTAAATTCGCAAAGCCAAATTAATGATACGTCAAAGTAACGATGACACATTTACTTGTAGGCTATCATATTCTGCTGATTTTTTGCTGCCTTTAATTATTGAATTTATCTGATATAGCACGTATAACACGTTCAGTGTAAGACATCAATAAATAACCAAAACTTTTGAAATGCCGTCATGATTTACAGGATCAATCTCTGAAATTTACAATAATAAACGGTGCTAAAAATAGATATTTAAATGAAGTTGTTTCTACCATGTTATGAAGAATCCTCTTGTTTTGACATAAAGAAAATTTTTCTTTTTTCACAATGTTATTAAATTTCAATGTTATTAAATTTCCAAAATTAGAATTCTAAGATTAAAACATTTTCATGGATGGCATGCTAAACTTCAATAGGTGGTTACCTATCGTTCAAGCATAACTATCGCATATCCTATTAAGAATATAAACATTTATGACATCAGATAATCTCTGCTTCAACTTAATGGTTGTTTTTCAGATTAGATTCTTCGTGTCCACCAATAATCAATAAAATGAAGGCGGCGATATTGGAATGCGCTGATCGAATTCAGATTGATTATCAAGAATCTTATTTCAACTGTTCCGGAAAAAATGTGCTGCCCCATGAATTAAGCAACATATACAGAGCAATCCTTCCTTAAATACTAAGACATGTTTGTGCATAGATAATGAAAGCTTGGCGCTTCTGTTTGAATTAAATTAAACTTCCACAAACACTTTAAATTCATATTTGAAAGAGATATATTAAAAAATTACAGAATAAGTTGCAGACGATGAAAATTTACTCCAATATTTCAAACTCATGCTGATTCAGCTTACTCTAAAGAAGTTACTTTCATACATTCTTTCATGCGATTCGCTTGTGTGTAATTTTGTATCCAGAACATGTTTTATCTAACAAAGAAATATGCCTTTCCATTTTTACGGATTCACATAAGTTTTTGTGCCTTCGCGGTTTGATTTCACGACGCATATTGTTCTCTAGAAGCAAAAGATTATTTTTAATGATTCACATGTGCTCGCAACTATTGAACGAGACTATGTTCCTGCATGCAAGTGTTTAATCTGTTTTTGCTTTCTATTAAAAAAACCACCGCCGACTGTTTACTTTATTATACACGTAGATCACCTTAATAAAATTATAAAAAATACTGATTTACGGTAGTGAAAAAATTAATAACTGAAATGCGCAAATCTTTAGGCTATAATGCGCAACACAAATAAAATGTTTCAAAAATCACTTCAATTTTTATGAGTCAAATTAGCTGGAGACGGTTCGATAAATTGGTGAGTAAATTACTAATGAATGAAGACTAATTAAGCATAATACAATTAAATATTAACAATAATCTAGAATAAAGTTAATTCAAGTTGACATAAGTGCGAAAATCTGATCTTATAGCAATCTGTAAAAAAATCGTTCGCCCCGGTTTCAAGTCAGTTTTCATTTTTCCTAATCATATCAGCTTTTTTAATTGTGTCTTTTCGACATTTTCAAATTTTTCGATCATTTTTCATCTTACATAACACCGTCAAAATAGTCGCTGAAGGATTTACACCAAAAATTCTGATAAGACGTCCTCCATTGTCGAAGAAAAGCTAAGCTAAATTAAGCCCTTATGTTCAATTCTGCGTATAGTCCTGCATACGCTTTGCCGCAACTCTAGCTTCGACATGTATCATTGTAAAATTTGAGCGCAATCTTTAGAAAAGCAATCTCTTAAAAACTCTCCAAAATCTCAATCCACTCATCTGACTTAACCTTGGGCTTGATTCAAATAAGATTCCGATTTTGCAAAACATTAGCAGAGAAAATAGTAATTATTTGCAGTTGTTAATGAAACAAAGTTGTCTTAAATAAATCGCTGAATAACGAGTTATCCATTTAACGTTTGACTTGTATCTTATATTCATCGTCAATAATTACTGGTAGGTATAATGCTCTCATTTTTCAAGACCTGTCTCGCAAAGCCGCACACTTCATCCGCGAATTATCAATTTTTACGAGGTAAAGGGACTTTTTATTGAATGTTTCTGCATCTGCATAAGAAAAAATGAATATCTGCGAGAATTTTCACGTCAGTTTCCATTGTATTGTCGGTTTGCGATATTTGCTGTATCTGCTTCAGCCGTCTTTTAGAATGTCATTTATCACCATAAGAATAGTGCTGAAGCTCGCTTAGTATATGAAAAAATTGTATGAAAATCGCTTATTTCGTATCGACTTCCAGTCAGTGTGTGCATACAAAGGCGGTGAAATCCAGTATACATAAATATATCGACCAAAAAATGATAGTTATTAAATCAACGTTAAAAGATGAAAATATCTTCCCCTATGAAGCTTTCACTCTTTACATTCCTAAAAAGTCTACTTTTTCCCATTTCGCTTGTTTCATGGTTACCTATATTATAGAAATGGAGAGAGAAATTATTAAAAAACTTATTCGACGGTACATACATAACTTTCCGTAAAAATCGTGCGTACTGAAAAATGAATTAAAAGCGAAATTAAGGTTGGCGCATTTTCCATAAAATTCCGGCTTTGTGACGATATATTTCAAATCAAAATATTTTTCCACTTCCTCGGTTTTGAGCGATCGCAATCAGGTTCCTATCTAGTAATTCTTTGTAGAAAAATAAAATAGCACTCAATGTTTGATGAAACTTTGTTAGCAAAAGCAGCTACTGATACCAACAGCGCAACAAACATGAGAAAACTTAATAAGCATGTTTTTTTAATTCAAACTGGCAGTCATAAAACTAGATTTATCTTGCCCTCTATCTAAAATAATTTGGTGAATCTTGGTACCCAGTCAAATAAGTCAAGAACATCAGCAAACACGTCATAAAGACGATGCTTGATGACAAATGAGCTTGTTCTTGACCGTAAGATGTGCTTGCACAGTAGGTACATATACGTATTTATGCAAGATCCTTTAGTT
The DNA here is from genome assembly GCA_036768485.1 of Mermis nigrescens. Taxonomy (NCBI): domain Eukaryota; kingdom Metazoa; phylum Nematoda; class Enoplea; order Mermithida; family Mermithidae; genus Mermis; species Mermis nigrescens. The sequence continues at coordinate 1,648,517 of JAVLUZ010000191.1, forward strand.
CAGATAGATGTATACGTAGTGTAGCATACTTCAGTTATATTTCAGGTGAGAAAAAGGAAATAATCACAGAACGGATTTGTCTTTTTTGCAATTAGTTAATTTTTCAAACTAAAAAAATGTAATCGGCTTCACATAACTTTGGGCATAAATTTTAAGAAATTTTTGTCGGCAGTAAGCCGACAGATTATGAGAATCACACTTATATCAGATCAATGCTTATATCGCAATCTGTCAGATTATTCTCGGGAAAAAGTTTTTAAAACTTATGCCCAGACTTATACGTGAAACAGATTTTATGTTAAAGTTAGGGAAACATCGCTTAATAACTATGGTCACTTGCTTGAATCGACTTGAAATTAATTAGACTCAAATTTTAATTACTAATCGAAAAAATTACTTTTTTGTAAGTCTTCGATAATTCTTATTTCCAGCCATGTTAAAATATGGATTTCAGGCTCTCACTTGATACTTAACGGCTATGCTTTCCTTAGTTGTCATTTTTGTCAGCTTAACAGCGACTGGCGAACCGCAATCTTGGTTCAATAATGGAGGAATGATGGTATGTGACGCACATACAATGAAAATTCTTTCTCACATTCTCCAAAATGTCCTATAAAAATTTTGCTGAATATACCTGAGCTTGTACATAAATTTGCAGTCAATAGGCAGATTTTTAACGCCGCACGCATCGAAATGTGCAACATCGTGAATAGTTCTCGAAATGAGACTTCTTCATTATTTCTTATGCAAAAGTATGTGAATTAATATAATTTTAATTGATTTATTTCATTTAATCTCTTAGACAAATGTTTTTTATAGTGCGTGAATATCTTTGCATTCAATAAAATGCGCTCAGCTTTCAAAATAGTCTGTTTTGCATAAGCCTGCATTTATTACTAAAGAATTTTAAGCTGCAAAAAAACGATAGCTTTTGGTGATTAGATCGATTTGATCCATGATAAAAGAAGACTGGCAGCTTAGTGTCGGTACATAATCTAAAAAAAGTCGCAGGACTAGAGGAAGTCAAGACTTATTAATAATTTTTGTCGATGAATAATTTTTCTAAAAAGTAAAATGCGTAATACCTTATGCCTCAACGGAAGTTTGCACCTCGTACACTACCATTATTAGCTACTGTGCTAAGCTCACATTTTTCTCTAATGATTTGGTTCGCTCGTTTTGTACGTTCATTCCATAAACTCATCGACTAAAGATTCTAATAAGATGCATAATCACGAGGTTGTGCTTTAGCAGACTAAAACTATAGTGATATAATAAAAAATGGCCAAGTGTTGAGCAGAGAATAATTCGAAACTTTTAATAAGTGTATAAGTAAAACAGCTACGTGCTGTTTTATTTTTTAACTATATTACTGAATTTCTACGAATATTTCAATAGAAGATTCTTCAGGCTAAAAATAATTAAATGCGAACTTTTTTGCGTTTCTCGCCTAAGTGAATTATTTTTTGCCCACTCAAGCAGAGACCGTATCCGATGAACCCGTCAAATCCAATGGGTTATGGTAATGGTGGGGATTTCAGGCAGTGCTGCCGAAACAGAGGACTCCCGTCTAGATGCGTTGAATTATGTTCATATAACACTGACGGACAGCAAGTAAGCTAGCATGATTTTACAAGTATTGAAAGGACTTTCCTCGTGCGACACGTATGTGCCACACAACTTCTTGCGCCAGGCTTTTAATATCACAATTTTTTTTGAATCATTCGCTTATTAGCTTAGTGATTTTGCGATCAATAACTTAATAATTTATTATTTGTTTCATTTGGTTTGCCAATTGGCTAAAGATTGCAAAAGATTGTGACAAATTTCTCAATATATTGAAGCTGAAAACACGCACGTTTTGGATTCACGAGGTGTCCCATAAGTACTTAGCTTATTAAGAATGACATTGCTAAATACCAACAATCATTGTATTTTCAACTATAGTCATCATATATGTTATAGCACTTAAGCTAGCGCCTCCTATACATTTCTACACCAATCAGCCAAAACATTACAGGTTGAAGATTTAAGCACACTATAGCCTATGTATTGCTTCATAAAAACATGTTGATCTCTTTTCTCGAAGTACTACTCAGATTTTAAAACACATTAAAATTGGTGAAGATCAGGATGCGCAGTTGATTTAATAAATTAATATAATTATGCTCTTTGAGTCGTGGTCATCAATAATTAGGAAACTGACCAACAGTTGACCTTTCAGATCGTAACAAATCGTGACCAAAACACCCATACTGAATTGCTCTACCTTATTCCTATACTGAGGGTTAAATGCCATTCGCTATCTATCGGGTAAAGTCTCGTTAGAGCACTTTTGCGCAGTATCGTTAGAGCACTTTGTATCGTTATAGCACCAGTCGCGTTATGGCACTAAATGTCTCGTTAGAGCACTCAGGTGTCCCGTTATGGCACTTCTGTGTCTCGTTAGACCACTCGAACGGATTGACCCTAAAATATCTCGTTAGAGCATTACAATTTGCCTGACGTCGTCACAGCGTACAGTTTGACCTGGAAAACGTCATAAGTAAACATAAATAGGCAGCAACAATAGGCATGTTGTGCCAGAAGATTTAACAAACAAAAGAAACATGTGTAATCCATAAAATCGAACATTAATCGTATAAAAGCGATTGCTCATTCATTTTGACTGCCTGTTCAGTAGCTTTTAGCTTAGTAAAATGTACCTTTATCCGTATTTCTGTTAATAAAAAAATGTTACGTATCTTTTAGCTTAGTAAAATGTACCTTTATCTGTATTTCTGTTAATAAAAAATGTTACGTATCTATATTATAAAACGCGTATTAAACATTATTTAGCTGTACTTGTCCGTTTTTTGCATGAAATACGGAAAATACAATCGGAAATTGCATGAAATAAGGAGAGCTGAAGTTCCGGATTTCGCGAAGTGTCTGTTTTAAAAGCTAATTCTCTTATCATTTTCTGAGTTTTACGTCGTCCGTTTTTCGTTGTTTGAAGAGCTACATTATTAAATAATATCAACAATAAAATTTCAAAAATTTTGACTAAAATGCTAAAAAGTCATATAATTTCACATTTTCGGATTTTCTCAAGTCTTCTTGCAAACGCTGGGCAGGTTTTTATTAATACTTTTATTAATATTAATAAAAACCTGCCCAGCGTTTGCAATTCTAAAAAATTGCAAACGCTAAGCAGGTTTTTATTAATACGTACAATGGCCTGCCAATGATGCCGATTTTGTTCAGCGTGTCAATATTGAAATTTCACGCTATTTAAATCACGTACAAGATTTTCTGTAATTTTTCGTTTAATAATTTTTTTGAGTGACAAAAATTTGCTTATTTTTATGCCTGTGTACTTTAATAACGTAAACTCCGTCATTTTCGTGTATAAAGCATGATAAGACAATTTTGGTGCTCTAACGCGACATGCTAGTGCTCTAACGAGACTCATAGGTGCTATGACGCGACACACTGGTGCTCTAACGAGACAAAGTGCTATAACGATACAAAGTGCTATAACGAGACGATTGGTGCTCTAACGCGACTGGTGCCATAACGATACCTAAACATCTATCGCAAGAACTGCTGTTTTTCTCGAGTTATGTCAATAAGTCCAAGACTCATCCTTGTTATGAATATATCAACTAAATTCTCAGTGTCATTTTTAAACTTGTATATGCACTCTTCTGATTCTGGTCAAGAGCCAACAGTTTGGTGATCCAGTGGGCATAAACCATAGAGAAGCCAAAGTCATTTTTTAACTTCCTATTAGCTGTTGGTTTCGATATACCTAAGTGCAAATTTTTTAACTCATCACAGATTTAAAATACAAAATACAAAAAATATCTCTTTATAAAATCAAGCAAATGAGTGAAAGCTGATATACATCAACGATATAAAATGGCACTAATAAGGAGCAATAGTCAACGATTCATGGAAAGCAATAGGTCTCAAAAACTTGAGGACTGGCGGGACACCCTACGTTCATTGTCCGTTTTTCAGTAGTCGTTACCAGGCATGCGCGTGGGGCAAGGTTTAGGGTCTTGAGACCCCTAAAATAAAAAATGAAAAAATTTTCGAGGGAACATGGAGCGGAGATGAAGGCCAAAAATGAATGAAGATAGAAAAATTTCTTTAAAAGTGCTACATTGACCAGTAATGGTGTAATCAGTTTTTGAGGTCATCTTTGGTCCAAAAAAGCGCAACTTTGATCCCTAACATGTGCTGACTCCTCCCAATTTGGCGAATGAATGTTTTGCGCAAATATTTACCCATCATTTCATCAATTCGCTTCATATTCCACAATTGGTTATTTTTTGCATTTTTCTTGTTTTTTTTTCGCAAGTTTTGATACCACACCGGTAAAGTTGAATGAAAAACATTGAAAAATTGAGTTGTTGCCCAATTGAAATTTTTATGTCACTCTTTTGCCCTTTGAAAACTCTTGAACCCTCTCTCCTCGTAGACCTCAGAATTTGGTTGGCTGCCCACAGTGATCAATTAGTCCTTAAATACAATGAAAAAAATGCGCATTTTCAGTAGACGATTTAGTTTCATCCTTTAAGCTGAGAGCGAGGTATTGCAGTCCAAGACTTGCTCTCTTGAGAATTTGCATATGACGGCGCGAAATGCGCTGCTCAGGGAAGAGAAGATAACATCATCTCGTGCTGCGGAGATGAGGGTTAAACAACTGCTTTTATAACGTTACACGATTTATAATCTTCTGGATTTTCATCCAAAAAAAGATGAAATATTTTCAAGCAATTTGTAACATCGAGAAAAAGCCGAATATTTTTTACTCAAAAAAATATGACAACTGACAACCTTCGCATACACAATGGCCTGAAAATCTTCGTAATTCAATTCACAATTTTCGTCCATTTTCGCATTCATAGATCAAAAATCCTATTATCTTTCTTATTCAGAATTCAAACTGATTGACTACAAAGACGATCTTTCAAAAATGACATCCACGAGATAAATTGAATTAATATTTGGAATAAATGCAATTAAATCGGTTGAATAGTTAAACAAGATTTTCTAAGTGTTTACAGCAGAATCGTGGGGGTGCGAAATTCGAATTACTCAGCTCGCGATTGAGGAGCAGACAGGCACGGACGGTTTGGGTTCTAGACTAGGAATGGAAAAATTGGAAATTTTCAGGAGAGAGAGAATGAGAGAAATGAAGGTTGAAAATGGATTAAAATTGAACATTATTCGTCAAACGTAGTTGGCACCGGCCAGAATTATAGATTGACAATCATTTATAACAGTTTTTGATGTCATTTCGATGAAAAAAACACAACTATTTGCTCTCAGACATGCACAGCATGGGATTTCTAGGGCGTGACATTTTCAAAGTGGCGTCTTTGGATCCGGAAATGGTAGGGTACGCGTCAAAAACATCATTACTCGGCGTTTTTGACGATGATTTACCTTTCTAGACCATAAAAAATTTTGAAAAATCAAAAACTGTCGAACAAATTGAACAAAGGTGCGAAGCTTCGAAAATATTGATGCCTTTGAGCAAACGAGATGGCCAAAACGCTTTTAAAAAAAGCACCTTTCCTACGAATTTTTGAGTTTTTTGGAAACTTCAGAAAAATCGCTTATTTTAGGGGAGGGGTGAAATCATTTCAAGGGGGAATTTTCTAGGGGGAAGGGAAGTTGAAAATCTCCCGATCCTTTGCCTTAAGATTATGTATGACTCGTCTCTATGCCAATCCCAGACCGGATATAGCGAGGAACTTCAGATGGTTGTGATTTTTAAAAAGTTTTGCGAGTATATCCTAGTATTTTGCGCTCCGAAGGACGAAGTTCGGAATAGTTTTTCTGATTACAGAGTAAGGGTCTGCGGTGAATATACATATATATTGAAGAATTAAATTGCTGTAAATATAATAATATAAGTGAATATGTGTTGTTTTCCGAAGGCGCTTAAGGAACTTGTTTTTATAGTGTTTCTGAAAAGTGTGAGACGATGTGCGATCCGAACGATAACCGCAGATTTCCAAATAATGCGCTGAAAGGATTGATTGTTCTTTCATGTATGAACGAAGCTCAGAGTATCAAATACTGTTATACCTCCAGTTAAAATTATTAGGTAGATGCTTAGATACTCGTATTTCGTAGAGATACGATGGTGTAGCTTAGCTACAAGAAAATATTATTTATCTGACAAATGAGTTTAACTTGCTTTTCGTATCGTCGGATAGGAGTCTATGCAGACTATTTCTAAAATTATACTGATTCGAGAGTGAAAAAATAAATATGCTGTCAGAATAAAACGCAGTAAGCAACACTAATTCCAAAGAAAGCAAAATAAGCAGCAAGCTCGAATGTTGCGGGTGAATCAAGGAAGAAAAAACTTTCTGAGAAATGCGTGCTTGCAAAATGGATGAAAATCAAAGCTTTTCCGGTGAACTATGTCAAATTGACCAGAAGCTTGCCGATTAATGTATTCGTACATTATTTTATTACAGCACTTGTTGATGCCATTTTTTTGACCTTCGAAATCTTGCACCTAAATTTTCTTTTCTGCCCATGTTTGAGCACGACTCTTCAGACCATTCTTGCTGTGCATTTATGGTTGTAGGCATAAACAGGCACAAGAAAATTCAGTGGGTCTGGTTGGGTGGAATCGCCAAAAATATACTAAAAATAGAATTTGGGGTGTGCAGTAATCTGTGGGGGTTTTGAACTTCTGGTGGTGCAAACCTTATCCTGCCACGCCGACATATAGTTGTAAGGTTTACCATGCTATTTATTACTAGGAATGTTCCAGTTAGAGGTTATTGCAGACCTTTGGTTTCGGTTCTAGGTTTTAGGAAATAAAAGCTAAATTGCGGTTTCGAGTCCGAGCCCTTCGCCCGAAGTTGGAAGCGACTTGCCTCAAGTATGTGAAAGGCGTCGGCATAATTATAAAAATTATGTTACAAGGTGGTCGAAAAAACTGAGGGATAGTTATGTATCTTTTATTTCACCAGCTGGTTATGTCCATGGACTTCTACGCCCATCTCAATGAGATCTACCGTTTTACTTAAGACTCGCATGTTGTATTTTTCATAGTACCTACTGCATCGTATTTTTTATGCTAAAGAGAGTAAGTTAAGCTGATTCTATGCTTTGAACTTTCTTGCTCGCAAAAATCGTAAATATCAAATGCTGAATTACCTCAGTTGATGACCATGGCGCATTCGGAATCAAAGTCGGATTGATATACAGAAAGAAGGGACATGGGCGCAAAGCACCGGAGTTAATGGTTTAAGTAAAAAAAAGTTAGGTTTTGCTCATAGTTGTATTGTTAAAAATGGATTCAAAGCCACCAATCATTTCTACTATCGATATCGAAGTATTGACTGGATCGGATTTTTTTGAATATAAAATATCACAGGAATTTTTACTAGAAAATAGATAAGACGGCAAGCGAATGAAAAAATGAGAATATCACCAATCATCAGATAATCAAAAAAATACATATATTTTTGTTCTGAAAATGTGAAAGCTTGCTTGCGTAAAGAAATAGTACCCTTGTTGTGTTTCCGCTTGTCCTTTAATGAAATGAGAGAGAAGCGATCTAAAAAAATGTCGTTTTTCATTCTCCAGTTCCGCTTCCTGGTGAATTAGAAAAAATTCCTAATCCGCTCGAATTTTCACAAATTTAAAAATCGATTCTGCTCCTGGTTCCTTCTCGCTTAACTAGCAAGCACATCCTAACGGCTATTTCCGCAGATTACAAATTCTCATCATGATAATAGTGTATTTTTGAAATTCGAAATCGGGCACCGCTTTGATTCACCTTGCACTTCAGCCCCGCTCTGCAACCAGACTATGCGCTGCGCGCATAGTCTGGTTTGTTCGCTTCGCTCACGAGCTAAGGTCGTAGGCTACAAAACAAAAAAATTTATGAAAATTGGTCAAGAATTGAGAAAGTTAAGAAATTAAGGAGATCCAATTTGTGGAGTAGCAAATCAGTAAGTGTAATTAATGAAACATGGTTTACTGTAACTGTATTCAGGTTTTTACAATTAACGTTATATCATGAAACAGTAGGCGCGTGGCGCCCATTTCTCTGCTGGGTCATAAACTATTTTGCAGTGCTTGATCATATTCCAAAATTAATAACTTCAGTTTACTTAGGCACATTTAACATCACGGACTGGAAAAGGACAGGCTTACCCACTTATACATGTTCCTGGACCCTAAATATACATAAGTTGCAAAGCCTAATACCAAAGCCGATAAAGTTTAAAATTCTCACACTGATCTAAGCCACTCTTACCTACTATTGTACATAGATTATAGTCTGTTTTATCTAAATTTGCGTGTTTCTTTGAAAGTTTTCCACAAGAAATAGGCTACGAGAGCGGTTTAAACTTTCGATGCAGTAACGTGGCTTAATAGTGGCATGCGCCCCCAAGCGACATCGACATACAGTTAGAATATCATATTAATTGTATTTCTTTAAATAACTTAGTTTATTTACTGAAATGATCACTTATGAATTACAGACATCAGATAGATAACTCGTTTGTTTAAAGACGGGTACAAATTATTTATCAGTCCATTCGTAGCTTTTAGCTAGCACACATGAAAATCAAAGATATAGAAAGCACGGCTGCGCCGTGCTTTATTACTGATTCCAGCCTCCTTTAAGCCATTTGGAACGAAAATCTACAACGCCTTTCTACCTGGTGGTGTTGTTTTGATTTCTTAGCAAATTCCAAAACTAATTACTTAAATCGTTACATCTTTATGCTCTACAGTGCATCTTACTTGTCTAATAAAAATTATCTCTTTTAGAAGAATGAACTTTGGAGCAGAAAGAGAACAATTACAATCAAAATGGAGAAGTCAAGCCAACTAACTACTAAACCGAATCAGCTGATTACGTCAGACCTACTTACACGAAGTTAATACAGATAACTGAATAAGTGGTTCGAATAGAGTTTGACCTACTATGTTAGTTTCAATAAAATTTGAATGGTGTTGACTCATATACGTAGTACCTAGTTTGGGAGGTGGATAGGCTAAAATAATCTCTAAAAGTTTGTATGTTTTGCAATTTCAGAGCCGAAAAAGGAGTCAAAATCCCTCAAACATCATCATTATGTAGAACATCGATAATTCTGGTGTGGGAATAAACGTATAGCAGAGGGATGGTTCAAGATTCGGTCAATACCCTTAAAAACGCGTCTGCATTACGTTAGGAGGATTAGGGGTGCACGAATTTAGAATTTAACAGTTGTCTCCATGCCTCTGAATGAAAACACTTATTACAGAATCATTCAATTAACACTTGACGTCATCTAAAATCTTTACAGCGTAGAAAAGTGTTGACACCATACAAACCCCATAAGTCATACACCTATATGTACCTACTTAGTACCTGGAATGTATGGGGGATGGACATTAAATTAAAATTTAATATGTGAAAAGCAGAAATGAAATTGAGTCAGAGATATAAACTTGTCTTAAAAGTAGAAAAAGCAAAATTAAATTATGGAAGAGGATATTTTGGTTTCCGTTGGGTATTTGGCCTCCTGGGGTACCCATGCGTGCTCCCATCCCAACCCGCCATTCATTCGCCCTTAGCATAACCAAAAGTATGACAACAAACGAAACGTGAACACTGTAAATAAAATGATGCAAAACTATCATTGAATTGACCGTCAGTTTCAGTATCACATGGATTCGACGAACAGGAGAGTAGAAATGGGCTGTAAAATAAGTTTAGTAGAAGATACCTTCATCCATAGATCACTAAATAACAACAAAAAGGTGTTAATTTACATGCAAAAACATATTGAGACGTTTGGCATATTGGATTACATGTGAATCCTATAACGCTAAAATAAGATAAGGCTTCAACTTCTCACTTAAGCCCGTTTGATAAAAATTTATAGCCAATTTCACACAACTTCAGTCATAAATTTTAAAACTATCTCCGGCAATGAGCTGATACATTGCAATTACAGCATTGATCTAATGTATAATTATCATAATCCTCACCTGCATGGGTGAGCAGCATTGAAATTCTGGGGGGGGGGGTGAAAAAATTTTCAAAAATCAAAAAATGATTTAAAAGTGGTCGTATGGTGAAAAAACACCATTTTTCGACGTTTCTCATCGAGCACTGTCCAATGGCATCAAAAAATCGGTAAGAAAGCAAAAAAAATTTCAAAATTTGAACTCTGGCAGGGGTAGTCCAACTTCTGAGGGGTGCATACCCCCTCCCCCACGCCAATGTGTGCACACCTCACTGCCGATGAAAATTCTTAGAATTTATGCACGAAGGTATGTGAAACAGTCTATAAAACCGTACAGCAGAATAGTAAACTGTGGCGTTAACTATCGAATATTTCTGATGTCTTTGCCTGCTTAAGTGAACGTTTGAAGAGCAAATTAGGACGCTTCTTTACAACTAAATTTAGCACATTAGTGAGGATAACCCATTTTTACATAACCGACCTTGTCAAGTTCAGCTCATTTTTGCAGTCTCTGAAGGGAAACAATACTGATTTTGTATGACGCGAAGCGCCAAAATTTATGTTAAACAAAAACTTGGACGTTAAATGAGCAAATTTGGTAAGAAGCAAACAGCAATTAACATGCAGTAATGGCGCTGAATCAGAAGCGCATGTTTATCAAAAGCATTGATCTAGGCTGATAGTAACTGGAGTACAAACATTTGTGTGACCCCAATGATACCTGAGACAATTATGCTGCTAGGTGTCTACCTACACACATACTGGTGAACGTACATTCGAAAGGTAAAAGAATTTAGATAATGCAACTAAATTCGCTATAGCCAAAAAACGCAACTTACACAACTTTTTATAGTCAATATGTAAAACATTAATTTTTTTCGAAAGGATTGAATTGAGCAGGCTGGAATCTCCACACAAAGCTTTTGTGCCCGGGCGAACTTAACATGAACTATGGTATCACCAATTACAGACCACCAAATACTACGCCCCTAAAGCCACTGTTACAGTAAAAGCAAGTATTGGTAACCATATCTGGGCGAGGGGAATATGCATCCCCAAAAAAGCAAATTTCCCCCTCAAATATCTTTTTGATGTCAGTGGATAGTGTGATAAGAAACATAGAAAAATTGCGTTTTTTCCGCCATATAAATATTTATGATGCCATTTTTTGACCTTTGAAAAATCTTGCACCCCCCAATTTTGGTGTCGCCCACCACATATGTTGCTAACTACCTATGTACCTATGTACATGATATCAGTGGATAGTGTGATGAGGGTGATAGAGTAACTAAATTTTTGAAAGTAATTTCAAATTCGAATTCTCACAAGAATTATGATAATTTTATCCTAACTTTTTTGCAGCTTAACATTCAAGAATATTTCCAAAATAAAAAAACTTTTGGCTTGCAGGCCGTATGAAAAGAAGCATTTTACTTATTCTGTTAAAAAAATAAGTTTTTTGGCTTAGAACTTTCCACGGTGGGTGGGACAATTCCTAGAGCGCCATGCATTTGACAATGTTTTTAAAAACAGAGACATATTTAAACATTAACGACAAAATACAGTTTACTATTCATCAACAAAGTAGATTTCAAAATAAACTACATAGGAAAAAAGCACGAGCAATGCTAACAACATTACAGAGCAATATTTTTCATCAGTATTCTTATAAACTCGATAAAATTTATTATTCTAAGATATTTGTAATTTCTATATTATTTTTTTACTTGAATAGACGGAAAAAAGTAGCTGGAAAGTAACTGCTATATAGTTTAAACTATTTAATTACAGCGGAGTAAAAAATAACTTTTAGGTTCAGCAAATCCTATTTATAAGCCTAACCGAAACGAATGAAAAATAAGTAAACTGGATTGATTCAATAATTTACATGTATAGTTAAAAGACAAAACATTACTTGCTGCAGCATGCTCTTTACACCGGTAAGAGGCTCGACGAATTTTGGCGAGTCCATGGATTTGCGTATGAAGTTAATTTCACCTGGTCAAAACATCACTAATTGCAGCAAGACATAATAAAAAATAATATATTTATTATTACATTTACGTAGCTAGGTTTACATAACTTCACATCAGAGTCAAAAATTTAGATCTATTAAATAAGTGAGTAAAATTTATTTTTTGTAATGCGAATCCACTTTGTTCAACATCTTGTTGTCAAAAGCGACTGTGGGATTCTGCAAACAATTTTATTTTTCATCATCAAATTAGCAATACAGAAACATTTGAACAAATAAAGCACGAATAGCAGAAAGGTAAATATTCAAACAGGGCTGTATTTAAGGAGAAGGCAACCCCCTCGGCCGTAAATAAAGTCATGCAAGGCAAGTTAATGTCATAATTCATGATCAAATCCATGCTATTGTAGTAAAATCTTCAAATTTTTAGCATTTCGTAAAATATTTTTCTACATTTTGTCCTAAAGAGGGCCCAAAAATGAAACTTTTTACGTGCGTTTAAATCAAACAAAATTGTTCGAAAGATACAGTTTGAAGCTTACAATCGAAATGGATAATAGGGCTTGTCAAAAGATATGGAGTAATGCGGCTTTTGCGAGTTTTCTGAGATATAGACCAACTTATACTGATTCCGCCCCTCTCGATCGAATCCTGGATATGGAGCTGTCAATCAGCTATTATGAACAGATTTAAGTTATACAGTAAATACAATGCAAACTAATAATGAGTTTTAAACTTACTTTACCCTGCATCTTTGACTGTATTGACCATTAACAACCCAAAACCGATTTAAACGTTGATACTGAAGTATTCTAAACTATTAGCACGGTTCAATAGACATTTACCAACTTAAGAATATAAAAAAATATGATATTTAAAATGAATAGCAGAGGCCACTTACATTTCTGCTGGTTTGAACTGATAATCAGAGAATACCACCGCAAAAGGCTCTGAACTTCTAAACTACAGCGTCCTAAAAGTACATGAAATGTTTATAAAACTTAAATTTATTCGCTACTACATTATGTGCTATGAAGTTGTATTGTACTTGACAATATATTAGGTTAGTATTATTTAAAAATTGTACCTATTTAAATATACCAACTTAAATAGAACTTAATTAACACCGCCTCATTCTGCATAATCATAACACGTAAACGAAGAATAAAAAACAAACTTCTAATAATTAATCGAAAAACATAAATAAACGAACACATGCATTTAAAATACCTGATCTCCAATTTCCTAACGGTCATTGATGCAGGAATTATTATCCTGCTCCTGTAGCAGTCGGCAGAGCCTGTTTGTAACATACAACAGCGTGCTCCACGCGAAGGATCAGGTTGCCATTTGCTGATGAGAGGCTATGTTATCGCATCAATCAGCCATTTGCACGCCCCGGTCAGCTAGATAGCGTCATCCCGGAATCGAAACCGGTCAGCTAGTTAGCGTCATCCCGGAAACGAAACCGATCGGCTAGGAAGCGTCATCCCGGAGATGAGTCTGTCACACAAAGGAACAGCCTCATCTAGAAAACATAAATTAAAATGAAAGTAAATAACAATTACAAATACGCACATAAAGAAACAACAGATATAAGCGAGATTAGGCTAAATATCGGAAAAGTAAAGTACCTAACGCCACGATTCGAAGTAATATACATGCATATACGCGCGCGCGTAGGGAAACAGCAAGGCTCGTAAAGCTACATACTACAACAGATTGATATAAAAGCAAAAAATTAATGAGAATTCATGAATTTAGCGGACGCTGTTCATTTCGTACTAAATTTCCTACTTGAACAGATGAATATAAAAGCACAAAAAATGAAAAATTTGCGAATTTAGCGGACGCTGTTCATTTCGTACTAAATTTCCTACTTGAACAGATGAATATAAAAGCACAAAAAATGAGAATTTATGAATCGGACGCTGTTCATTTCGTACTAAATTTCCTACTTGAACAGATGAATATAAAAGCACAAAAAATGAGAAATTTATGAATTGCGGACGCTGTTCATTTCGTACTAAATTTCCTACTTGAACAGATGAATATAAAAGCACAAAAAATGAAAAATTTGCGAATTTAGCGGACGCTGTTCATTTCGTACTAAATTTCCTACTTGAACAGATGAATATAAAAGCACAAAATAATGAAAAATTTGCGAATTTAGCGGACGCTGTTCATTTCGTACTAAATTTCCTACTTGAACAGATGAATATAAAAGCAAAAAAATAATGAGACGAAAATAGGTCCAAACATCTTATCATTGTGTAATTTCATTTAATATAACTGTTAACGCAACATTTTTTATTTAATATATTGAAATTTTTTGACAAATTTGGGCGAACAAAAATCATTTAACCTGTCTGACTTTAAAGAAGAAATTGCAGCTTATGCGTTTTTTGAGTAATCTGCGAGGGGTTTCTCAACTTCTAGGGATCTATAGCCGCCACAAAGATGTGTGGCAGCCCGTCATGCCTCCCACAACTAAAACAACAGCTACAAAGTGAAATATGAGAGTTGTGAAGAGCAGCATACATGTAACGGTTCAAAATTTTGGGAGGGGGTAAATGACCATAAAAATAAGCTAAAAACGGCAAAAAACATCTAAAGCGGCCAAGTTTTTTACAAAAATCGCGAGAGTGGATCAAACTTTTTCCGTTTTTGCTGCGGAAGGTGGTACGACCAACTAATCCCCCATCCCACTGTTAGAAATATGCCATTGAGGATCGAAAATAAAAAGCTAGTTATGTACTTAGCATGAATGATTGTATTAAAATAAAGAGGATCATCAAAGCCAAAACGATTAGGCTTATAAACGACAACATTATAATAATGGCTCGTTATTCTTGATAAGTAGAAAAATTGAATATATGTAGAGATCTACAATTAGAAGTGTTAGACAATACAAAAATGAATAGGTATTGATAAAATTCGGAGAATTTGTATTTTGGATGGGGGTCTCAGTAAATTTTAGGAGGGGAAGGGGCAAATTTCTTCCAGTTCTTGATTTGAAAAACGACACGTTATAACGGGCATTAAATTAAATTTCGTCGAAAAGCCGTGTCAAAGAAATGAAACAATGACAAAAAGTTCTTAATACGAAATTATAAAAACATATAGTCTAATTCCTCAAAATCGTAAATATTGTTTTGACCCCACCCCAAATTCGCAATTAGCCAACTATTTCGTAGAACACTTGCAGTTTAAGCGTTTTTAGCTATTTGTTTGCTCGATAGCGTCGAATTTTATATCTTTTTGATTTCTTGGCAATCTTTTTAATTTTACGTCCTGTAAAGCAGAGTATCGTAAAAACATCAAAAAATAATATTTTGGTGCAAATTGATCGTTTTTTGTGCGTAAAAGTCACTTTAAAATTACTCCATTATTTTTCTCACGATTCGAATTCCGTTGCTGAGCTTTTCAGCTCGCACAAAACATATATACAAATATGAACGTTGGCAAGCATACAAGTAAACGGAATACAGGTAAAACCAATTGCATCGACCAAAATGGAGATAAATCAAGAATTTTGGTGCTCGGGTACTTTAATCGAAAAAAAACATCAAAGAGAAAATCGTATGAATAGCTTGAATGATAAACATATCATCAAAGATGTTTAAAATTTAACTTTGAATAGGAAAGAAAATTACAGCCAAAATTGTCATTGTTTTACGAAATATTTTCGCAACTCTAGAATAAAATGACCGAAATTCAAACTTTCATAAGACAAAGCAAAACCAAATTAATAACGAAAACAACGACATGAAAGATGTAATGACTTACCTCGATGATTCCAACGAAAAATTTCGCCATCAATTTGCTAATTCGTAGGAAATGACCGAGGTAGCTTCCACATGTAATGGGCAGAATTGAAGCAATCCAGCGTCCATACATAATAAGGGATAAGCCCTTCTGGAAAGTTTTTTAACCTTCTCTGCCCCACCCGCGAAAAAAGCCCTTACACCCCCTGAATTTCTGAATGTTTAAAAAGTTTACAATACATTCCTAAAAATCGAACACAGATAGCTTTGTAAACTTTTTAAGCTATCTATTTGCTCAAAAGCATCGAATTTTTCGGCGCATCGCGCCTTATACTCATGTTTTGAATATATTTTTTTCAATTCGTTCACCTTTTTCTAATTTTTATACGAAAATTTGGATCTTTAGTCAAGCATGGACAGAAAAACCCAAAAAACAATATTTTTCGAAGCGTGAGGCCCTAAAAAGGCACTTTAAAATTAAACACCCCCTCCCGATGTCCCATGCTGCGCATGTTAACCGGCGTCCTCACTTGGTTACCAAATATACATGTAACAATCAATATCTGCATTATCTACCCATTGGGGTGACAAAAGGGGGAGGGGGCTAGATGACCTGCCATTTTTAGACCTTAATCCCACAGACGAACCCATGACTGGCTGAAGCGATATGGAATTCTCGGACTTAGTAGTGTTCCCTCCAACCCTGTTACATGTATATTTTGGCTCGACAGCCCACCCAGCGCGAAGGGGTGAGGTACGCCTTGCCAATTGCTGACTTGCAAAGTTTTTATGCCTTTTTCGTAAAAACATAAAGAATTTTGGAGCAGAATTTAAATTATTTTACATATCATATAGCAAGCAAGTCAGCCATTGGCCATTTGTGAGCCACACCCTCAGTCAACGTCGTAGGATTATTGAAATCCACGGTTGACTTCTTGGGCGGAGATAGACTCTGATTAGCATAGTTGGATTATGACGGAACTATGCTAAAAAAGTTAGGACCCCTATTTAAGGGCGTCGGGAATCACAACATTTCGCACTTGGTCACTTACCCTTGGCGTTTCGGCGAGTATGCGAATCATGTCAAATCGCCTAACCCGTGATAGAGCTACATAGAGTTGACCGTGCGAGAAAACGTTGTGAGTGTCCAGGGCTAGGCCTACAGATCCTAGGGTTTGGCCCTGCGCCTTGTTTATAGTCATTGCAAAAGAGAGACGGAGTGGGAATTGGATCCTGGTGAACGCCGTTTCCCTGGAATTTGGCGAGGTGCCATGTGTAAACCTTACCATGGGTATAGTAACGTAATTCCTGGACTTTGATTTACTCAAACATGTGACTGGCTGACAGACTAAAATTTCCTCTGAAATGGCTTTTACCTGGAGTCGAGTTCCATTGCAGAGGCCATCCGGAATGGACAAGTTCCGGATCAACATCACAATGGCAACTACTTTTAGGTTCAGTTCGTGGGGCGGTAGACCGGATGGAGTCAGCCGATGGATGTTTTCTAGGGAGTTGTTGCCGACGTTCACGTTCATACCGCCCAGGGCATGTTCTTCGGCGCCGCGCACGATCAGGCTGTCCAATGACCTGATTGTGACTTTATCGCCCGGAAACTGGTCAAGAATGGCATTATTGATGCTTTCGACTGCTAGATTTGTGGGTGCTAAAATTGCTGAATCAAGCATGGAAGGATCATAATCATTCAAAAATGGAAAGGTAAAATCAATCAATGACTTCAAATTATCAACAAAATACTGACCTGGGATGGCGATGCGGTCCGTCTGCCCTACAAAATTTAACCCATTGCCGACTTTATTAAGAAAGTCGCAAAACTCTACTTCATCCGGATCGACCCGCATGTTTTGCTGTAACTCGAGTTTGGCAAACAATGGGAAGAACCTAGAACGCTTAATAGAGAACTCTACCTGATCATACTGAACTCCGCCCTTAACGACTGGCAAAAGTTGCTTGAAGTCACCACCTATGAGCACAACTTTTCCGCCAAACGGCGCAGGCGCCTCATCTCGTCGCTGAATCGATTTTAAAACCTTATCGACATATTCAAACGCATGCCGGTGCATCATGCTAATCTCATCCATAATTATGATCGATGCATTTTGAAGTTTATTGGCCTGCAATAAGGTATTAAAATAGTGATGGAAATAATTCAAAATGCATAAAGTAAAATGTATAATTATTAACATGGATGCAAAAGGGGGTTTGGGAATCAACCACCTAAACTCGAACACACCATTCTACAAAGTCACAATACTTTTTCACCCTCTAAGTTTATCGAAGAAATAGTATTTTTTGGTCATTTTGACGTTTTTCGGCATAATGAGCCAAAAATATGATCTCGTTTACTTTCTAAACATGGCCAGGGATCCCCATCCAACATTTTGAGTCGTTACGTACATGATTATAGATTAGTAAGCAACATTTTTGGGTGCTTATCAATCTATCACTTCGAAATTACTATAATTTATTAAATACAAAACGAAGTACTTTTTTAATTACAAATTAGTTTAAAGCCAAAAAACGTGAACTTTTCTTCTATTAATATTCAACAACCAAGTAAAAAATGCACGAATCATTTTACTATTGTCAAAACTCAGAATATTATATTATTAAATTGTGGCAAACTAAGATAATCGTCATTACAAAATGTATGATAAAAATTTACTTTACAACTTAATCAAAATTCCTAACAGTCAAGCACATAGGGAACAGTGAGAGAAGTATTACTCAGAGCTTAATAAAAGTATATTTAAAAGCGCTTTTTAGAGAATCACTCTATCCTTAGCATCTATGATGCCTAAATTCAACAAAACACATCAATGGTTACAAATCCATTAAAATTTACTAGTCTCATAGAACAACATTTCGAAATTTTATGTCAAGTTCTTGCGACATAATCGAAGAAATAACAATAAAATTAAAAAAAACGTTCGACGTTTTTAGGGTGCGAGTAGGGGCGGATTTACGTGGGGCGGGGGAGGGGCCGCCGCCCCCCATTGGCCCAAAATAGTGCGCAAAATTATGGATTTTTGAGCGTTTTTTTGCGATTTTTGGGTTAAAACGGCTAATTTCTCCGCCCAAATCAGGCTTTTGCCCCCCTAGGGGTACCGCCCCCCCCTTAGGAAAATCCAGGATCCGCCACTGGGTGCTAGCACCTCCCATTACGTGTACGCTTTACATATAATTTTGCTGAATTTCATGCGTACATGATCTTGGAAGGTTTCAAGGCTCCTTTTGTTTATTCACTTATCCCTTTTCCACAATTTGCGATTTTACAAAAACCCCATAGAAAAGGTTCTATTTTACACGTGTTTACTCATCTTATGGCTCAAAAATAGCAAAACTACCCACCATTTGCACATTATACTAAAAAAAGATTTGAAAAATAATTTTCTACCCCCTCCATGCTGTGTATATGTGAAAAAAATGTCCACCTGAATACACTCAAATGGCATGGCCGACTCGGACATCTCATTGACATCATTGTTTATGTGGAACTGGCTATGGATTGTCGCTCCATTGATGAGCAGAAGAGCAGCAATTCCCGTTGTTGCACACGCAACAACGGTCTTATCATTGCCTAAAACGTATTGTATAATTGTATTATACAGAAATGTTTTACCGGTTCCGCCGGCTCCCTGTAGGAAAAATAGTCGCTGAATGTCAGAGTTGGAAGGATCCGCATCAATGCTAGCGACAATTTGATCAAAAAACTGACGCTGCTCGAGGTTCAACTTACCTATACTGGCCTCCGCAATAGATGCCCAATCGCAGCGTCGAGTGAGCGGACAATCATTATCGTCGGTGTTCAGCATGTACCTGTCCATTTCATTATAATCAAAACTTACTGGGGCAGTCAATCCCATATTTTTGCAATTGGTATTCCACTGCTGGAAAAAGTACTCTAAACGACGTAAAACATTTTGCCGCCGCTGCTCTTCAGTCCGAACGCCGAAGGAAGGGCAGAGCTTGGACAAAAACTCATCCAACAGCTCCAGGGGGCGCGAAGGCGCGCAGTGGTAAATGATCATGGCAAAGAATCTCTGAAACCTCCTCACGCCCATCATTTCATCAGCAGCGGCAACTAACGTTTTTCGCCAGATATCATCGCTGTCAAGCAGGCGCAACAGCACACATGCTTCTTCAAATGTGTCACACACTCTAGAGTTCACAGTCTTCAACTCATCAAAACTCCTAGGGCCTTTAACATGAAACAGTAACAATCGAATACAGAACAATTCTCGATTAACAGGAGACACACTGCCTACACGTACAATTATTTCCTCAGGGTTGTGGCGACTCCGCCTTTTCCATTTTGAGTCAGCCCTATTAAAGGAATAATGAAGACCTACTTGGTCATAGGTCAGCGTTCTCGCAAACTGGTCATGTTTGCACAAGTTGAAGAAAGCCTGCAACATATTTACCTTATTTCTAGCAATCATTTCCTCCTCTGCTTCACGCTCATAGCCCTCCTGTACTATAACTGGGCATCCTTCTGGGCCATAGACCCACTGACGCATTACAATATGGCTTTTATACACAATGGGATATCCCATTATCCGCCATTGTGCCTCCGTGGACGTCATATATCGAACTTTAAAAGCATGTTCAACTTCGTCATAATTCACAACGTTGGCTTCTTCATCGTTTTCTGAATATAGGCCAGTTAGAATATAATTTAAAATAAAACAGAAGTATTGTCATACACAGGCCCGTATCCAAGATTTTATTTTGGGGGGCCGAAAATTTTGAGGCCAGATATCTCGAAAACCATTAGGTTACAGAGAAAAACAATGAAGATAATGAATAATTCAGCGCCAGCGGCCGAAAAATTGACATATTCTGCATGTCAAGTTCAAATTTGAGCGGTTTTGAGCCGGCTAGAAGACAAAAGACATATATAAACAATAAATACGGCGCGAAGCGCCGGAAAAATTTCATGTTTCCCATGTCAAACCTCAAATTTGAGCTGTTTTGAGTGAGCTAGAAGGCAAAAACTATAGCTGAACAATGAATATGGCGCACAGCGCTGGAAAAAAATTGACGTCTAACTCAAATTTGAACGATTTTAAGCGGTTTAGAAGACAAAACTATACACAAACAATAAATCCAGCGCGAGGCGCCGTAAAATTTTGAGTTTAATTGCTCAAAAGTACGCTAAAAACTTATTTTGGCGGTGTTCTAGACGCACTTCACCAATTTTTAATTTTGCCTTTGGCGGACCCTTTAGAAAAACAAAAAAAATTTCCCATTTCGGGGGGGGGGGGCAGGCCCCCTCCGCCCCCCTGGATACAGGCCTGGTCATACATTTAACACGGTATAGGGATCCCCACTTGAATGTTTACCCTAGACTCACCAATGCGAAAATAATTTTTGCCGACCTCTCCCCACATTTTGATTAAGACTGGTGAATTTTTTACAATTTTTATTTATGTCTTTCCAATTTTTGGCCAAAATTTGAAGGTCATTTTTCCTCTCTCAAAATAGCGGGAGACTCCCTCAACCCAAAACATTGAGCCATTTAAATTATCATCCTGGCGCCTTTTTCTCAAGAAACACGGTTGCTGGCATACAAGTAACAGTAAGGGAAGGCTGTATGCCCCACCCCTAAAGCAAATTAATTTTTGACCACCCTCCCCCAATTTCTGGAAGTGGTCCAATTTATGGCAGCTTTTAGGCGTTTTTGGCCAAACATTGGAGGTCATTTACCCTTTACCTTTAAGAATGGCCGGGGACCCGTCCCACAAACTTTGAGCCTTTACAAGTGTGTTTGAACAATTATAGGGAGAAATGCCAAAAAGCTTATACAAAAACCACCTTTTCATAATTGACCTTTCATAAACGTGTTGCCATCCTTGTCAGTCTTTCCTTGGCCATCCGGAGGAGGAGGCCGCCGGGTGTACTTGGGGTATGATTCCCCATCAATCACCGTTATATCTGAAAAAGGCTTGGGAAAACGTTTATTACACTTACCATCCACCACACAGGGCGACTTATCATTGCAATCATGCAAATTTAGTTGGGTGACTAAGTGGTGGAGCCGCCGAGTTTGTTCAGCTGCATCAGTCGTATCACCCGGATCAGGCAAGTCTGGAATTTTGGCACTCACGTACTCATCAACGAATGCTGTTGAGCGCTTATCAACACCTGGAGCCAGAATGATCAGCATGTGGATATGAGGCATTCCACGCTTCTGGTGTTCTACGGAATAGATGACCGCAGACGTCTTTCCAAGAACCTGTCGGTCGACAATATCTGTTAAAAGCTCGGAAAGTTTATGATTAAACACACGACAAACAATATCAGGGCGATGCGTATAAAGCTGCCCTGGTTGTAGTGCCTCCTGAATCTCAGGCCACTGAGGGTTCCCAGTGAAGGTCAGGAACCATGTTGGATTGCCAAAGTGCCGGCAAATGGCCTTGGCATCAGCATATGCTTGCTGCATGTAACGACGTGACCCTTTCCAGGTCACAGGCGCAAAGTAAACCTTACCTAGCGTCTCACCTTCCTTCAGTCCCTTCTCCAGGCCTCTGATTAGCGCCTCTGGCAAAACGGAGCGCAAATTCTCTTTCAAACTTTTGCCATATTCCATCTCATGCCGTTCAATCTTGTTGTTGGTTGTAATGGTAAACAGTTCAGCTAGTGTTCGCTTGTTCCATAGCCAATGGTACCCCTGGCAATGACCTCTCATTTGCATGATATATCTATAAAACTGACGCGCAGACACAAATTTACGAGCAGTATGTTTCTTACCTTCCTTACCCTGATGCTCCTCGGTTGAGGATGAGGAATCATAGCAAGATTCTTCATCATCCATGCCAGCTGCAGTGGACTTACCTGCTCGATTAGTTGTTAGTGGTATATGAAAACGAAACCCCTGAGTTCCATACGGGAATAACAGGGGAAAACAGGCTGGGTCGACATTTGGATCATAATACGGAATGGTAACGGTGCCACCTTAAAAAGATGAACCCATATTGCCTTATTAAATGGGTAACACAAAAAAGAGTACTACATTGTGTTTTTTGTACACGGTCCATTTGTACATGTACAAAGATAGTTCCCAAAACTCTTTGAACATTTTGTACACAAAAATTTTTGAGTACCATAATATGGTACAGTAGCAATTTTAGTGCAGTAAGAAGAGACCTGTTTGACTTTTGTTACTGTATTTTAGCTAGCTACTGTGTCTCTAAGGGCAAAAATCAGTATGGATTGTCTTACAATGGTGCAAAACACAAGAAAATTCGGCATTTTTCCTTTTGAAATACAATTTCTATCATTATAAAGAATAATAGAAAACAGAAATACTCATTTTGGCATGAAGCGCCTAAGTTTTCAGACCTTTTTGCGATTTTTGTCTTGCAAAAAATCTTTGTACTTGTACAAGGATGGTCCCAAAAATTTTTTTGGTACATCATGAAAAATCTTTGCCAAGTAGAAAAAACACTGGAACTTGTACCTGGGCATAGATGGTTCTGGAGTATGCAACCCCTAAGTAACCGAAATACCCGCCAGAATTCAATTTTTGAAATTTTTTTGTTTTGATGCCCATGGATAGTGCTCAATGGGAAATGTTTAAAAATGATGTCTTTTTGCCATACCACAATTTTTAGGTCATTTTTTGACCTATAAAAAATCCTGTACCCCCAAACTTTAGCGGAAAAAAACTAAACTGGTATTATGCTCAGTTAAATCTTTATTCAGACAATAATGACTCTGAAAAATGAATGATTAAAAAACAATAAATTAGGAAAATGAATTATTGAACAAAATGCATCATATAATAGCACTAAATTACATATATGCAAATATGTCAATTTAAAAGTAAATTTAAAAAAATTAGTAATTCAAAACAATTTGGAAAGTTTAGCTTCATTAATGTGTTATTTATTTAATTGACTGAGTAAACATTAAGGCATTTTATATAAGAGGATGATATGGTCAGTATATTTGGGGCTATACAACCTTACCATGATCTTAAATGCTAAGCATTGCCAAATGCTGGGGATCATATTAAACATGTTACATATATGACTAACACTGAAAGTTGCACACACATATGCATGAGAATTTTATACGGTTGTACAAGTTTTTTTGTCAAAATTTCAAATTAGATCGAGTGTAAATTTTTTGAAAAAAAATTGAAGACAGACACATTTAAAATAATTTGAACCAATTATTTCTGCCAACTAAGTTGTTACAATATTAAGCATAATTTCATCCAATTTTAACTCACCCTGTCGACCGGTGAGCGTTAGTCCCTCAGCCTTGGGTGGTCCACCGTCACGGCTCATCCATACCAATGCGACTTGGTTCGCCATTGGCAGATCAGTTAGGTGAAGGTGAACTTCTCCATCCTGGACACCATACGCCTTAGCTTCGCGGTTTGTCAAAAGGATAAGCCGAAACTGCGGCACCTGTTCCCCATTTGCAAGGCACTCCTGCCGCTTCATCGCATGCAATGTGGCGGCCCACAAATAGACCTTTGCCAGTTCATTGTCCCGACGCAACATATCATCGAGTATCCGCATGATGTTCTGGTCAAGGTCCCTGTCAGCGTCTCGAAGGCGTTGCTGGCAATCCTCCTCCGGTTCCAGCGCATATTGTTGGGCAAATCGGGGTCTCCGGTTCTCGGGAGCATACAGGTCGCTCAACTCATAACTGGTCTCCCCATTTAGACGGCACACTGGAATGCCTCTAGGAGGTGCAGGTTCTGAAACAGTGTGTACTGACCCAAATGCGAATTCATTATTGTATCGCCGGGTATTTTTCAGGAATTTGGGCCCTAAAGGCGTCTTGGGGTCACACAACATGGACAATTCAGGTGGTACTCGCTGTAAAACATTAAATTCATCCTTCAAATCAACCTTACCTTTGCAGCAGCACTTTGAGGCTTGCCCGGTAAATTCACTCTTGAGCAACAATGCTCCACAGTATAGGCACTTATGTGTAAACTCACCGCTTGTAAAGTAGTCCATGTGGTGGTTGACCAACCGACTCCCGCAGGTTTTGCCTGGATGCTTTTCCTGGCACTTATCTACCTTCTTAATCATCTTAGACATTGGTTTGATAACCACTGGAGTAGGAGGGATCGGTGCATCACTTATGATACAAGGTTGCTGAGTTGGTGGTGGTAGAGTTAGGTCCACCAAGACTAAGCCTGGATCCTGAAACGCTGAATTATGGGTGGTATTAAACATGTTTTGTAAAACAGAGACCATATCCTGTTTATATTTTTGTATAGTAAAGTGGCCAAGAACCTTTAAGTTGTCTGCAAATTTGTGCTTAACACTTGTTTCTGCATACAAGCACACGTATAACCCGCAACTTACCTTGTCAAATGCACTCTGCTGGTTGTAGAACACGGTATGTTTTCTATGAATCGGAACATTATCCTGGCAAAGTTCCTCTGGAAGCGTTGCAACAGCATGCTGCAGCTGTTGCCGGGCTTGGTCCGATACTCCATGTCCGTATGGGTCCAAGTAAGTGATGACGCGCTTACCCACGTCATACACTCCAAGCACCCAATGACTGACACTAATCTCACTCTGCAACTCTTGCATAGTATAAAACCGGGGTTCAGAATCAGAATTGGTATAAAAACATAACATACATGTGATAAATTTATATGTAATGGGTTAATAACGAAATTTTTAGCCTCAAACTGTTGCAAATCTAGCTGATTACATTCAGCATACTGATAGCCGCTAAAACCTGCGTCAATAGCTATCACAGGTATTGTCTCATCAATTGTACACACATGTGCCAGATACGCACTTAATGTGAAGTTGCACAGTATGCATTTGGGCGAGCAAAGTCGCGCACACTATCAAATTGCAAGTTGCACTGGTTGATAATTACCTGAGCAATAGCTTGCTGATTGTCGCAAGTCCTCGCTGGTGGAAACTCAAAATGCGCATGATAAGGCCTATGGGGGTATCAATTCCTGGCTGTGAGTAAGACACCTCAGCGAGTCCCCCACAGGAACAATCGTGTCAACTACAGCATTCACAATATTACTCTCACTTACCTCTTTCACACTTTTTTGCTTTTGCAAATTAGCTGAACGTATTAAACTTAATCTAGTTTTTTTATACATTTTTTTTGGTTTCTGTTTATCTTCAATTATATTAGATTCTGCTCATCCTTACTTGGGCTTCCTACTTGGTTGACAGTCTTTTGGTTTGCTAAATTAGCCAACCTTGTCAAGGTAAACTTTTGCTTCTTACTCATCCTTTTTGGTCCCTGGACAGTTGTGACGGGGTTTTGCAAGATGGTAATCCCACTTGTCTGTACCTCATTGGTATCCGACAGAGGTGAGTTTGTCATTCCCGCCACCTTTCGTCCAGGAGCCGAATCCAGTTTGTTATCAGGGGCGGCTGCCGTTTGGCAGGCCGGCCTTGGGGTTTTTTTAGCCACAATTGGTTCCTCGTTATCTAAAAATATTAGATCAAACATTCAGATTTTTTGTTTTATATTATTGAATTTTAATTGCTTAAATACAATATCATATAGACAAATTGTACTACAGTAAGATAAATTGTATCAATACATATAACAGAAAATAGGGATGCTCCTCCTGAAATTGGTCTCTTTATTCCCCAAAGCCAGAAATTTTCCATCTATCTCTTCATATTTTTGCACAACTTTTTGTACTTTTTGACCAATTTAAAGCATTTTTTGGCTCAAATTATCAGAAAGTTTTTGGGATTTTCACAAAGTCGCCAATTCTGGGGAAATGAAAAAATATTTTTGAGGGGCAAAAATTTTCCTGATGGTGAAACCCCCCCCCCCCCCAAACCTCCCTCCAAGATCATGTACTGAGACCACAACCCTCCTAAAAATTTGAGCCATCATATGCACAATTAACAATTATATACCTAAATACTTGTCCATTTCAGTTCTTACTGCCACAATAATTCTCGAACACTTTGAACGTGATATGAAAATAAAAAAAATCTTGATTAAAAATTAAGTTGAATCGAAGTATATTTCATATCTCACCGTTAGCTGAAAGATTTGTGTATAAATAGGAATGAGGAGAGAAAGCAATATACACAAATACATTATTGAACTCAATTTGAGTGAAACATAAATGATCATAAAATACTTCAATAACACAATACATGACTGCTAACAAATATCCTTAAATCATGCTCCTCTCATGACATGTAAGATGTTGTGGGGGTGATAAACTGAGCGCCAAAGCATAGTTAGAAAACGCCACCCACTTTTTTTTTGGCAATGAAAATAATAATTTCGTGACAAAGTTTCATTTTTTTATTTGAGAACTAAATTTATGCAGCTTTTATCACAATTATAACGTTATGATCATAGGCGTAGCCAGGATTTTGGCCAAGGAGATCCAAAAAAATTTTAACTAAAAAACCAATTAAAAGGCTAGGTATATATAATCCTTTTCATTTCAGAAAGTTCCTTCTTGGAAACTTCTATGACATCGCCTAAATTCATTATTAACCCCTATTGACAAAAAACCAAAATCGTAAATCAAAACTTTGCCATCTAGCTTTCAAGAGCTCTAAAATTAACGCCTAGTGCTTCGCTCCTTGAAGAAAAAATCAGTTTTGAAGACCTTCTGATGATCAACTTAATTAATTATTTGCCATTAGTGGCAGCTAATCCGAATTTTTTTAAATTCATGATAAAATTCATAGAAAGCAGGACTTTGCTAAAAATTGAATTTGTGCCCATTTTTGGGAAAGGTTGAAAGAGTTATCCAAGATTTTAACCATTTCAAAAGAGTGGGCTTAGGCTTAGGCAATATTTCTAGCTAAAAATTTAATTCTTGCCCATTTTTGGAAAAGGTTGAATGAATTATCAAAGATTTTAACCATTTCAAAATAGTGGGGTTTGGCTTAGGCTTAGGCTATATTTCTTGCAAAAAATTGATTTCTTGCCCTTTTTGGAAACACACCCATCATCTAAAAAATTAAAACAAATATAAATAATGTATGTAGTAAAGGTGGGGTTAGGCTTAGGCCTAGGCTTGATCCTCAATTCTTGAAAATGAAATCCTGCCTATTTCAGGAGAATGTTGAAAAAAATTGTGAGAATCTGGATGAATTATCCAAAATTTTAACCATCAAGATAAGCCTTTGTTCTCTAAAGCAGTACAGAATTGAGCTTTCAAATGAAAAACCCACCCTCAAGTACTTTTAGAAGGTTTATAAAATACCTAGATAGCTTCCAAGTTGAAAAAATCAAAGTTTAAAAAGCCAATCCTCAAAAAACTTGTACACTGAGGTAACTTAGGACATATTCGCCGAAAATTCTAGAATCCTCTTAATAAAATAATTTGCTTTTTGGAAACTCTCAGAAGATCGCTAAGTTTAATCATCTGACCTTAATGATAAAAACCAAAATCATAAATTATAACTTTGCTATCTAGCCTTCTTCCCTCTCAAAATTTAGGCCAAGCACTTTGCTAAGTATTCATAATCCCTTAAAGACAAAAAATCACTTTTGAAACTTTCAGATCATCTGAATTCATTGTTTGTCATTAGCGGTGAATAACCCAAAATTCAGGAATTCTTGAGGAATGATGGAAAGCAGGGCGGCGCCCTGCTTTCTTTCAATTCTACTTATGTTTTGGCCATAACAAATGTACTTTATTCTATTCACTATTGAATATTTCGTTCAAAGCTTTCCCTTGAAGCCTGCAATTCGAAAAATTGAGGTATTTGTGAGTCATAGAAATTCATGAAACTCCATAAAATGCAATACAGCATGGCCTACAAATTCATTCATAGGACATCTTAATTCCTTTTGGAGTACCAAGAGCTCCACGTTACCAATTTAGGATAAGCATTATATTGCTGCTTCCATTTCCGGCTTTACCCATTTTTCCATTTGCCATTTTCCATTTCCGGCTTTTTACCCATTTTCCATTTTCAGATTTTACTTACGCCCATTATATACTAATCCGTTTTCACCCTCCCCATCTCACTCTCCTTGTGCGACCAACTCACAATATCAGACACCAACCAAGCAGGGGCCTGCAACAAATTGAATTTACAGTAATCAGCTTTTTTTTCAGTCGAATTCATTATCACAGTAAATACGTAACTTGCAACTGAGATGACATTGAATTGCTTCATCAACATTGCAATTATGTCATGAAATATATCGCTTTGCGCTTTTCTTTGGTTCTTCTTTACCTTTTAATAACCACAACGACTGTCCTTTATTCAAGAATCATCGCTCAATCATAGTACACACAAGACAAAATGTGCAAACATCAACCTAATAGTAATCAGGTTACTGTAACTTCGGAATTGTGACTTCTCGGCTTCCAAATGCTTGTTTCATATTCTGAAGTAAATAAAGTTTAGTCAGCTACAGTAAATAGTCAGGGGTAAAAGAGTACAATATACTGCCTCTGCACCATGTATCCTTAGCATGCATAATATACACTGAAATTTCATATCTGTGACTACACATAAACCTCTATCAAAATTGGTTTTTATGACTATCCCTGGCCTAGATAGGCCCTTTCGAGAAAAATATTAATCTTGCATCAATATTTCGCAAGAAAAACGCAAAAACTACATTCTAACCCTGGGAGCACTTTTTTAAATTGAGCAAAACTTTGAAAATTCATAACTCACGAATATTAGTCCAATCTTGACAAACTTTTTTTTGTTATGATGCTTAGAGCACCCGCCAACAGGAAAAATGGCAGAAACTTGCATAGCAACATCTTGGCAAAAGCCCAAGATTTGCTATTTTTCGGCAAACCTTTGCAGCCTCATATCTCAAGTAATATCTGATTTGAAATCATGAGACTTGGACCGATATAATCCTTGGACAATACTCTTTATACGAACGAAGTATCAAAAAAGCTATGGACGTGTTGCCAAGATACGTACTGAAAAATCGTGCGTTGATTACTGTAGCTTACTGTAGGTCAACGCTTGCTCCAAGTTTTTGCACCAATCGATAGATCTTTTTAAGGCGCATCTAATGACGTTTTTAAATCCGATCTGGCCTCAATAGAAACAGTTTTAACACAATTTTTCAGAATGATCAATTTTTCTTACTGTAGATACGTGGTATTCGTGGAGAATTCTTAAATCGAAAAAGTAACAACATTTTCGGATTTAGCGTTAAATTCTCATCCTATTTATGTGCTTAATTGTTCATTACAACCAAACCGTTGATATGCAAATGCCAATTTCAAAAAAATTAAGCAAAAAAGGCACTTTTTGATACAGTATCCCGGCAACAAAAAATAAAAAATCCGATACCTATATATCCTTTTGTTCTACGCCTCAAACTGCATATTATAGTGAAAGATCAATAAGGGATCAATTGCCAATTTTGAGCTAGAGCCTTTGGAAAAATCATCAATTTTTTATTTCTTACTGTAGCTCGCGAACTATTGACTTTCCTGAAACGGGACTTTTTCATTGAAAAGAGCGCAAAATTTTACCCAAGCAGATTTGAGTCCTCAGACAACCAAATTCAAGAGATGGCGACGCCGTAGGAGCAATGCATGAGGAGCTACTGCCCAAAAACATTTTTTGCCAAAAATAGCAAAAAGCTACAGTAATCCAGGAGCGGTCGTAGAAAATTTTAACCAACATTTTTGGAAGTTTCAGCCCCAATTACCCCCAGAACACCCTTTTTCATTTTTTAAAATTTCACAGGAAAAAATTCTCTATTTTCTTATTATAAGAATAAACTAGACTATGCACAGCGCTGCATAAAGTTCGGTTTGTTTCGCTTGCTCACGGAGAAGGCCGTAAAATTCTCTTACAAAACAAAAAATTTTTTGTAAAAATTGGATTAAAATTGATAAAGTTATGAACAAAATGAGATTTTTGAGAAATTTACAGAGAAAAAATGCATGCAAAGTCTATTTTGTTCAATAAGCTCAATGAAGTTAAAGGTTGTAGGCTACAGAACAAAAAAATTTATGAAAATTGGTCAAGAATTGAGAAAGTTATGAAGAAATAAGGAGACCCAATCCCTTGAAGTAGCAAATCAATCAGTGTAGCTTATAGATAACGGCTTACTGTAACTGTATTCAGGTATTTACAATTAATGTTATAGGCGCTTTGCGCCCATTTTCAGGGTCATAAACTATTTTGCAGTGCTTGATCATATTCTGAAATTAATCACTTTACAGTTTACTGAGGCACCTTCAACATCATGGACTGGAAACGGATGGGCTTACCCCCTGATAAATGTTCCCACACCCCTAAATATACTTATGAGTGTCATTAACCATTCATGTTCTAAGCTAGAACATTTGACAACTCGTGGGCTTGAAAGCGAGGCTGCGCCGCGCTTTGTACTGATTCCAGCCACCTGCTCAAACGTGCAACCTCTTGTTTTCTGATACAGACTAACTTTTCTGCATGATGCAATCTTGTGACCTTGTATGTGCTTGCTTTACTTGCATGGTGCGCTTTGTTCACCATATATGCGCTCGCTTTGCTCGCATGGTGCGCTTCACGTGCCTACATGTGCTTGCTTTGCTTCGCACAGTGCGCTTCGCAAACTTATACATGCTTGTTTTGCTTGCAGGTGCACTTTGCGCACCTACATGCGCTTGCCTTGTTTACTAATCCACTTTGCGCACCTATATGTGCTTGCTTTGCTCGCATGGTGTGCTTCGGGCAGTTGCAAAATCAAAAATTTTAACTTTGACAGTTATCTTTGAAACACATCCTCCTCCCTGATCTTAATTCAAGCACTACATTTACTTTGTATAATAACTAAAAAGGGCATGCTGACTTTGCTGCACTTGCACAATGCACTTTGCGCACTATGCTTGCACTTGCATGACTCTCAAGGTATGCTTTGAACACCATACCCCTTTTACTACTTAACACCCTTACACACTTGCTTGACTCCCGCATTGTGCGCAACGCACACCATGTTTGTGCTCACTGCACTCACATGGAGTGTTCAGCGCACCATGTTGGTCAACTAAGGATTAATTATTCACAGAACATATAAACAAACTAATTATTTAAAATCTAACTTCAAAAGCCATGACAGAGGTAAACTGAAAAATGCCTTACCCATACAAGTAACAGGGGTTGAGAAGGGATTCCTAACCTGAAATTGATCTTCACCCTCTTCTCCCTCAATGCCAGGAAAGTTTTGACACTCTTCCCCATTTTTCAGAGCCATTACATTTTTGGCAGTTTTTGGGTGTTTATGGAGGTCATTTACCCCTCACCCTCTAAACAGCCATAATTACCCCCCAATTTTGAGCTATTGCATGCATGCATGTAACAGGAAGGATGGGGGATACCACTCAAAGTCCGACATCTCTATCTAGTGCAGAGCCAGAAAATATTGGATTACCCTATTCTTAGGAAAGACTTAAAATTTGCCTACTTTCGAAAAATGTCGAAAACCTAGGTTTTTATAAGAATCTGGATAAACAATCCAAGATTTTAATTATTTTTGATTGGTTCTGCCCTGACCCTCGTATTGAGATCCTTTTATGGGCCTGGCAGATTATGTTACACCATTACCTGAAAAGCCATAGACTTTGTAATTTGAAATCTGTTGCATGTGAAACTGGTATAATTCCAAAAAAGTAGTAAAAGGAATATAATTCATCAATAAATGTTGCAACCTGAAAATGAAAAACAAATGAAAATACCTAAACAGTAAAAAGTTGGCATAGGCTTGGGCTATATTTCTCGCTAAAAAAAAAATCTAATTTTGCCCACTTTTGGAAAAGGTTAAATGAATTATCAAAGATTTAACCATTTCAAAAGAGTGGTGTTTGGCTTAGGCTTAGGCTATATTTCTTGGAAAAAAATTGAATTCTTGCTCTTTTTGGAAACACTTCCACCATCTAAACAATTATAACAAATGTAAATACTTATGCAGTAAAAAGTGGGATAGGCTTAAGCTTATATTTTTTGCTAAAAATTTAATTTTGCCCATTTTTGGAAAAGGTTGAATGAATTATCAAAGATTTTAATCATTTCAAAAGAGTGGGCTC